>NWBT01000050.1:236806-276742 GCA_003386485.1 Colletotrichum lentis
CGTTCTACCCACTCGCCCCTCGTCTTCACCCTCCGCCCTCCTCACCTTGACCTCGCAGGCGGCGGAGGCGAGGCCGACCTCATAAACGGCCAGCCCGGGTCTTTCTCCTCCGTCGTCGGGCTGTCCGCTAGGTGCCCAAACGGGCTCACAGTCTGCGTCCGTCTCAGCCAGTTCTCGCTGCCCGCCACGACCTCGTCCGTCGCCTCCTCATCGACCGTGCCCAGCTTCTCGTTGCTCACAGGAGCCGCGTGACTTGAAGAAGAGGAGGACGAAATGGACACCGCCGACGGCTTCCGATCTCGCGCAGGGGCAGGCGTCGCAGGCAGCGTCCCACCGCGACCCGGCGGCGACCCATCCCTCGACCGCGGAGGGAACAGAGTCAAGGCCTGCGGGTTCATCGGCGACGCTGCCACCGGCCTCCTCGTCACCGATATGGACCTTGAAAGCGCCCCCACGCCCCCCATTTGGGAAGACGCCGACGACGACGAAGTCGCTGGAGGCGGCGGTGGTGCCGTCGTGCTGCCCGCAAACGTCGTCGTGCGCGAGAAGCTGGGCGCCCCGTCACCCGAGTCGCTGAAGGCGTACCCCATCTTGCCCGACGCCGTCGTGTGCGCCGTCTCCGGCCGCGTCGGTGACAATGGGCGCTTGATGTCCTGCGGGTACCCGTTGAGCAACGCCAGCCCGTCCGTCTTCACGAGCGTGTCCTGCCGGGGGGGGCTGATCTGGCGGCGGCCGAGGCCCCGTGCCCCCGCCGTCGACGCCCGGTCTCCGCGCTTGTTCCGCCGGTACCGCGTGAAGAGGTAGAAGCACAGAATGGTGAGGAGGGATGAGCCGACGATGGCACCGACGAGGGCGAGCGCCGCTTGCGTGACTGATAAGGCGGTGCCCCGTGCCTCGCGGGCGTCCTCCTGAGATGAAACAAGCGGTCAACATGTGATCCGACAGACTTCCNGGGGGGGGGGGATGAATAAGAGAGGAGAGAAAAAGAAGGAGGGACGTACTCTCGCGGCCTCGATCTGCTGCTGCGCCTGCTGCTGGGCATTCTGCACGGCGGCGTTGGCCGACTGCGTCGCGGCGGCGATGGCGCTGGCGGCACTGGCTTGGGCGCTCGCCGTCACCCTGGCCAGGTTCTCGGCGATCTGCCTGCTCGCGCTATCCCTCGCCTGGTTCTGCGCCTGCGCGACGTCCTGCCGCGCGCTCGCCTGTGCCTGCACCACGGCGTTGTTGGCCGATATCGACGNGTCGCCGCCTCGTTGGCCTGCCTCGCCTGGTCCTCCGCCTGCCTCTGCCGGTCCTGGGCCTGCCTGGCCTGGTCGTTGGCCTGCTGCACGGCTTCCCGAGCCGACTGCGATGCCGCCGCGATGGCCTGCTGCGCGGATCGTGACGCCGAGTTGATGGCCTCCTGGGGGTTGTCGAACGCTTGCCGGGCGTCCAGGACCGAGCCGCCGAAGAGCGCCGCCGGCGTGGGTACCGTCAACACCACGCGGTCTTCGAGACGCGCCGGCTTGTTGCTGTCCGTCGGCGGCGTCGGCGGCTGTGCCCGTTGGCCCAAGATATCATGGACCAAGCCATATCCTGCCCCTCTTCGCTGATGTTCCGCCGGTGACCCGTCGTCCTCGTCTTCATCGATCCCTCTCGCCCATTGCCCCTCTCTTTCGTTCTCCGATGCCGTCACTACCGCCGCCGATAAGAAGAAGGTCAAAAGAAAAAGCAGTAATAACCGTGGGAGGCAAGCCTGTGCCATGATTTCATATCGGATCGCCGTATTATGTGTACCTCCTCTCTTTCGTAAACATATTATACCTGAGTCCAACGCGAAGCCACCTCGATCGATCACCTGTGACAGTTCAACACAAGACGAATCGAGTATAAAGGAGAGGGAGGGGGCAGTAAGTAAAGAGCAAGCCAGCAGAAGATAGCCTAACGGCCGCCCCCGGTCAGAGGCCCTCGCCCATGTTATGGACTCCTTCGTCCTATCTGTCGGACGACGAGGACCCCACGGCCACGACCAGTTCAGGCGCCATCACCAGGATGGGCTCGATACCCCGGGCAATCCCTTTCTTTTTTTTTTTTAGCTTTTGCTGGGAAGGATATGGCGAACAGGCCAGCAGGCGGCTCGTTGCGACCATTGCCGAAGCGACTGGTAGATCAGATTAGCGCGGCGGCCGCCCCATCTTCTAACTCGGTCGGACGCATCCAGAGACGCAGGTGTGCAATGCGCATGTAGTTTCACAAGGCCATTCGGAAACAGGACCGCTGGCGGGAACTAAAAGACTGCAAAGTTAAATGCCCGCCAAGGGGGGAGGTGATGTTTGGTTGCACCATCCACGCGTGTGCCGCGGCATCAACTCACGATTGCGTTCCGAGCTTGTGGCTGTCTCAAGAGTCGAGACTCCCAAGACTGCAGAGAGAGAGACAAAGTTGGAACTGGGTCCCCGGCCCTGCGAAGCTCTCGGCATGGTCTCACGCATAGCAGAAAGGAGAAGCGAGGACGGGATCGCCTCGAACAGAGTCGGCCCTCGATCTCTTGGCGTCGCACATCCCTGTCAGGGTCACTTGATATGGGCCCAAGTGAAGAAGAAAGTAGTCAGTGTCTGGATGGCTGGAGGGGTGGGGGAGGGGCCAGCAAGAACCCATGTCAACAGCCGCCACCATCACCAGCAAACTCCTTGATCTTCCTCTCTCCTTCTCCTCTTCATCAGGGTCTTGTGCTCTCCTAGTTGGACCAAAGAGCCGGCCCCCTGTCGGGCTCAAACACCGGCTTCCGTTGTCATTGTCCAACGGCCCAGAGACCAGGACGCCATCTCGGAAGCCGGCCACCTACCCGACAAGAATCAGTCATCGAGTCGCCGACTCATCGTACGCAATTACTAACACACAAAGGGTGTGAATGGGTGGGGGAAAACATGACAAATGAGATTCGGAAACATTCTTCATATTGGCCATCTATACCGGTTGGTGTCCCCCGGTCTCATCTTTCTTTTCCTTTTCGATCGCGTCCATTTGCGGGCGCTCCCTCATCAGCAGTTGCAAAGCCACCAGCACTCTCGTACGTGACCGACTGGCCGACCTTTTCGTAAAACTCACAAAGTATCTCCCAACGCCAGCCATGCGTCCATCCTGGCGGAGGACATCCCGAACCCTGCCAAACTACAGCCAACGTCTCGTTGTCATGCCTGCTTGAGAAAAATCCTCAATGCACCACACAGTGTATTGAGAGAGAAAGAGGTTGAACAGGGAGAAAGGGGGAAAAAAGATAGAGAAAAATCCCAATGGCAAGGTCATGGGCCCGCCGTTGACTTTGGCGTTTGCTCGTGGCTCGTCGCTACTACACAAACGGCCATGACTTCCGTTCCGTGAGGCCCGTTCCACGGCAGGTTGCTGCCAGGTCGAAGAACCGCACGCAACCTTCTGGAAGGGGAGGGGGGGGGGCGAGCGACTTTTAGACGGGCAGCTTGAACTTCTTGCCCTTCATCACCTTGGTGTAGTAGATCCAGAAGAAGTCGCTGTAGAGAATAGTCTGGATGATTCCCGCGGTGATGGCGATCCAGTCGACTTTATGGTTGACCTCGGTGAAGTAGCGGTAGATCCAGTTGGGGATGTACAGGGCACGGTAGATGCCCAGGGCGAAGAGGTAGTGAGTGGTGATGGTCTCGGCCTCGCCGGTGCGCTGGAGCATGAACAGCTGCGGCAGGATGGCGACGGCCTCAAGCCAGATGGAAAATGCCCAGAGAATCTCCCAGAAAGTGTAGTAGTATGGGAAGAGGATGGCCAGAACGGCAGCTCCACCGAGGAGGTACTGGACGCGGAAGGTGTCCTGGTTGGGATCGTTGGTCGGCTTGTATGCCGTCGTCATGAGGTAGACGATGTAGCCTTGAGACGTGATGAAGAGGATCTTAAAGACGAGGTTCCAGAGACTTGAGGTCGAGAAGAGGTCTGGAAAGGGCAAGTCAGCTTCGGGTCGAGAGGGGGAGGGGCCATCGATTCGTCGTACCAAGATATCTGGTGATGTAGACCAGGAAGTAGAGTGCTTGTGACTTGAACGATATACCAGAGCAGCTCTATGCAGACAGATTAGATAAGGAGGCCGGCCGTGTGAAAGCATCGTGGGGCAGCCGCAAAGCTCACATTCATTTGCACCATCTTGTGCAGGAGGATGCCGATACTAGCAAGGTGGGACAAGTCCCCTGCAAAGGTGATTCTGTTAGTCGACGAAGCAGTCATCAAGAGGGAGAAGGTTGCGCGCGCGCGCAATGGTGTTGGTGAACTCGGCAGGGCACATACCGGTGATGCGGAAAAGGTTGAGCATCGCTGCGGTTTTGGTTGTCGCGGCGCGGGTTCGATCAATCGCGAATTGACGATGGGATGGCAGGCCAGCTTCAGACCGATTGGGGCTCCAAGCTGCCAGTGACAGCTGCGATTTGGAGAATCGGCAAGGTCAAGCGAGTTGTAGGTCGAATGCCCTGGTTTCTCGTCGGGTGAGGATTTGTCGCAGAGATTCGTGTTCGTTGTCGTCTCGTGCTGTGATGGCGAGGGATTGTTTGATTTAATTGCCCGAGGGAGAAAGAGAGAGGGCCAGCTTCAACTGCGTTCGGCGATTTTCCTTCTTCAGTTGCTCGGATTCCAGGAGGTCGAAAGGACACGAACGCGATTGCAAGCTCATTGGAAGCTGGGAGCGGCCACTCAAGCCACACTGACCAGGCCACCTCAGCACTTTGTTCCAGATTTGCTTGCGTTTACCTAAGACAGTCCCTCGAAGCTGACGTAAGGCAAGCGAAGGCCCCCCAGTGAGACAGGTCTGGCCGGCTGGTCGCTTGCATTCGCTGCAAGATCCACAGCGGGTAGCTAGCTGCCTTAGTCGCCAGGAACAAAATCCGATTAGGCACGCCGCAATCTTCTTCCAGGCTCTGGCTGCTTAGATAATCAACCCGGGATCCCCGGAAAATCGACGCGGGAGTTGTCGACCCACACTGTCGGACGTCGGGAGTTCCAGGCGCCAAGATGTGACGTATTACAAAGCTGCCTGGGGACGGAGTGCGCTGTACACTGACAAACCCCCCGAGCCAACATCACGAGTGGCTCTGCGCCTCACTCAGGCCAATTCCTGCGCATTCCATGACACTTATCCAGAACCGTATATAACCAACCTTTCGACCGGGCGATTGCTTGAAAGGACTCCGCAACCCTGTACATACACACGACTTTCCTAGTATCTAGCCACTTTGGTACATCACTCAACACACATACACACCTGTACGACCGACCACCTCTCCGTCACGACGACACACTAGCAACCCTCCACAATGGCCGTGCCACACGTCGTCGAGTCTGACTACGACTCCTCCGATGAAGCCATCGTCGTCACCATCACCCACCGCAACGCCCCGCACACGTTCAAGTTCCCCTCGGACGGCACGATCACCCACCTCTCCGAGGACGTCCAAGACACCCTCTCCATCCCGCCGTCGAACCAGAAATTCATCGTCCCGAAGCTCGGCCTCCTCAAGCCCCCCTTCAAGGACCCGGACATGTCCCTCGCCGCGCTGCAGGACAAGAAGATTATGCTCATGGGCGCCGAGGCCAAGGAGGTCGCCTCCATGCAGGCCGCATCCGAGTTCGCCGCGAAACGAAACGCCGCCCGCAGCGCCGCGCGGCGCCAGAACCGCTCCTCCCGAAGACGCGACCAGGGCCGCGCCCAGGCCGACAGCACCTACACCTTCCTCTCTGTCCGGCCCCTCGCCGGACTGCCGCACCCGGAGCGCTCCCTCGCCCTCCTCGAGAGGCTCAAGGAGGACCCGGGCATCCGCGCCTCGATGCGCAAGCACAAGTTCAGCGTCGGCCTGCTGACCGAGATGGAGCCCCTCTCCAACACGCAGTCCACCCACGAGGGCACCACGAGGCTGCTCGGCCTCAACCGCAACGGCGGGGAGGCCATCGAGCTGCGCCTCCGGACGGACGCGCACGATGGCTACCGCGACTACAAGACCATCCGCAAGACGCTGTGCCACGAGCTGGCGCACAACGTCCACAGCAATCACGACCGCGACTTTTGGGACCTGTGCCACCAGATCGAGCGCGAGGTCGACGCCGCCGACTGGAAGCACGGCGGGCACACCGTCGGGCAGCAGTCGTCGTCAAGTTACGCGCCGGGGGATGATGAAGAGGAGGGGTTCGAGGACCACGGGGCGTGGGAGGGAGGCGACTTCGTCGTCGGCGGCAGCGCTGCCAACGCCACTGGCCTCAGTCGCCGCGAGATCCTCGCCAAGGCTGCCGAGGAGAGGGTCAAGAGGATGAACATGGAAAGGCGGGACGGAGGGAAACCCGACTCTGGCCCATCATCCTGAGCGGGGAGTTTGAAGAACTGTTTTCGTCCCAATGATCTTTATCATTTTCCTTTTCGGCATGGCAAGGCGTTGGTTTAGACATGACGTTGGTTTACACATGAGATACGAATCGGCCTCAGACGCCAGGATATACGATCAACTCATTCATGACACATGGTTCTGTCTGATGTACGCTCACTTTTAACGCGTAAACGCCCCGATTATTCCCAGGTTTAATTGGGGGTTATGCAACATATTGAGATAAACCGGCGCCATCTTTCATCGAAATGCTGACCAGCGATCCCCAAGTCTACCCCAAAGGGCGATGCCGTTTGATTATGAAGATAGACCGTCTTCATCATGTACGTCGCGAGGAGAAAAAGAGAAAAAGGGGTGGTATGACCTCGTCCGAGTGTCGTCCCCTGCATGAAACCCTGACCTTGCAACTCCTAAAAAAACAATGCCATGCTTTGCCTTGCCATGCAATGCCAATTCCGAGAACGCCACCAATGAATGCGTGTAAGCAAGTGTGCGATGACGCAAATTGCTACCGCCCAAGATGATGTCCGCGAACGCTGTCGGGATCCATCGCAACTCGAAAGTCATCACTCATGCCGATCCAAATACCAGTAGTGCCATCTCTATCGCCAGACTCCAGTGCCCATACAGTCCTTCTACTGCTGCGTCTTTTGGTCGCCAGATTCGGGCACTCTGATCCATTCCTTCTGTTCGGGCTCCCACTTGTGACTGCGTCTCGTGTTAGTCGTGAACTCCAAAAAGGCAAAATGACACCCTTGAGAATCATGTTCGACTGAGACAAAATCAGAGCAGGGGCTAACGACGCGGAGCTTCCAACTTACCCAAGCCACTCGGTGGTCACCAGGCTCTTGCTGCCGTACTCGTCGGACAGGATACGCTCGAAGCTGTAGGGGATGGTGGCGGGGACGCCCTCGAACTCGGTCTCGCGCATGGGGAAGAGGTCGGTGGTGCGGTAGCGGTGGTAGTTCTTACAGCTCCAGACGCCCGGCGAGTTGGTGGGGTCGCGCTCGGCGAGTCCGGTAATGTCGATGAAGGCGCCGTTGGCCATGTTGATCCAGCGGGCGTCGATGATGTTCTGGCCGTCGCCGCGGTCCTTGTCGGTGCCGTGAGGATTGACGTCGAGAAGGTAACGCTCCTTCTTGGCGTTGCCGTCCTTGTCGGTCCAGTCGTAGTCGTGCTCGGTACGGTTGAGGTTCTGTCCCATCCAATACAGAGTAGCCGTCGAGACCTGGACGTCGAGGTCGTAGTCCCACGGCATGATCTTGCCGTTCCACCACCAGCCCAGCAAAGTGCCGTGCGCGAGCCACGTCTCGACCTTGAGCTGCTTGGTGACGGTCAGGTAGGAGCGGATGAGGTTGCGCAAGACGACTCGGTGGTCATCGTAGCCCACAGCTTCCTTGAAGTAGCGAATGTCGTAGTGCCCCAACTCTTCTCCGCAGCAGGGCTCGTGGAAGTACTTGGTGTCCTCACGCTTGACCAGCGCCGGCGATGAGTCCTCGTTGTGGTCTCGGGGGGGTTGAGGAGGCGCCGCGGCAACTGTGGATGCGAGGCCAAGCAGAGCAAGCGGGAGAAGGATACTGAAGCGCATAATTGCCGATGTGTCGATGTCGCTTCAGGTGGGTTGTGAACGAAGGGAGGGGCGAAGTCGAAACCGTTCGGTCAGTAGGGAGACAGAAGAATCGTCAATTGAAAAATCCAGGAAAGAAGGTTGCCTATGGAATGAGCCGGGAGGCAAAGCAATGCCAAGAAGTCGTAGAGTCGAGAGGAAGCCAGCGTAAGGCGAAGAAGGTACGCAAGTTCCAAGCAAGATTGAGATGAGAAAAGCCAGAACCAGAAGCCCTGGAGGAATGGGTATCACTACGGCTGTAAAGACTGAAGGCAAAAAAGAAGTTGTAGATTAACTCCTTTGATCAGGCGGAACACCCGAAAAGTCGCTAGTGGTCAATCGCAAGGTAGGTATCGTTCAGAGTATGGGGGAGGGGGGGGACGAGGCGAGCCAGTGGAGGCGTATAAGCGGGATGGGTGCCAGGAGACAAACAGGAGAGGGCCAAAGATGATGACGGGCCTTGAGGACTGCAGGATGGCTGGAGACCAGAGTATTATGATGCTGCAGGAGTGCAGAGCAATGCTGGGATGGAAAGTAGAGCTACGTTAAGGAAGCATCCAAATACATAAGTTTGCCAAGCAGTAGTATGAGACAAGAGAGAAAACCGGAGCGGCCATCAGGAGGTGAAGCAAGGCCGGGCAGGAGGGAGGTGATATGTAAATGGTGGGATGCATGGAGTGCAGCAGCTGGCCGTGTGTACATGGAGGGTGGGTGAGGTGATGGAGGAGAGGTGCGTAAGGGTGGGTGCGTGTGTGTGTGTGTGTATGTGGGTGAAGGGTGAAGGGTGTGTAGTGACCCCCCCTGGTGGTCCAGTATTAGTGCCGCGTCCCAGATCCCGCCATGGCAAAGAATCCCCATGGCGGGCATAGAATTGCAATTGTTTTCTTGGGTTGGCAACCGCCCGTTTGGCAGGTAATACGGATACAATACGGATACAGTATGCATGTACACTTGGCTGTTGGGCGTTGGGTGACAGCCACTGTTTAGCTTGCTGGGTTTTTTGCCAAGATGGCAGGGCTATTGCTGATTGCTCCATGCTTTCCGAATGTTCCTGCTCCTTGTTCCTCTTGCTCTTTTTTTATTGTTTCTTTTTGCATGAATCTTCTTTTTTCTCTTTGCTATTTCTGTTATCTTTCTAGTGCTAGGAAAAAGATCGTACTGGACAAAACGTTCAAAACAACCAAACAAGAGACAGGGCAAGGGAAGGCAAGAACAATCCAGAGATGCCTGTGTGTCCATCCTACTAATAGCCTCCCACATTCCACTGCAGTAAGGGCGCTAATGTGTAAGTGGAGGTGGACTGTTTTCGACGCCATGCGCCATGTTCCATAGGCACACGTAATGCCGCGTCAGAAAAGTCAAACAAGGAGTTGGTGGCCCGGACTGGACTGGTGTCGGTGGGAGACTACAAAGACGACGACGACGACGACAACAACAACAACAACAGCTGACGGGATTGACAGGGCCGTGGCGTCCGCAATGCAGGCTGCGCNTCTTTGCCCCCCCCCCCCCCAGATGGATTGATTAACATCGACACTGGCAGTCAATCCAACCATGAGATTAAGATGCTTGCGCAAATGGGATCCGGTGGGCGTAGTCCGGGAAAGATGGGGTTGGGACAGGGGTGGTGATGATGATGATGGGGGGACTGGAAATGGGATATCAAAATCTGCACATTCCCACATGTTGCAAAACGGGGGACGGAGTGTCAAGGTGCTACGTCGCAGCAGCGGAAACTCTTGAGACTGACGGAGTGACACCGAACCGTCTGTCCCCCCTCGCAAGAAACTTGAAGCTGCTGGCCACTGGGAGCTTGGAGTTGGAAGGAGACTCGGACGGGAATGGGCAGGGGCTGAAGGCATTGGACAGGGGGTGGAGGCACCGCCGGTCGGATCGGGTGTCGTGTGCTCTCCTTCTGTTTCCTTGGTGTTTTTCTTGGTCCGAGTCGCCGCATAAGCCGCTAGCGGGCTTGGCATCAATTAGGGGGTGGCTTCAGGGCTGGGCGTCAGCATCGATATCAGGGCTAAGGTGTACAAGCAACTAGCCGATTTTCTGTCCGTCTCTTTCTCTCCCCCGCTCTCTTCTTGCACAGCGGCAGCCATCCACCGCCGTCCATGTCTCCAACTTGTCAAGTGTCGAAAAATGACCTCGAGCTGGTGCGAGAAAACAGGTTCGTCGTCCCGTTTCGAAATACGATATCAGCAGACGCCATCCGAAGTGATGAGAGGGCACCCTGAACTCAATCTTCATCCGAACAGTGCGGTTGGTTATATATGCAATTGGGCAGTGTAAGGTCAGATGCATATACATAAAGATGGCCCGGGATAGACTCCGCTGACGGAACCACCTATCGTCCAGAATGGTAGGAGGCCACCTGATTCGAGCCTTCTTCATCGAGACCGCCAACCAGCCCACAACGTCACAATGGGGGCTTCTATCCCCGTCGAATGGAAGGCGCCCCGCATCAACAATTTCGCTGCCGACTCCAAATCTTCGATGACGGTGACATTGCTTCGCGGCGAATGATAATGCCCGCCCACCCATGGTTTTGTCAAGGTGTCGCGTGCGCGCTTCCATCTTTCCTCAACGTCAACCAACCATCCGATACGTCAACTCCTCCGGAAACGACACATGTCGACTCTGGACAGCGCCCGAGATACTGGCACTGGCGCTGGCACATGGTGTCAATGCATCAGGAGCAATACAAATCAAAATAAGATACCTGCGCTGCTACATACCAAGTGCAAACTACTTGTCCATTTCCCAAGAAATTGGCAGCGTCTTGGGAGTCTTACCCGCTCCCCTTGGCGTCCTCCAGCCTGTTCTACTTCCTGTCCAATGATTTGTGTCCCTCCATCAGGGCATCTTGGCTCTCCTGGGCTCTGTTCATTGTACACTGTAGTTGTGCGACTGGAATCCCGTTCCGCCGCTTGGCCTGAAGGATTGTGTCAGACGGACCCCACTCGGCTGCAGCTACAGTACACTGCGGCACTCGCTCGCTCCGTCACGGACGACCAGGCGCCCATGTAAGATACCTTCCGCCGCTCCGCCTCGCCTCGTTTGCCAGCTGGTCTCTGCAGCCCCGCTCGACTTCAAAACACACGGTCCTTACCCGACAGCACTCGGACAGGATACCGGGATACCTGGACGGATGCCTCGCATGGCTTTATTCACGGCAGAGCAGACGAACACCAATTGTTCCAACTTTAAGGTCGCAAATCTGGTCCTCCCGCCATGCCGATCATCAAGTACAACGTCTACGTAGTAATCTTCCGTCCGAACCCATCGCGGTTATCAACACAGAACCATCCGCAAACCATCGTGATGCCAGCCACATTGCGCCCAGGCCTGGAATGCCCTGGAAGAGTTGGATCAATAAATCCTAATGCCCTGGCCGGTGCCAGCAATCTCGTCCTTGGTCATGATATCCGTACATCTGGCCATACACACTCTCTGTACGGATTACAGAGCACATATCGCATACCCGCCAAACTTCATTGGCACTTGGCGTTAATGGGACCCGCAGCGACGCGTGGCCCATTCTCTTCCAAGACACCCCCCCTGCCACCATATCCCATTTCGGGACAACGGTTTTTCTTACCACCAACACGGCTGGGTGGTTTAACGTTAACTGCTGGTTAAGCTTGTGAGGAAAAAAGGGTGTTTCTTTTTTTCGCCGATGACTCAGGCTGTTAGTCGGAGCCCACAAAGGTCAAGCGTTGGGTTAAACGTGCTTCTTTTCCTGCCCCGTCTTCTTGACGCAAACCAATGGACTACCGGCAACAGACGCTGGGGTAGGTAATCTCGTCCACCGGCGTCGTGGCGCGTGCGGCGACTATCCGTGGCTCAGTGGCTTCCGCCCCGTCATTGTCCGCCTCCCGAGCCAAGGGCTGTGCCAGTCTGTCCATTCATGACGCTGCAGTATCTCTATGTAGTATTCGGGGCCGTCTTCTTTGCGGCCCCTCCAAGCCACTGCCGGACGGACAAAACAATAAGCGCGGAGGCTAGCAACAGAGGCATTCGTGGTCCAAGTCCAAGTCCCAGGTTCTCCCGTCGACAATGGCGGCGTCGTCACTGGCCGCGTGGAAAGGGTGAATGGCCGGCATGTTTGCCGGGACGGACTAGTCGCAATCAGACGCAGCCGTGGGTAGCTTGGGGGCTATGGCGCGCAGCAGTACGGATAGCATCTCTGAAAATGGAATGTGAAGCCCAAAGCCGACCTCGCCGAGCTTCAAATGATGGCTGACAGCCTCGGCGCCGAACCGGCCAAAGGTGACACGCAACTCCCACTGGCCTGCCGTCTCCCCCCGCGGCGCCACCTGTCTTGCGTCTACGAGAAAAGGCCGGGAACCCGCAAAGGATTGTGGGAGGCGGTTGAGCATGGGCGGTGTCTTGGCCAGGTGCCGACATGCCGACTGAACACACGCCTTCACCTGTGTATCGCCTTACCGCCGGGCGACGAGATGGAATAGCCGGATCGAACCGATGGCATCATTCAAAACGTATGTACGTATGTTTATAATGTGTCTCTTTGGATCGCGGCTGGAAGGAGCTTCAATATCGGCCGTTTGACTTTCAGCCTCTCACTTATCAAAATATTCGGGATGAACTCGGACCCTGAGAATCGCCGCCTCGGATCCGCCCCACTCACTGAACAAATACGGGGAGACCTTACCGATCATGGTCGCAAACCAGGCAATGCAGGTAAGCGCCATAAGCAGCAAATGGGGAGTCGTCACTCCTTTTGACAAACGTACAACAGTCGACGGATTGGCCATTGGCTGATGCTGGTGCCAAGCACCCACTTACGACGGGAGCTTCTCACACGGTCACACCACAACCCGGCTCATGCCTGCATCTCACCATCGCTCGATATTAATTGTCCGGTACTCCTTCCTGCTGACGTATGTCCGGAAAGTGGGCGGGGCTTACTTCCGAGATCCCGAGGAGGCGGAGGCCCCTCGCCGGCATTGCCACCCCGCGTCGCGCCGAAGTCTAACCTTACTTAACCTCTTTTTACCCCATCGCTCTGTCCCCGGTGCCTCCGCATCGTTAATGGAGGAGACCCGTCCGCTGCCCCAAATCAGTCATCATTCCGGTTCACGGCGACCCGCTGGGCGGTTCACGTATCCTGTCCCGAGAATGGGGTAGACTCAAATTGAGGACCTGTCGGTGCTTTGGATGGCTAAGCCTCGGGAACCCGTGTGTTTATGCTTGTCTCACAGAGTATACTGTTGTATTCCGGCCAGGCACAGCAAGCTGGCTAAGGTCGTCCATCGTCTTGGCCTTCTACCAACGGGCTTCGAGATTGATCGGTTGTCGGACGTCGTAGGTTGCCTCCAGGATGAACGTCGCTGGCCGATCTCGCTGCCCCTCTCAGCCACGCTGGCGCGTCTGACGAGACTTCGGGCACAAGGCACAGCGCGAGGTTTCCCCTAGCGGTTGAGTCGAGGCCCTCTACAACGTAGTCTACGACGCCGGAGAGCGCACCCTTGCGTCACCGAAGCCTGGAGCCCAGGAATAACATTGCTACATCATTTCGATACTGCTTCGGGCGGCTCTATGATTCCGCTATCCCCAAGACGAATTTGACAATTCAAGTATCCTCCGTATGGGACTAGTTGCCAGCTGGCTACATGGTCAACAGCGAGGGAGACTGAAGCCGGCCGACTGACTGCATCTGCGAACCGCAATCCCATACCCCGAACACCTTGTCTCGTTTCGCGGAGTTGCACGGGGCTCCAGGTCCTCCTCCGCTGGACCTACCTCGTCGTCAGAGCCTCCTTGTGAAAGCGATCCAACTCGGCCGAGCACAGTGAGGCTTCCTTGTGCCACAATCCTTCATCACGATTTCCTCACTCTCGTCTTCGTAGACCTTTTTTTCCAGCGAACCAAGGCACGCGGTCCACGAACGCCCTCCGCCCAGTATGTGAGATGTACGGGGCAATTCGCTTTAAGAGTTGACACTGCGTATTGCCACTAAGTGTCCTGGGTTCTCGCAAGTTCAATTCCCAAAACCAATCCACGCCTTCAAAAATGGCGGGCTTGTGGCAATAACGGTGACGACGACGACGACGACGACGACAACAACAACGGTTGGCTTTTTGAAAGTGGCTTGTACTCTCTCCACTGGCTTGCAATGGTAAGATCACGCTTCTCTGTATGATGGAACTGGCGGTTTCGAGTCTGGGCTAAGAGTACAATGGCCGTCATGCGCTCCCTCACCAGCTTGCCATACGTATCGGGCCGCACGACTCCTTGAAAACCCATACCGGTTGATGTTCGACGCTTTAGCAAAACAACATCATGGGGGCTCGCAAATCAAAATGGAAAAGATGTTACGAATGCTAGTAGGGAACCCAATTTTCGAATGACAACAACCCAGAGGTCGGGATGGTTTCTTCTTTCGCGAGCTGGAACGTGTTCGTTTCCGGTTCGTTGGCGGGATCCAGGCTCAAGCAACTCCGGGGCCTGAGCATGCTGTTAGACAAAGACCCGGGGTAACTTCGCGAAAGTGACAGGTGGTTGGAGGCCCGGGTGTGCATACGATACGCGCGCAGCGTCTGCGAGCAGGCCGTTTGTACACCCCCAACATCGTGCGTCAAGCTTCACCGGCGATGGAATGGGCAAAAAAGCACAACATGGACGCGGCCGAGACGCGCATCCGATAAGCAACGCCACTGGTCGCGGCCTCGGCGTCTCTACCATGGGAAGGGAAAACAGAAGCTATAGCCACAACGTGCACGACAACGGCCATACCATCAGAGACGATGTCCTGTCCCAAGGTCCAGGCCGAGTCTTCCTGCAGCAGCAGCTATTCCTTTTGACGCAAAACTCTTTGTCAGGTTTCCGCTCGCCATCCCTCGCTACTGCCCGAACACGCTTTCTACAGCAGGGCTCGAATCTTCTCCAGTGATGCCATCGTAGATCTTCATATTGCAAAAAGGCTGCTTGGAGCATCAGGCGGACTCAAGTCGCTCGGAAGTTTGAGTGCTCATGACCGGTTGGACTGTCCGTTAACGTACCACCTATTCTCCAGGGAACCTAGTCCATTTCCCGCTATATCTCGCGTAATCAATGTACTTCAAAGACCAACGCCGTGGAATGCACCCAAGAACCTTCCTTTTCTTTCTTGCAGTATACCACCCGTCAAACTCCTCACCCCATTACCGTCCATACTGTGTGCCCTTCCCGATCGCGAATATGGTCGTCACTCGTGAGCATTCGTCCATCAACACACACACACGCGCGCCCTTCCAAGGCTTCAATGATCATAGTCGAATGTTGATGTCCAGACACTCGACGCGCCATTCTCTCCGGCCGAGGAGGCTGCGCAACCACTCAATGCCCAGTCCTGTCCACTCCTGCCTCTGCTTCGCAAGCTCTTCGGCGGCGGCACCGGCCAGCGCGCTGGCGGTCGAGTTGATCACGTCTATGACGGTAGCATTGAAGTTGGTGTTGGGGTCGAGGTCGGGCAGCTGCGAGGCGGTAGGAGGACGGGGTTGGAACCAGTTACTGCTAAAGTCGAAGAAGCAGCGGTCGGACCAATTGCAAGAGGTGAGGAAGAGAATCAGCAGAAGGAAGCTGCAGTAGACGCAGGGTCGGTTGAGGAAGTATGTGCAGATGAAGAAGAGGAAGATGAAGGCGGGCGAGGCGTTGGTCGGGATGAAGAGAAGGGGGAGCCAGCTGGAGTGGTCGTTGTCAGCAGGTAGCAGAGCATCAAGAGGAGCTTTCTTTACCTTCGGAGACAGAACATGATGGCGGCGGCTGTGGTGCACAGCGCGAAGTGCTGGTGACGTAAATGAGGCGGCGTATGATCCTTGGAGGATTGGCGATTGCGGGTTACTCCTAGCGTCACCCCTGTCCCTCTCACGTGTCTCTCTCTCTCTCTTTCTCTCTCTCTCTCTCTCTCTCTCTCTCTCTCTCTCTCTCTCTCTCTCTCTCTCTACGAATTAACGACCCAAGAGAAGATTGATCGTGTTGTCGGCGTCGGCGTCTATTGGGATTGAACGCCGCCGATGACAAGCGGCGCGAGCTGTGCACGCCTCGAAGCCTAAGACCAGGCGGCCGGACAATCTGGAACGACGTCGCGGGATGAGTCGGTGGCGGACGTGTTGCGGGTGTCGAGCACGGAAGGGGTTCGGTCGCCAGTACGATGGGATGTTTCTTTAGGGATTGGGTCGCAGGCCGGACACAAGACAAGCGGATTGTTGAAAGATATTCGAGACACCACACGTCCGGTTTCCTCACAGCACTACTGACGGCGTTGGAATGCGAGGAACAAGACGAAGGAAATCTGGTTAAATCGACTGGCTAGCTGCGTGCGGTTCCTCTTTCGTCGGGTGTCAGCCAGCAAGTCGCGGACGGGACGACATTGGCGGGTGCTTACGTCAGGAATGGAATGTACGATGCAGCGTGCGTGCGTGCCCAGGCAGACCTCCAAAGTCCGGCTCAGTTCTGCAAGCAGCATAACAGCAGCCACTCAGCAGCAGCAAAGTGGAGGACTTGGAGGAGAGACCACCAGTGGCACGTCCCCACGTCGACAACCGAAACGCACAGACCAGCTGCACCTATGCTGCCTGCCTACCCAAGCACGGCACCAATAGCAGTACCTAGGGGTTTTAGTTGTTGAATTAGAGGGTCCCACGGAGGGCACTTTAGGCGCGCCGAAAGGGTGCGCAGAGATAGGAGTTATTAGCCTGATTTGGCCTGGTTGCTTAGCAAATATTAGAGGGACTGCTGCAGGCTTTACCCTAGGCAGTAGGCTTTATAGAGGCCTTAGGCACCTAGAAAAGGGGTTACTAAGGGCCTAGTTAGGTAGTAAGGCTAGGTAAAAGGGTAACATAATAGTTATAGTTATATATATAATTAGATACATATATAATATATAATATATATAATATTAACTTATTACTATTACCTCTATTAATTTAATAATTAAAAGTCTTATATACTTAAAAATTAATAGTAATAAGCTTAGTAATATAATTCCTATAAGCTAAAAAGCATATAATAATAACTAATAATATAAAGATTACTCTTATAATAGGCTAGTATTACCTTACAACAGGCGTATAGCAACTTAATATAATTTATCTAAGCTAAGAAGAGAAAGTAGAAAGTGTAAATAACGTATAGTTTACATAGGTATTTATCTTATATACGTTATACGTATACGCCCCTCTAGCTAGTTATAAGCAATAGTAGGTTATAGTAGGCACTAGCTTAGCTACACTTATTATAGCGTAGCCTATAATATATACTCCCCTCCTACGCTATAGGGCTCTACTAGCCCTTAATAGTTACATACTGTAACTTAAGAAACAGCCTACTAAGTATTCTTATAGGCTAGCAGGCTTATTATTTTTCTTCTTTTTTCCTTACTAGCCCTTTTATTAATATTATAAGTATTTATTCTATATGTAGCTACGCTTTCCTTTTGTTTTTATTAGTTTTTTACTAATTACTAGTTATCTATTATAGGAATTAGATAATTTATAATAGCTATAAGTAAATTAATCCCTATGTAGGCCTGCATGTATGTATGCAAACTACTAATTAGTTACTAACTTATAAGACAGCCCCTTATAATCCCTAGCTGCTCCCTATCCCCTAAGGATAATAAGGCCCTTAACCTTATTACTCCCCTAAGCCTTAAGCCTTAGTTACTTACCCCTACTATAAGTTACCTTTTTAGTAAGTATATTATGTAATTTAACTAACCTAGCTAGGATAATAATAATAATAATAAGGCTAATAAGGCTAACTATAGCTCTCCTATTATAAAGAGATATTATACTAACGCCTCTACCCCTAC
This sequence comes from Colletotrichum lentis, assembly GCA_003386485.1. Taxonomy (NCBI): domain Eukaryota; kingdom Fungi; phylum Ascomycota; class Sordariomycetes; order Glomerellales; family Glomerellaceae; genus Colletotrichum; species Colletotrichum lentis. Next base: position 254,592 of record NWBT01000050.1, read on the forward strand.
TGCTACCCCTACTACTACCCCTACCTACATACTAACTATCCTTTATATACACCCTTACTTCCTATACGCTTACTGCCTTATATATAACCCTACTGCTATATAATACATAAAGAATATTAACGCCTATAGGTACTATTATCTTCCCTATATACAGTCTAACTGTAGCTACTAACCTATATATCTTTTACTACTTATATAAATCTTACGCCTTACTAATATAACCTAGATTCCTAAGGCCTCCTTAGGCCTCTATAAGGTAATATCTCTTACTGCCTACACTACTACCCTAATTACCTCTAGCTCTATAGAGTATACCTCCTTCTAGCTAGCTGTTAAGGCCTAGGAGGTTATAACTAACTTAAAGTAAGAGGCGTAGAAGAGCGCTAAGAAGATATATAGAAAGCGCACTTATAGTATATCTAATAATATACCCCCTACGTCTACTACGCCTACTTCCCCCTTTCTAGCCTTTACTGCTGCTGCAGCTGCTGCCTAGGCTACTGCTAATAATACATATAGTAAGGTTACTCCCTACCTAAGTAGTCTTACAGCTGCCTAAAGTAAGTACCTTATTATTATAGTTAAGGAGATCTTAGTCTCTCTTAAGAGAGTAAGTACTAGTCTTATACTCTCTCTTATATAACTCTTATACTAACTCTATATTCCTAGTTTGTTAACTTTATTACTGCTAGCTTTAGTTATAGCCCCTCCCCTAAGCTAGGAGACTCCTAGTAAGGAAGTCTCCTACACGCTCTAAACGCGCCTATTCTACACAGCCCTACTGCTTACCCTATAGGGCCTAGTTATTCTTTATAGGCTGTAGCCTTTTAATAGAGATTTATTACTTATCTACTTATTATATATTTTTATTTTCCTTTACATATATATATTACCTTTATTATAGACGTTAATAGGTTTATACTTCTCTTTAAAGGAGTCTAAAGCTATAGTGTCTTTAATTAATTTAATAGGTTTCTATATAGCTTTAGTAAAGCCCTCCTAGCATACTAGCGTCTAGCGTGTTTTTACCTTTCCTCTGCTGCGCTATTACATACTAATTATTTTAGTAATACGTTATTCCTCCTTACTATCTTCTATTAAAGGGGGAGGTTATATATTATAGGCTTTCTAGCTTAGTAAAGGGTTACTTCTAGTGCAGCATAATAGGTCTATATAAAATTAGTTATAGATATTACTAGGTATATTAAGTTTAACTATAAGGGGGTTAATTACTTTAGTAACTTAGTAATAGTAATATAGCTAATTAAGCTTATAATTTAGTTATAAAGAGTAGTAGTTACATATTAATAACTATATATTATTACCTACTTTAAACCTTTTAGCTATACTTTACTGCTTATTAGCTAATTCTTTAGTTTATTACTAAGCTGCAGCTATTACTACTTATACTATTAAAGTTACTTTAGTTATCTATTATATAAGTCTTTTAGTAACCTTTTTATATATATCTATTATCTTTAGTGTGCTCTCTTTAACTGTAATAGGGTCTATATAGTAACTATGTTCTATAAAGAAGGGGCTTAACCTAGTTACTAACATAGTGTAGTTATTAATTACTAGTTATATAACTAGTGTCTAATACGCCTAATCCTCTTAAAGGTAACTTATATAGGCGTGTAATATTACTTAAATCTCTTAGTTAAAGCGCTTAGTAGCTTTATTACTCTATAGGTAGTATAACATACTTAGTCTTTACTTAATACTAGTAAGTATGTAAAACTTACGCTAGAACTTACTTATTTAGTTACTCCCTCTATTACTAATAATACTCTTTAGTATGCTATAAAAGTAATAATAGTAACTTAGGAATCTTTTAGCATATACCTCTATATCTATTATTACTATTAGCTTAAGTGTTACTAACTTTCCTAGGTAGTCTATAATAACCTACATATTAGTAGCGTAGTCTAAGCTAGATAGTAGGAGGTCTATAATAAAATCTATTAAGAGGTTACTTTTTAAGCGCTTAGGTATGCTTAGTAGTTACAAAAGGCTCTTCTTTACATTACGCTAGATCTTACTGCTTCTATATACATTATAGTTACAGACAAAACGCTACACTATCTGTAACTAACCTAGCTAGTAAAACCTCTATAAAAGTATCTCTAAGGTGCTGTTTCTACCTAGGTGCCTAGTTACAGTTAAATTATAGCTCTATTATACTAACTAGGTGTGTAGGCTATTAGAGGGGGAATTAGGGTTATTATTACCTAGCACTTATATCCTCCCCCTCTAGGTAAGTTGCTTTACGTTATTAAGGTAGTAGTCTATAATTTAAATGTATAACTAAAGGTTTAGTAGGAGTAAGTAGTCCTCTTACTAGATAGCTATATACACTACTTAGAAAATAGCATTACTATCTTATATTATAACTTATAAAGCTTATAATTCTTTATCCTTAAATACCTCTGTATGTAGCGCTAGAGGTGCCTCTATTACGCAGTAAGCTATTACTAGCTACACTTTATCTAAGATTATTTAGATAATATATCCCTACTAGTAGTTATTATCCTACGTAAGGGGGGTATCTTACTTACGCTAGGAGAGTATATTAGGAACGCTTATATCCTTACTAAGCTAGTATATAATATAGAAGTTATATTTAGTAAGCATCTTAGCCTAATAGCTTTAGCGCTCTATTAACTTCTACTTTTTTATAAAGTACTTAAGAGACTTATAGTTAACTATTACTTTAAAGGGCTTCTTTATACTATATAGCTCTACTCTCTACACTTAGAGGTAATCTAATATAGCTAATAGCTCCTTATTATAGATAGGGTAGTTATACTATACTAGTATAAGCTTTTATAAGTAAAAAGTAATAGGTTAATACTTACCCTTATTATTTACTTATATTAAGGCGCCCCCTAATGTAAACCTAAAGCAGTTAGTCTCTATAAACGTTAGGGCGTCTAAATTAAAGTTTTATAGTAATAAAGCTATTATAAAGTAGTTCTTTAGCTCCTTAAATACTACAGCGCACTCTACAGACTATATAAACAATATGCCTTTCTTAGTAAGGTAAGTTATTAGCTTAACTACCTTAGTGTAGTTAGGTATAAATATTTAGTAATAGTTAGTAAAACCTAAGAAGCTTCTTACGCCCTTAACAGACTAAGGCGCTAACTACTTATAAATAGTATATACCTTTTCTAGGTCTGCTAAGACGCCCTTCTTAGCTTCTAGGATAAAGCTAATATACTTTACCTTCTTTACGCTAAAGTTGCTCTTCCCTACATCTAGGCTAAGCCCTACTACATAGAGCTTCTTAAGGACTTAGCAGACCTTCTGTTTATAGTCCTCTTTTATCCTATTAGAATAAATAAGGATATTATTAAGGTATATAGTAATAAAGTTATTAAGAAACTCCTAAAGTAAGCTGTTTATAAAGCGCTACTAGTTTATAGGTGTATTTATTAGCCTAAAGGGGCAGACTAACTACTTAAAAAGCCTATATTATATATAAAAAGCAGTCTTATACTTATTACTATCTATAATTTACATCTTATAGAAGGCTGCTACTATATCTACTTTAGTGTACTACTTAGCTAATCCTATATAATAGAGAGTCTTAAAGATAAGTAGTAAGGGATAATAGTCCTTCTTTATAATTACGTTTAGCGCTTAGTAATTACAGTAAAAGCATAACCTACTGCTTAGTTTGTATATAAAAAGCACTAACACTCCTACTGTAGAGCTACTTACTTAGATAAAGCCCTTATTAAGGAGGTCCTCTAAGGTCTTCTTTAGGACTAATAATTCCTCTCTTAATATACTATAAAGGGAGCCCTACAGTAGGGTTGCTTCTAGTTCTAAGTCTATATAGTAGTTACAGCTAGGTTAGCATAGAGGTACTTTTATTAAGGTGTTAGAGTTAAATAAGTTACTATATTTATTACATACCTATTACAGTAGTACTATAACTTTAGCAGCTTATTTTACCCTTTTATCTAACTTTAGCTATACAGCTTTCTCTATATTAGTAAGGCTAACTGCTATAATCTAGGAGAACGCCTATAAGTCCTTACTTATCTTTCTTATAGATAGGTTACAGTAGGCAGTATAGTCCTTATATATAGCCCTATAATAGATAGCTATAAAGGTAAGCGCTTTAATTACTTACATAGCTCTAATTTTACATACTATTATAGACTCTTATTAGCTAACTAGGCGTAGCGTAAGGTCTGCTTACCTATAGTATATAGTATGCTTTATAGCGTTATAAACAGCGTAGTTATATTCTATCTAAGGTTTCCCTAGGAATATATTAATATTAAGGCTGCATATAATATACATATATATACGCTAGTAATATCTATAGAGTTTAAAGTTAAATATAACTACTCCCTCTGCTATTATACTAGCTAATTTATTAGTAAACCCTTTTAGGGGGATTTTCTATTAAGAGACATACAGAAAGCACTAAGCGCACATAAAGTTATAGTTTACTATTACATAAGTATTACAACTAGTATTAGTAAGGGCTTAGGTAGGGGATCCTTTATTAATATAGGTATCTAATAGTGCAGCTAGTCTAATTATTCTCCTCTTACGCTAAAACTCCTTCTATCCTATACGCTCCTTACTTATTAGCTCTAAAGCCTAATTTTACTCTAGAGCTACTCTTTTTCTAACTCCTCTCTACTCTTAGCTATACTATAAGTATTATTACTTTCTTTAAGCTTCTTAACTTTAGTAGTTACTTTAGCTATATAGGTAGGCCTACTATTCTTCTTCTTAATATTAAGGTAATTATAAGCTAGGTATCTAATCTTCTAGTAGGTATAGCACTAATATATTTTAATATATACTTTCTACGCCTTAAGGCGTTCTTTTTCTTTAGCTTTACTAGCTGTATATACTATTATTCTTCCTATTATTTATATATTACTATTAGCGTCCTTTAGCGCTTAGGGTAGTAAGTACTAGTAAGTAGGCTATATGCTGCTAGCTAGGTTCTTAACCTTCTAGACTACTTTACTTACTTATTATATATAGGTGTAAAAGGTAGAAGAAAGTAAGATACTTACTAGTATGCTTTAGATATAGAGGGGAAGAGCGTTTAAGAGGAGTGTAATTTATACTTTACTTAGCTATAAGTAGCCTCCTACTTTAGCTAACACCTATTTAAACTTTAGAAGAAAGGCAGTAAAGGATTTATACTCCTTTATCTTAATGCTTATTAAGGAGGCAGACATATAGGTCTTTACGTTTAGGTTACTATATATACGCTCTAGGTACTTTAGGAACTCTTTAGGGTTATAATTTACTTAGGCTCCCCCTATTTTATAGTAGGTTAATACTATTCTCTAAGATATTATATCTAAGCAGAAGTTAATAAAGTACTAAGCCTCTTACTTTATTATAAAGAACACTTTATTAATATATAACTTATTATGTATTTAATGTAACTATATAGGGAAGTCCTAACGCTAGCTAAAGAACTTTAGGGGGTTTAGTATTAGTTTCTAAATAATTTAGGGGTAGTTCTTAGCTAGCACAGGCGTAGCTACTACAGTAGTTACTATAGGTGTAGTGTCTGCTACTTCTAAAGACTCTTTATTATGTAATTTAATTATAAGGCTTACGCCTTAGGGGTTAATGCTTCTTACTTTAAGCTCTCTTATTTCTTATATTATCTCTGCTATTACTTACTTTAAGGCTGTAACTTTAGCTTTTACCTCTACTAATAGAGAACCCTTACAGCTTATTATTATTTTGTTATCTTATTACATACCTATTATGCAGTATAATTAGTAGGGTATTTATTATTATTTTAAGAGCTTAGATATGTAATAGGTTAGTATTACCTTACGATAGGCGTATAGCAACTTAATATAATTTATCTAAGCTAAGGAGAGAAAGTAGAAAATGTAAATAATATATAGTTTGTATAGGTATTTATCTTATATGCGTTATGTATACACGCCCCTCCAGCTAGTTATAAGTAATAGTAGGTTGTAGTAGGCACCAGCCTAGCTACACTTATTGTAGCGTAGCCTATAATAACTCTAAAATCCTCCTCTAACTAGACTATTTAGTTTAAGTAGCTTTAAGTAAAAGCTAAAGCCTATAACCTATAGGAAGTAATTAACCTATTAGTAAGTAATTCTTATACGCTTAGTAAGACTATTATAGCACTTATAAAGCGCCTAATACGCCTTTAGCCTTATAACTATCTAAGATACTAAGCTCTATACTTAAGATTAAACTCCCTAGGAGCTTAAGAGGCAGTAGTAACTATAATCCTAACAGCTAGTTAGAAATTACTTCTTAAGCCTATAGTAATAACTAACTTATAGGCTAAAAAGGTTTATAAGCTTTTACTAAGTAACTTACTGTTATATAAGGAGTAGTAAAGTAAATATACTAATATATTAAAAGAGTATAAAACGTATATATAAAAATACGCCTTACTATAGGACTAGTTTAGAGATACTATAAGCGTTAAGCTCTTAGAACACTACTATAAGCTAGATAAGTATCTTAACTAATAGGTAAAGAAGCTTAAGAATTATATTACTAAGCGCCTAGAGGAAAGGCGTAATAAGGTGTAGATAAAATATAAAAGAATCCTTTATAAAGGCGCCTAGAATTACCTTAATAATATAAAGGAGCTTAAGAAATAGCTTCTTATATAGGAAAGTGCTCTTTATAACGTAAAAGCTAATAAAGTCCCTAATGTATAGCACTTAAAGCACTAGTTTTAGAATATTATAAAAGCCTTTTTAACTAGTTACCTTACTTAATAGGTATTTACCTACCTATAGTAAAGTAAAAAGAACGCTAAGAAAGGAGATCTTATAATCTCTATAATAATAAGTAATATATAAGAGGTAATAAAGCTCCTTAGTAATATACCTATTAGGTAAAAGGCTATATATAGCGCTATTAGCCTAACTAATATAGGTTATAAGACCTCTAAAGGTAACTATAGAAATTAAAATAATAGAAACTATAGCAGTAGGAATTATAGCTATAAAGGCTGCTAGTAGATATAATCTTATAAGCTAAGCATACTTTATAAGTAATCTTTATTATTATTAAGGCCTCTAATACTTTTATAAGAGTAAAGCATACTACTTAAGTAAGAGAGGTTAAGTATAAACGTAGTAGAGATACTACTTTTAAAACATATAAGCTGCTAGCTTTACCTTACCCTAAGGCACTATATTAACTACTACTAGTACGCCCTTTCTTATATACGCCCTAAAGGATAGTAAGAAAGTAAAGCAGTTAAGGCTATAATTAAAAAGCGTATATAATATAACTTAAAGCTTACTAAATGCTTATAAGAGGTAAGGGTAGTAACTATTAAGAATAACTAACTATATAGTAGGTATAAAGGAAAGATTACACTAGCCTCCTTTTACACTACAAAAAGCCTTTATTACTTAGCTTATTTAGTAATATTAGACTTAGGCTTAATAGTATATATTTTTAATAAGCCTTTATAGTTTAAGATAATAAGGGCTACACTAGTAGGTAATTTCCTATAGGCTAGCTTATAGTAACTACCTATTAAAGTATATAGCACTATGTAAATTAGGCTTAGGGGGTATATAGGTATTATTATAAGGCTTACTCTATATAATGTTACCTTTTACCTTAGCCTTATAGCTAACCTAGTGTCTTTTAAAAAGCTAAAGTAATAAGGTATCTAGTAGGATATAAGCCCTAGAAATAACTACCTACAAAAGGTAGATAGGTCCTTTATAGCCTACTTTAATAATATTTATAACTAACAGGTCCTTAACTATAGGCCTTTTAAGGTAGAGGCTGCCTTAGCTGCTATTATACCTTTACCTCCTATAGGCTTAGATAAAGCGCTCTAATTACGCTAACAAAATAAATACACTATAAAGACGTATAAGAAGCTAATTCTTAGCAGCCTAGTTACTTAGCACTACAGACTAGGTTACCTAAGCCCTAAAGTAATTAAGAGGATTATTAATACAGCTTATAGAGTGTATCTTAAGGGCTCTAATAATTATAAGATTTATATTATTAACTATAACGCCTATATAAAAGGTAAAGCCTACTGCTTAGCTAGGTGTAGCCTACATAAATCTATAATCTATATAAAGCCTAGTAACTACTTAGTAATTAACTTCTATAACCTAGAGGTTAGTTACGTAGGGTATACATCTTACATAATAATTTCTAACTGCAGTAGTAGTTATATATAGGATTTCTATCTACACTAAAGGACTACTAAGATACTACTTACTATACTTATAGACTTTCTTACCCTATTAGAAGTGTAATATAACTATTAGGTAAAGGTTATTAAGACTAATAATAAGCTTCTATACTACTTAGATATTATAGATATAATAGAGGCGTATAGTATATACCTTAAGGTAAGCGCTCTAAATACCTAAGCATAAAATAGAGCTATAGAGCGTATTACTACAGTTATTAAGTAAAGAGTATATAGTATAGTAATTAATATATACCTACTAAACGTCCTTTAGCTAGAGGTCTATATAGCTGCTACCTACCTTTATAACTATATACTATAAGCATCTTATAGTTAGAAAACCCTATACTAACTATAGTATAAGCACTTCTAGAGTAAAGCTAATGCAGCGTATACTTAGCTAGACCTTTCTTACCTATATGTATATAATTATAAAGCGTATACACTTACTGCTAACGCCTAACTTTACTATAATTAATAGTAATAATTAGCCCTAAGGGCCTAGATTAGCTATCTTATAGGCTACAGCTTAAGTAACTTATATTAGATATAAAGCCCTACCTATAGCAAAGTATTTACTATATAGGATATTATTTTTAATAAGAAGGTTACCTTTAACAGCAATATTATAAAGCTTACTAATAATATATATAAGAGTAATCTATAGGAAATAGCTGCTATAATTAAGCGTCTTATACGCTAAGAGGCATAGGAGAGAAGCTTTATACATATAGTAAATAAAGAAGCTAATAAGATCTAAAAGTATACTAACTACGCTAAGGGGGTAGAAGGCCCTAACAGCCTAACCCTTTATAGCTATAAAACTAAAGACCCTTTAAATTACAGCTATAAAGGGCTAGCCTCTTTATTACCTTATACTAAAGTAAGGTTTATATTAATAATACTACTAATAATACTACCCCTAAGGGCCTTATTTATAACTAAACTTAGAGATATACTTAACGTAAAAAGGTAGGAAGAAGAATCTTAAGAATAATAATTATAAGCACTTAAAGGAGCTACTAATAACGTAACTCTTAAGTGTAAGCTGCTAAGATAATCTTTTAAGGCTATATTTCTAGTAGGTTACTCCTACTAGAAGTAATACTTATACACTAAAGCTAAGCAGAAATAACTAGATACTACTTATACGCTATAAGAGAGGGCTAATTACCTTATTTTACTAGTAAGTGTAGGTCTACTAGGTACACCTATAATAAAGCTAAAAGCGTAACTAGGTATGCTTAGTATATAGCCTAATGTAGGCTAGAAGCAGGAGGTAGCTAATAGGCTTACTATAAGGAGCAGTAGAGCAGCCTTTTTAATAGGCACCTACTAGAAACACCTACCTCCCCTTCTTATATTATATAGTTAGCTAGTAAACTACCCCTTTAAAGACGCTTTTAAGAAGGCTAAAAGAAGCTATCTTTATAGCTATAAGACGTTAAGGTTATAGAGAGAAGTTTCTAAAAGCTTTACTTATAGTAATTAGATTCTTAACTATATCTAGGTCTATATATATAAGCTTAATAAGTATAGCTGCCTTATAAAGGTAAAGGTAAGGCTTATTATATATAGTAACTAATAGGTAAAAGATTTACATAATATATATACAGCTATATTAGTAGGTATATCCTTCTAAATATTAATAGCCCTAGCTGCCTGCTTTAACTTAAAATTACTCTAATATAACGCTATTAATATATTTATCTATATAGATATTAATAAGGAAGTGTATATAGAGTTACTACTAGGTTACTATAAGAAAGGCGTTATTATATGCTTTTAGAAAGCCTTTTACAGCTTACGCTAATTACCTCTTCTTTAGTAATAGCACTTTAAAGTAGGGCTTATTATATAAGGCTTTTAATATATTATAGGTAAAGATTACTACTAGCAGAAAGGCTAAATTACGTTCTTCTTTTATATTAATAACTGCATATTAGCGTTTCTAAAGGCCTATAAGCATACAGTAATTAAGAAGCTAAGTACCCTCTAAGTAAAGTATTACCTTAAAGGAGGCTAGGAGCTCTAGTAGTTCCTAGGCCTTAAAGTCTTATGTAACTACATAAGCAGGAGACTCTAGCTCTTATAAGCAGTATATATAGAGAAGGCTGTAAAACTGCTCTCTATACATACTAACGTTATAGATAATACATATAAATTTACCTCTATAATAAAGGAAGAGCTTCTACTATATACTAATAACATAACGTATTATAAAATAAATAGATACTAGCAGAAGGTTAGTATAATCCTTTATGCTGCTATTATAATACGCCTTAATATTACTTTTATAGTAAGTAGGCTTATAAGGTTTAATTAGAACCTAAGTAAAGCCTACTAGAAGGCTACTAACTATATATTATTATACCTTTATTATATATATTATCTCTACCTTTAATTTAGCGCTAAGCCTAATAGTAATAATGTAAGGGGTAGGGCTGTTATTAGTTAACAATAGGGGTGCCTTAATTAAATATATTTACACTAAAGAGGGGAGATAGAAGAGTCTGCACTCTAGCTGCTCTCTAGAGGATAACTAGCAGCCTACTAGGTAGGCTGTAGTTAGTAAAAGGTTGTTCTATATATAGGCTCTGCTTATACTTATTATCTATAGTAAAGCCTATAACAGTATTCCCCCCCTTAGGCCTTAGTGCCCCCCTAGTGGCCTACCTATAGTCCTCTTAAGCCTATATATCTTTAACTTAGTCTAAAGGTTCCTAAGTAGGCTTACTATACCTAACCTATTTTACTAGCGCTTATAACACCTTATTCTTACTATGCTCTCTTATAGCTAAGATCTTTTTAACAGCCTACTTAGGTTTACTTTTAATATAGGTAATAAGCAGTAGGTAGAAGTTATCTACTTATTATCTAGAGAGGGGGTTACTAGGTGCCTACTAGAGGAGATCTATATTAAACACCTTATACACCCCTCTTAGTATATCTAGCTCTACTATATTAGAGAAAATAATCCTTATAACTATATACTTATAGTGTGGCTAATTAAGTTTCCTTAAAGGTCTAAGTGTAGTTATATTAGCTAGGGATAGCTAGACTATATCTTCTACCTAGTACCTCTCTGTAGGGCTATAGTAGTAGTTTACTAACTCCTCTTAGTTATACTTAATTACTATTATTACAGCCTATACTATATAGAGAGTATCCTTCTAGCGCTATACTAGCTTAGTAGTAGCTACCTCCTAGCTATCCTCTAGCTATATATCTACTATAGGAAATAGGTCTATATAGAACTTATAATTAAAGAAGAAGAGGCTAAATCCTATAGTAGTAGCAGTTTAGTTATTAAGCGCTAGCTAGGTAGCTAGTAGGTGCTTATCCTAGTTATTTTAGGTAAAGTATATAACTATCTAAAGGATAGCCTAGATCTCTTAATTAAACTACTTAGTGCTACTATCTATCTAGGGATAAAAGGAGGTACTAAGCAGCTAGTAGGCACTAGTAAGCTTATAGAAGCGTCTCTAGAAGCAGTTAGTCTAGTTACTTCCTTTATTACTAACTATAGTCTTTAGCATTCTGTAAGTAGTATAGAAGATCTTTATAAAGCGCTCTATATAGGCCTCTGCTTCTATTATCTCTATATCCTCTAGTATAACGCCTTTACCTAGCTAGTCTATAATAACCTATAAGTAATAAACTATTTAAGGTATATAGGGGCGTATATAAGTAAATAAGATAAAGAGGAGTAATAGTTATAGTATTTATTAGCTTAAGCAGCTTAGTCTATAGAAGGAAGAGTAGGAATAGGTCTAAGAGGAAGGAAACCTATTCTTTTATACCTATTCTAGCTCCACTAGGGTTAGGGTTAAGTCCTAACCCTTACCACGTGATTCTCCAGTTGATTACGCGTAGATTGCGTATCCTCTTACCTAAATAGGCCTAGTATAAAGGTTATTTTATCTAGGTTAAGGTATAAGCCTTAGAGAGGTTTCTAGCAGTTTCTTCTAGTTTCTACTGCTTTATTAGTATACAGTGTATACAGTATTAAGAATACTGTATTATAACTATAGTTAGTATATAACTATAGTATATTTATAGTTATAGTTATAAGTTATATAAGCGTTATATTATAGATATAAAGCGTAGTAAGCTATTATCTCTAAGATCCCCCCTTAAGGTATATATAATTTATTATATATAGCTTATACTTTTTATAATGCTTATAGAAGAAAAAACCCTTATAGGGAAAAACTTCTTTATAGTTATAGTTTTATATATATATATAGAAGAAACCTTAGAGATTACTCTAAGTAAAACTTCTTAAAGGGAAAACTAAGTCTTATTATTATTATTATTATTATTATCATTATTATTATTATTATTATCATTATTATTGTTATTATTATTATTATTATTATTGTTATTATTATTGTTATTATTGTTATTGTTATTATTGTTATTATTATTAGACTTAGTAAAAAACCCTTTTTCTACTAACTTAATAGTAGAAATTATATTATTAAAGAGTATTCTTCCTAGCGGTTTAGTTAATATATCCGCTATATTATCCTTAGTATTTATGTAGTATAGGATAACTTAGTTATTTATAACAGCTTCTCTAGCAAAGTAGTATCTTATATTTATATGTTTTACTTGCTTATAAAACTCTAGATTTTCTGCTAGTTTTTAAGCTAATTAGTTATTAAGGAATATTTTAGGCTTATTAAGTGCCTTATACCCTATATTAGTTATTATATAATTATAAGAGTTATATAAGTATATAGACTCTTTAATAGCTTCGCCTAAAGCTATATATTTAGCTTTATAGCTACTTAAAGTAACTGTTTTTTGTTTTATAGAAGCCTAGCTAATTATATTATAGTTATTAAGGGTAAAGATATAACTAGTTATAGATCTTCTATTATTAAGATCTCTAGCCTAGTTAGAATTAGAATACTCTATTATATTAAAATCTAGATTATTATTATTATAGGTTATATTATTATAGTTATAGTATAACCCTAAATTAGGGTATTTCTTTAGATAACCCTTATAATAGGCTAGTATTACCTTACAACAGGCGTATAGTAACTTAATATAATTTATCTAAGCTAAGGAGAGAAAGTAGAAAGTGTAAATAACGTATAGTTTACGTAGGTATTTATCTTATACGCGTTATGCATACGCACCCCTCTAGCTAGTTATAAGTAATAGTAGGTTATAGCAGGCATTAGCCTAGCTACACTTATTATAGTGTAGCCTATAATATATACTCCCCTCCTACACTATAAGGCTCTACTAGCCCTTAGTAATTACATACTGTAACTTAAGAAACAGCCTACTAAGTATTCTTATAGGCTAGCAGGCTTATTATTTTTCTTCCTTTTTCCTTACTAGCCCTTTTGTTAATATTATAAGTATTTATCCTACATGCAGCTGCGCTTTCCTTTTGTTTTTATTAGTTTTTTACTAATTACTAGTTATCTATTATAGGAATTAGATAATTTATAATAGCTATAAGTAAATTAATCCTTATGTAGGCCTACACGCATGTATACAAACTGCTAATTAGTTACTAACTTATAAAATAGCCTCTTATAATCCCTAGCTGCTCCCTATCCCCTAAGGATAATAAGGCCCTTAACCTTATTACTCCCCTAGGCCCTAAGCTCTAGTTACCTACCCCTACTGTAAGTTACCTCTTTAGTAAGTATATTATATAATTTAACTAACCTAACTAGGATAATAATAATAATAATAAGGCTAATAAGGCTAACTACAGCTCTCTTATTATAAAGAGACATTATACTAACGCCTCTACCCCTACTGCTACCCCTACTGCTACCCCTACCTACATACTAACTATCCTTTATATATACCCTTACTTCCTATACGCTTACTGCCTTATATGTAACCTTACTGCTATGTAATATATAGAGAATATTAGCGCCTATAGGCACTATTATCTTCCCTATATATAGTCTAACTATAGCTACTAACCTATATATCTTTTACTGCTTATATAAATCTTACGCCTTACTAATATAACCTAGATCCTTAAGGCCTCCTTAGGCCTCTATAAGGTAATATCTCTTACTACCTACGCTGCTACCCTAACTACCCCTAGCTCTATAAAGTATACCTCTTTCTAGCTAGCTATTAAGGCTTAGGAGGTTATAACTAACTTAGAGTAGGAGGTATAAAAGAGCGCTAAGAAGACATACAGAAAGCATACCTATAGTGCGTCTAATAATACACCTCCTACGTCTGCTATGCCTACTCCCCCCTTCCTAGCCTTTACTACTGCTGTAGCTACTACTTAGGCTGCTGCTAATAATACATATAGTAAGGTTGCTTCCTACCTAGGTAGTCTTATAGCTACCTAAGGTAAGCGCCTTATTATTATAGTTAAGAAGATCTTAGTCTCTCTTAAAAGAGTAAGTATTAGTCTTATACTCTCTCCTATATAACTCTTATACTAACTTTATATTCTTAGTTTGTTAACTTTATTACTGCTAGCTTTAGTTACAGCCCCTCCCCTAAGCTAAGAGACTCCTAGTAGGGGAGTCTCCTATACGCTCTAAACACGCCTATTCTACACAGCCCTACTGCTTACCCTATAGGGCCTAGTTATTCTTTATAGGCTGCAGCCTTTTAATAGAGATTTATTACTTATCTGCTTATTATACATTCTTATCTTCCTTTATATATATATATTACCCTTATTATAGATATTAATAGGTCTATACTTCTCTTTAAAGAAGTCTAAGGCTATAGTGTCTTTAATTAATTAAATAGGTTCCTATATAGCTTTAGTAAAGCCCTCCTAACGTATTAGCGCCTAGCGTGTTTTTACCTTTCCTCTACTACACTATTACATACTAATTATTTTAGTAATACATTATTTCTCCTTACTATCTTTTATTAAAGGGGGAGGTTATATATTATAGGCTTTCTAGCTTAGTAAAGGGTTACTCCTAATATAGTATAATAGGTCTATATAAAATTAGTTATAGATATTACTAGGTACGTTAAGTTTAACTATAAGGAGGCTAATTACTTTAGTGACTTAGTAATAGTAGTGTAGCTAATTAAGCTTATAATTTAGTTATAGAGAGTAGTAGTTATATATTAATAACTATATATTATTACCTACTTTAAACCTTTTAGCTGCGCTTTACTGCTTATTAGCTAATTCTTTAGTTTATTACTAGGCTGTAGCTATTACTACTTATACTATTAAAGTTACTTTAGTTATCTATTATATAAGTCTTTTAGTAACCTTTTTATATATATCTATTATCTTTAGCGCGCTCTCTTTAACTATAATAGGGTCTATATAGTAACTATGTTCTATAAAGAAGGGGCTTAACCTAGTTGCTAACGTAGTGTAGTTATTAATTACTAGTTATGTAACTAGTGTCTAACATGCTTAATCCTCTTAAAGGTAACTTACGTAGGTATGTAACGTTACTTAAATCTCTTAGTTAAAGCGCTTAGTAGCCCTATTACTCTATAGGTAGTATAATATGCTTAGTCTTTACTTAATACTAATAAGTATATAAAACTTACGCTAGAACTTACTTATCTAGTTACTCTCTCTATTACTAATAATACTCTTTAGTATGCTGTAGAAGTAATAATAGCAACTTAGGAATCTTTTAGTATATACCTCTGTATCTATTATTACTATTAGCTTAAATATTACTAACTTTCTTAGGCAGTCTATAATAACCTATATATTAGTAGCGCAGTCTAAGCTAAATAGTAAGAGGTCTATAATAAAATCTATTAAAAGGTTACTTTTTAAGCGCTTAGGTATGCTTAGTAGTTATAAAAGGCCCTTCTTTATGTTACACTAGATCTTACTACTCCTATATACGTTATAGTTATAGATAAAACGCTATACTATCTGTAACTAACCTAGCTAGTAAAACCTCTATAAAAGTATCTCTAAGGTGCTGTTTCTACCTAGGTGCCTAGTTATAGTTAAATTATAGCTCTATTATACTAACTAGGTGTATAAGCTATTAGAGAGGGAATTAAGGTTATTATTACTTAGCATTTATATCCTCCCCCTCTAGGTAAGTTACTTTATGTTATTAAGGTAGCAGTCTGTAATCTAAACGTATAACTAAAGGTCTAGTAGGAGTAAGTAGTCCTCTTACTAGACAGCTGTATACACTACTTAGAAGACAGTATTACTATCCTATATTATAACCTATAAAGCTTATAATTCTTTATCCTTAAATACCTCTATATACAGCACTAGAGGTGCCTCTATTATGCAGTAGGCTATTACTAGCTATACTTTATCTAGGATTATTTAGATAACATATCCCTACTAGTAGTTATTATCCTACGTAAAGGAGGTATCCTACTTACGCTAGGAGAGCACATTAGGAACGCTTATATCCTTACTAGGCTAGTATATAATACAGAAGTTATATTTAGTAAGCATCTTAGC
The DNA here is from genome assembly GCA_003386485.1 of Colletotrichum lentis. NCBI lineage: Eukaryota > Fungi > Ascomycota > Sordariomycetes > Glomerellales > Glomerellaceae > Colletotrichum > Colletotrichum lentis. The sequence goes on from NWBT01000050.1 coordinate 271,247, forward strand.
TTAATAGCTCTAACGCTTTATTAACTTCTACTTTTTTATAAAGTACTTAAGGGACTTATAGTTAACTATTACTTTAAAGGGCTTCTTTATGCTATACAGCTTTACTTTCTATATTTAGAAGTAATCTAGTACAGCTAATAGCTCCTTATTATAAATAGGGTAGTTATACTACGCTAGTATAAGCTTTTATAAGTAAAAAGTAATAGGTTAGCACTTACTTTTATTATTTACTTACATTAAGGCGCCCTCTAATGTAAACCTAAAGCAGTTAGTCTTTATAAACATTAAGGCGTCTAGGTTAAAGTTTTACAGTAATAAAGCTATTATAAAGTAGTTCTTTAGCTCCTTAAATACTATAGTGCACTCTACAGACTACATAAATAATACGCCCTTCTTAGTAAGGTAAGTTATTAGCTTAACTACCTTAGCGTAGTTAGGTATAAACATCTAGTAATAGTTAGTAAAACCTAAGAAGCTTTTTACGCCCTTAATAGACTAAGGCGCTAACTACTTATAAATAGCGTATACCTTTTCTAGGTCTACTAAGACGCCCTTCTTAGCTTCTAGAATAAAGCTAACATACTTTACCTTCTTTATACTAAAGTTACTTTTCCCTACATCTAGGCTAAGCCCTACTACATAAAGCTTCTTAAGGACCTAGTAGACCTTCTGTTTATAGTCCTCTTTTATCCTATTAGAATAAATAAGAATATTATTAAGGTATATAGTAATAAAGTCGTTAAGAAACTTCTAGAGTAAGCTATTTATAAAGCGCTACTAGTTTGTAGGTGTATTTATTAGCCTAAAGAGGCAGACTAACTACTTAAAAAGCCTATATTATATATAAAAGGCAGTTTTATACTTATTACTATTTATAATTTATATCTTATAGAAGGCTGCTACTATATCTACTTTAGTGTACTACTTAGCTAATCCTACGTAATAGAGAGTCTTAAAGATAAGTAGTAAGGGATAATAGTCCTTCTTTATAATTACGTTTAGCGCTTAGTAATTACAGTAAAAGCATAACCTACTGCCTAGTTTATATATAAAAAGCACTAGCACCCCTACTATAGAGCTACTTACTTAAATAAAGCCTTTATTAAGGAGGTCCTCTAAGGTCTTCTTTAGGACTAATAATTCCTCTCTTAATATACTATAAAGGGGGCCCTACAGTAGGGTTGCTTCTAGTTTTAAGTCTATATAGTAGTTACAGCTAGGTTAGCGTAGGGGCACTTTTATTAAGGTGTTAAGGTTAAATAAGTTACTATATTTATTACATACCTATTACAGTAGTGCTGTAACTTTAGCAGCTTATTTTACCTTTTTATCTAACTTTAGCTGTAAGGCTTTCTCTACGTTAGTAAGGCTAACTGCTATAATCTAAAAGAACGCCTATAAGTCCTTACTTATCTTTCTTATAGATAGGTTGCAGCAGGTAGCGTAGTCCTTATATACAGCTCTATAATAGATAGCTATAAAGGCAGGCGCTTTAATTACTTATGTAGCTCTAATTTTACATACTATTATAGACTCTTATTACCTAACTAGACGTAGCGTAAGGTCTACTTACCTATAGTATATAGTACGCTTTACAGTATTATAAACAGCGTAGTTATATTCTATCTAAGGTTTCTTTAGGAACATATTAATATTAAGGCTGTATATAATGTATATATATATACGCTAGTAATATCTATAGAGTTTAAGGTTAAATATAACTACTCCCTCTACTATTATACTAGCTAATTTATTAGTAAACCCTTTTAGGGGGATTTTCTATTAAGAGACATACAGAAAGCGCTAAGTATATATAAAGTTATAGTTTACTATTATGTAAGTGTTATAACTAGTATTAGTAAGGGCTTAGGTAGAGGATCCTTTATTAATATAGGTATCTAATAGTGCAGCTAGTCTAATTATTCTCCTCCTACGCTAAAACTCCTCCTATCCTACATACTCCTTACTTATTAGCTCTAGAGCCTAATTTTACTTTAGAGCTACTTTTTTTCTAACTCCTCTCTACTTTTAGCTATACTATAAGCATTATTACTTTCTTTAAGCTCCTTAACCTTAGCAGTTACTTTAGCTGCGTAGGTAGGCCTACTTTTCTTCTTCTTAACGTTAGGGTAATTATAAGCTAGGTATTTAATCTTCTAGTAGGTATAGTACTACCGTGTTTTAATATATACTTTCTACGCTTTAGGGTGTTTTTTTTCTTTAGCTTTACTAGCTGTATACACTATTATTCTTCCTATTATTTATATATTACTATTAGCATCCTTTAGCGCTTAGGGTAGTAGGTATTAGTAAGCAGGCTGTATACTGCTAGCTAGGTTTTTAACCTTTTAGGCTACTTTACTTACTTATTATATATAGGTGTAGAAGGTAGGGGAAAGTAAGATGCTTACTAGTACGCTTTAGATGTAAAGGGGAAGAGCGTTTAAGAGGAGTATAATTTACACTTTACTTAGCTATAGGTAGCCTCCTACTTTAGCTAACACCTATTTAAACTTTAGGAGAAAGGTAGTAAAGGATTTATACTTCTTTATCTTAATGCTTATTAAGGAGGTAGATATATAGGTCTTTACGTTTAGGTCGCTATATATACGCTTTAGGTACTTTAGAAACTCTTTAGGGTTATAATTTACTTAGGCTCCTCCTATTTTGTAGTAGGTTAACACTATTCTTTAAGGCGCTATATCTAAGCAGGAGTTAATAAAGTACTAAGCCTCTTACTTTATTATAAAGAATGCTTTATTAATATATAACTTATTATGTATCTAGTGTAACTATATAGAGAAGTCTTAATGCTAGCTAGAGAACTTTAGGGGGTTTAGTATTAGTTTCTAAATAATTTAGGGGTAGTTCTTAGTTAGTGCAGGCGTAGCTACTACAGCAGTTACTATAGGTGTAGTATCTACTACTTCTAGGGACTTTTTATTATGTAATTTAATTATAGGGCTTATACCTTAAGGGTTAGCGCTTCTTACTTTAAGCTCTTTTATTTCTTATATTATCTCTACTATTACTTACTTTAAGGCTGTAACTTTAGCTTTTACCTCTGCTAATAGAAAACCCTTACAGCTTATTATTATTTTATTATCTTATTATATACCTATTATGTAGTATAATTAGTAAGGTATTTATTATTATTTTAAGAGCTTAGATATATAATAGGCTAGTATTACCTTACAACAGGCGTATAGTAACTTAATATAATTTATCTAAGCTAAGGAGAGAAAGTAGAAAGTGTAAATAATGTATAGTTTGCATAGGTATTTATCTTATATATATTATGTGTGCGCGCCCCTCTAGCTAGTTATAAGTAATAGTAGGTTGTAGTAGGCACTAGCCTAGCTACACTTATTATAGCGTAGCCTATAATAACCCTATACTCTATTAAGGGTAATAAAGTGCTCTTTAGAAGGGTTAGATATATACCTAGATAGTGTTATAACAGCTAGGGCTATATCTATTCTAGTCTTTAAAGCTAGATATAATAAAGCTTCTATTTCTTATTAAAATAGTAGTATTTCTTCTTTAGAAGCTTTTTCTTTATTTTTATTTAAGAACGCTAATTAAACTAGCATAGAACTAATTAGATCCTACAGTTAAGATTAGTCACATAATACAAAAAAAAAAAAAACAACAGCAGTTAGCCTAATATAAGCACTATACCCTATTCTTATACTGTTAACTTAGTAAGGTAGCTTATTTAAGAACATATAGTACTATAGAGGTTAGTATAGTCTTAATGCTAGATTAACTTACTAGAGATAGCTTTGCTCTTAAGGTCTATACTACTAAGGTTAAGAACTCTTAACTATAGAGGTATTTAACCTTAAGAGGCAGACTTATTAGGTATATATAGTTAGCTAGAATAGAATCTCCTAGGATTCTCCTATTAACTATACCTATAACCTACTAAACCTACAGTTTAGATAAATTATCCTAGAACCTACTAAAGCAACTAAATTAAATCCTCCTTTCTAATCTTATTAAGTCTAATCTTATTAACTCCTTATCTTACTTAGTTATACCTACGCTTAACCTAGATAACCCCTTTAAACTAGGCACCCCTCTTAATTATAACCCCTTAGAGGTTATAAAACAGTTTATAACAGCTTAGATAAGCTTTATTATTAAGCAGTACAGAGGGAACTCTCTATATAACATTATTACTATTAATAGCAAAATAGATAACTATATAGTAATTAATATTACTAGTATTAGATTAGTAATCTTACTTCTTAACAGCCTAGCAGCTAATACAGGCCTAATTATTAGGGTAAGGTAGGCCCTACAGCAGCAGCTCTACTCTTTTATTAGTAAGATAGCCTAGAAGCAGGATAATATATCTAAAATTATAATAATAAAAGAGCACTTAGGCTAGCTGCAGGCAGTAATCTACGCTATCTAGTAGGTGCAGTATAATTAAGGCTAGATAGAAGTAGAGATTTTACTAGAAGCTCTAAGGTGTTAGTTAGAAACTAAATACAATAGTTATACTTAATATATATTACTAGACCCCTAGAAAATAAAACACGTTTACATAATGTATAGCCTAGAAGGGCCTTTATTTTTATATAGCTTTATTTTATTATCTATAGGCGTATTATAAGGGTATATATTATCCTTTTTATATTTACTAAGGATTTTCTTAGTGTAGGCTGTTTAATAGATATATAAGCCTTTATTTTTACAGTCTATAGTTATTTCATTACCTAGAAAAGTACTAGGTACCCCTATAGGCTTTATTTTTATATATTTAAACATTTCTTTAATAATCTTATCCCTTACTTCAGTATTAGAAGCAGTAATAAGTATATTATCCACATAACAGACTATTATTATTATATTATTACTTTTATTATATATAAATACTGCTTTATTATAAGGGGATACTTTAAAGCCTAGCTTTATAAGTATAGACCTTAGATGTTTATACTAGAGTCTTAGACTTTATTTTAGGCTGTATAAGGCTTTATTAAGCTTATAGATATAAGCTTTATTATTATTATTTAGAGGGTCTTTATAGTTAAATTCTAGGGTTTTAGTATTAGGGTTATAATAAAACCCTATAGGTATATATATATATATTTCTTTATCCACTAAGGCGTGAACAAAGGCGTTAGCAACATCATATTGCTAGATATCCCAGCCTAAAGTTATAGAAATTATTAATATAAACCTATAAGATTTAGGCCTGCAGGTAGTACTAAAGGTTTCTAAATAATTAATACCTAAGTGTTAATTAAACCCTTATGCTACCCACCTAGCCTTAAATCTATAGTCTTTTATATTAATAATATTATTGTTACTGTTATTAATATTTATATTTAGATAATTTAATAGGCTTTTAAGCCTATAGACCTATCTACCCCCTAAGAGATTAAGGGTATTATTATAAGGTATTATAGTCTAAGTATCGTTATCTATAAGTTCCTTTACTTCAGCAAGCATACCTTTTATCTACTCTTTATTATATATATT
>NWBT01000050.1:277746-302375 GCA_003386485.1 Colletotrichum lentis
TATTATTATTACTAGTAGAATTACTAGTATTATTATTATTAGTAGAATTACTAGTAATAGTATTTCTACTATTATTATTATTATCCTTTATATCTAAGAGTGGATCTATATCTAGATAGACCAAGCTGTAGTCTTTTAGATTATTGCTGCTATTTATATTACTAGTAGTATTAGTACTAGTAGTTATATTGTTATGTAGATCTTTAATAGTATTATTATATATAGTTATAAGCTCCTTTTTATCTGTAGATATAAAGGCATTTTCTAGTATTATAATATCTCTAGACTATACAGCCTTTTTAGCTTATAGGTCCTAGATTCTATAGGCGTTATTTCTATAGTTTATTATTACGCCTTTATTAGCCCTTTTGTCTAGTTTTTTAATAGTAGGGCTTTTGTTTTTATAATAATAAATACTTCTCCATACTTTTATATTACTTATATTAGGCTTAATACCTACGTAACGTAGTAGTATACGTCTAGCAGCATCTATATGCTCTACGTGCAGACAGTTAGTTTAATTCTAACTGCAGGAAGCTACTTTTGCAGAAGTCTAATTAGCTACTAGAGCTCTACAAAAGTAGAGCCCTAGGCCCTACATGCATAATAGGGCTCTAACAACAGTGCACTACACCTATATATTATGTTTTCCCTTTATAATAATCCTATATTATATTAGGTAAAAACAAGCTAACCTTCTAATATTTAATAAGATAGAGTAGTTTTCCTCCTATATAAATTATAGGAGGTTTTTCTCTCTACCTATATAGATTAATAAGTACTATATATATAGAATAGTATAAGGGAATACCTTACTAGTTCCTACCTAGATAGTGAATAATATAAGACTCCTATTACTAATATTAGGCTTAATATTATACTTATTTTTATAAGGTGTTTTATAGCCTGTAGAAGAGTGTAGGGTTCTATTATATATATATATAGAAGCTAGAAAAGCTTTACCCTAAAGGTATTTAGGTAGGGAAGAATTATATAGTATTATTCTTATTTTATTAACAATAGTTCTTATTATTCTTTCTATTATTCTATTAGGCTTATAAGTATATAGAGGCCTAATATTATATATTATACCTATATTTATATATACTGTTTTTATTCTTTTATTTATAAATTCACTACCTCTATTAGTATTAAATTCCTTTATTCTTTTATTATTACTGTTATTATTAACAGTATTAAGGAATTCCTAAAAAATAGAGGTAACTTCTTTAGCATCTTTTGTTTTTAATAGATATCCCTAAGCAAATCTTATATATATATCAATAAATATTATAAACTATTTATAGTTATTATAAGTAGGAGGGGTTATAGGACTACAGAGATTAGAAGCAATAGCTTCTAGATATTCTGTTACAGGTTGATTATTATATCCTACTTTATTTATCTTATTTATAAATTTTCCTTTATAACAAGATTCATAAGGTATAGATATCTTAGGTATAGTTATATTATTATCTTTATTATGTAGTATAGTAGATTTATTTAAGTAAGGTAAAATACTATAGCTATAATAGCCTAGTCTGTTATGCTACAGCTTAGCTGTTTTTATATCCTTACTTATATTATTATCTTTTTCTTCTACTATACTAGTAGTAAAGATATTTTTGTTATTATTATTTAATGCTGTTATGCTTATATTAAAGTAATACAGGTTATTATATTTATTTCTAACAGTAAGGACTTTATCTTCTTTTATATTATATAGTATAGGTTTCTTCTAAAATATAGAAGCAATACCTAGATTATTAAGTCTATTTTGACTTAGAAGATTTATTCTAAGCTGTAAAATATAATATACGTTATTAAGCGTATATTTCTTATTATTAAGTATTATATCTATTAACCCTTTATTTTTTGCAGTAAGAAATCCTACTTCTCCCTATTTTATCTCCTTATTTATAGGAGTTATATTATAAAGGTATTTTATATCACTTATAACGTAAATAGTTACAGCAGTATTAAGATAGAATTGTAATTTATTAGTATAGTTATTTACATTCTATATATTTTTTATATCCCTTATTTTCTGCTGTATTAAACCACCTAAGTCAGGTTAGTTAATATTATTATTATAGTTATTAGGGGAGTTATTAAGGGTTATACCTACATTATCAAAGAGGCATAAGTCCTTATTTTCGTAGGCTTTTGTATTATAGGCATTAGGAGTATTTCCGCCAGTTAGATCCAACATCTAGATCCATATTATTAGTAGTTATATTAACTACTTCCTTCTTTTTATTATTATTTTTAACAGTATCATGTTTAATACTATTATAAGAAGGAGGTTTATTAGAGGGTTTTTCCTTATTATTACCTTTATTAACTTACCACTAAGAAGGTGCTTTTTTAGAGTGTAAAAAGGCATAATCTTTTTTAGTGTGGCTAGTCTTTTTGCAATTTCTGCAATATATACTATTATTTTTCTTCTAAGGCCTTTTAGGTACCCTAGAAGAGGTATTATAACCCTTTTTATTATTATAAGCCTTAGTATAGTTAATACTATTATTACCCTTCCTTTTATACTCGTCTAGAAGGCTAGAAAATAGCGTATCTAGAGTATAAGAATTAGGGTTATTTCTAAGGCTTTTTAGGTAATTCTAGGTTATTAATAGCTAGATTATCTATTAATTCCTTAACCTTTATAAGATATTCTTCTATAGTATTAAAATCCTCTAACGAGGTATTAAAGAATTCTTTACAGGTAAGAAATTCGTTTGTAAAGCCTTTAGGTTTATATAAATCACCTAATTTTTTCCAGGCTTCATAGGCTGTTTTAGAGTCTTTTATAACTCTAAGGGGCCTATCAGCATATAACAGCTTAATATAAGCTAGTGCCTTATAATCAGCATCTTTATTAGTAGATACAGGGTTATTAAGATCTATTATAAGATCCTTAGAGGCTAGAAGAGCTTACACTCTAACTGCCTAAGTTATATAGTTAGAGGTACCCTCTAACTTTGCAAATTAGACCTTAGTGTCCATAGTATAGTTAGTTATAAAGGGCCTAAGAAGGTAAAGGCCTAAAAAGGCAAGGGTTATCGGTTCGAATCGTGGAAAAGACGGGTTTTATAGGGCCTGAAAAGGCTAAAGGGTTATCGGTTCGAATCGTGAAAACGGCGGGTTTTATAGGGCCTGAAAAGGCTGCGGAAATCGAGGGGAAATCAAGGCAGAAATCGATATATCAAGGTTATCGTGGTTTTTCTTTAGCTTATTCGTTAATAAGCTAGGCTTATAACCTATTCAAGGTATATAGGGCTGTATATAAGTAAATAAGATAAAGAGGAGTAATAGTTATAGTATTTATTAGCTTAAGCAGCTTAGTCTATAGAAGGAAGAGTAGGAATAGGTCTAAGAGGAAGGAAACCTATCCTTTTATACCTATTCTAGCTCCACTAGGGTTAGGGTTAAGTCCTAACCCTTACTACGTGGTTCTCTAGTTGATTACGCGTAGATTGCGTATCCTCTTGCCTAAATAGGCCTAGTATAAAGGTTATTTTATCTAGGTTAAAGTATAAGCCTTAGAGAGGTTTCTAGCAGTTTCTTCTAGTTTCTACTGCTTTATTAGTATATAGTGTATATAGTATTAATAATACTGTATTATAACTATAGTTAGTATATAACTATAGTATATTTATAGTTATAGTTATAAGTTATATAAGCGTTATATTATAGAGATAAAGCGTAGTAAGCTATTATCTCTAAGATAAACGCCTTTTATCTTTATTAGTAGGAGGTAGGTAGTAAAGTCTATAGAAATCTCTAACTACCTCTAGCTAGGCACTAGTAGGGGCTGTAGTAGGCCCTTCTTAGCCTGCTGCTAGATATAGCTGTAACTATAGACATTATAGTTACTAATAAACCTCCTAACTAGTTTCCCTAGGTGTAGCTAGTACTACTTTTGTATAATTAGTTTTAGCGTCCTATTACGCCTTAGGTAGGCAGCAGTTAGCATATTATATAATTTCTATATAATTATAGTTTATAACTAGTTAAGGGAATTATCTAAATTATAACTTCCTAAGACCTATATCTTATCTCTAAAAAGGAGCTAGTAGTGTTAGTTAATATAGCACTCTATAATCTACGCCTTTAGCTAGAGCTCTAGCAGGAAGCTATAGGCTTACTAGTGTATAGTAGTATATACTCTTTAGTAGTCTTTATCTCTAGCTACTATATTATTCTATAACTATTATAGCTTATTATTACTTAGGAAGACTACTATATTAAGGACCTTAGGTGTAATATGCTAAGTAGGGACTAGCTAGGCCTTATTAGGGATAATGTAGATAAACTAGCCTTACTCTCTCTTATTATCCTATTCCTTTAGCGCATCCTATTCTCTATAAGATAGGGTATCTAGTACTATAGCTAATTTTCTAGGCCTATATTTTAGGTAGAAGTTATACTAAGTAAGCTTCTCTACCTACTAGCTCTACTATTTAGTAAGCTATTACTTCTTTATAAAGTACTATAGGCTCTAGTAGTTAGTTAACACTTAGAACCTAGTAGTACTTTAGAGCTCTACTCTCTACGCCTAAAGGTATATTAGCACTACTAATAACTCCTTATTATATATTAGATAGTTATATTATATAGGTATAAGCTTTTATAAGTAGTAGGCTACTATATAGGTATTTCTATTCTTATCTTCCTAAGATATTACCCCCTCTAAGGTATAGCTAGAGTAGTTAGTCTCTATAGTAGTAGAGATATTAAGGTTAAACTAGTAAAGCACTAGTTATCTTATAAAGAGCTCCTTTAAGCGCTAGAAGGCTGCATTTTCTACTAGTAACTACTAAAAGGTTACCTCCTTCTTTATAAAGGCTGTTAAGAGCTCTATAAGTGCTATATAGTCTAAGAGGAAAATGCAGTAGTAATTTATAAATCCTAGGAAACTTTACACCCCCTTTACGCTAGTAGGCGCTAGCTACTTAATAATAGCTCTAACCTTATCTAGGTTATAGGATGGGCCTTACCTTATATTAATAATAAAGCCTATATATTTTATAGTAGTAACTACAAACTTATACTTATTAGGGTCTAAGTTAAGACTAGCTGCTCCTAAGGTGTGTAGCACTTAGTGTATCTTATCTATATAGTCCTTCTTAGAGCTATTTATAAAGATAAGTATATTATTAAGGTATACTATAATAAAGTTATTAAGGTATTTCTAAAGGATAGTATTAATATACTGCTAGAAGGTTACTAACGCCTTAGTAAGGCTAAAAGAGGTAACTAGCTACTTAAATAGGCTATACCTTATGCAGAAGGCTATCTTCCCTTTATACCCCTCTATAACCTAGATCTTATAGAATGTAGTAATAACATCTAGCTTAGTGTACTACTTAGTAGCAGCTACCTTCTAAAGGGTCTCTAATATTAGGGGTAGTATATAGTAGTCTTTCTTTATAATAAGGTTAAGTGTATAGTAGTTAATATAGAAGTAAATTCCCCTCTCTAGCTTCTTTATAAAAAGTATTAACGCCTTAGTAGTAAAGCTGCTAGTATATATAAAGCCTTTATCTAAAAGGTCCTCTAAGGTCTTCTTTAGAATAAGAAGCTCTTTATAAAACATATTATATATAGGTCCCTAGGGGAGCGCTAGCTCCTTACTATCTAGCTCCTTCTTTAGGTTAATCTTATAGTTAACGCCTAGCTAAAAAGGTAGTAAGGGATTTACCTTTACTAAATTAAATAATAAGTAGAATTCCTCTAAGAGGTCTACTAGTATTCTTTTATTAAGGTCTATAGGCTTCTTAAGCCTTAATGCTATCTTAATATTCTTTAAGCTAATAGATATTACCTATACTACTGCTCCCCTAGAGGGTAGCTTCTCTTAGGTAACTTACTAGCACACTACTATAAATAATAGGGCTAATAGGAACTAAGTAAAGTAAATCTCTTATAGTTATGCTAGCTCCTTCTAGGTAGTAAGGTAGGCCCTTACCTATTCTATACTATAGTAGACTAATTACCTTCCTATATTATATACTATATAGTTAGCCTCTATCTATAGTTTCCTAAGGAATATATCCTTATTTAGATTATTAATAATATATATATAGATAGTCTGTATATAACTACTAACCTCTAGCTAGAGAGTAGCTACCTCTCTAACATAGACTATTATACTCCTATTAGTAAAGGCACTAAGTGTATATCTAGTGTAGTCTATAAGTAGTATATAAAGGGAATAAGTAAAGATATAATTTACTATAGTGTAGGTATTATATTTAGTGTCTAATAAGGCCTCTATAATATATTCTTTATTAACTTATACTATAATTAAAGCTAATAAGCTCTCTATATAGCTCTTCTTTTTAAACACCTTTTACCCTTCTTATTCCTCTCTAGTAGGCTTAGGTACCTAACTTTACACCTAAGCTACTTTTTTTCTAAGTCTGTATTTTTAGTTAACTAATTAACCTCTTTATTAGAGTAGGTAGGCGCTAGCTGTTAGGGTAGTACTACAGTCTTTATAGCCTTAGAGACTTAAAGGGTCTTAGCCTTAGTATGCTTTAAGTAATCCTACTTTAGGTAGCCTCTTTTATAGTAATAGTAGTAATATTATATTTCCTTTTTACTAAAGGAGCTATAGTCCTTTAAGGCCTTAACCTTATAGGCTTTAATAATACCTATTATCTAGATATCTTTATTATAGTTAACTTAGGTAGTTACTAAATGCTTTAGTCTATAGGAGTTTATATAGTCTAGCTTCTCTAATATAGTTTAGACTTTTATAAGCTAACTACTATAGTCTGCTAGTAGGTTAACTACTACTAAGCTTCTCTATAGACTAGGCTTTAAGGCTCCTTTAAGGAGGGTAATCTTTATATTATCTGCCTAGCTACTCCTATTAGCTTTAGCTAGGACTCTCTCCTACTTTAGTAAGAAGTTAGAGAGGGACTAGTTCTCTCTTTAGTAGAGGGTATATAGTAATACAGCAGTATAAGACTAAGTGTTTAGGTCCTTATACGTTTAGTTAAGGTATACTATAAAGTCTTTAAGGTTATATATACTACTATTACCTCCTAAGGTGTAAAAAGTAGTAACTACCTACTAGAGACTAATTTCTAAGTAGGAGTTAATTAGGTACTAGATTTCTTCTTTAGACTAGTAGAACTACTAGTCTATAGTAATTTTATCTCTTATTTACTAAGCCTAGCTAGTATATTTACTTCTCTTACTTAAGAACTTTAATAAGTTAGGTAGAGGTTTATATTAGATAGTCTTATAGAGGACTACTAAGAGCCTACTAGTAGTATAGCTTAAGGTTATATTCCTAGTTATAGGTGTAGTCTTAATCTACCTTAATAATTTATTAGTAAGCTTAATAATCCTCTACTAAAGAAGACCTACTATAGTATTTACTGCTATAGTAATCTAAGCCTCTAAGACCTCTTAGTTAGTTAGGGCGTCTATAATATAAGTATGTAGTAGATTAGTAAGGCACTAGAGGGACACTAAGGGTTTAGGTAAGTGTAGATATATAAAGGGTAGGGCTATTATTAGTTAATAATAGGGGTGCTTTAATTAAATATATCTACACTAAAGAGGGGAGATAGAAGAGTCTGCACTCTAGCTGCTCTCTAGGGGATAACTAGCAGCCTACTAGGTAGGCTGTAGTTAGCAAAAGGTTATTCTATATGTAGGCTCTACTTATACTTATTATCTATAGTAAAGCCTATAATAATAAAGACGCCTTAGAGGTTACCTCTAATATAAGCTTTATAGATAATTTACTTAACTATAAGAGCTTCTAAGCCTTTATAATAAAGCTTTTTAGAGGCCTTATTACCTAGCAGGCTAATAAGTAAGATACTATTACTATATTAACTACTAAGGTAAAGCTTCTAGCGCTCTTATAAGCAGCTAAGGAAGCCCTTTTTACTAGCTAATTAATATTATGCTTATAAGTATAGCTCCCTATAGAGCGCAGCTAGCACTTAACGTATATATTAAAAGCGCTTTAGCCTATAAGAATATAAATATAATATAATAATTAATAGACTGTTAATCTTATAACTAAGGAGCTTTTAAAGCTTTATATAAAGTTACATTATGTAGATATTTATAACTACTAGTTATAATAGGAGGTTACTTAGCAGCATGTTAACGTTATATATATGCTATCTATAGAGCTTATAGCAGACAGACTTACTAAGGCCTTTAACCTATTAAAGTATAAGGCCTTCCTATAATAAATAAATATAACTAATAAGAAGGTATTTCTTAAGCGTAATTAAGCGTAAGAGCTTATTAAAGATAAGGCTTACCTAGAAGTGTAGATAATAAAGGAAGACGTATAGGCTGTTAAAGAGACTTATAATCTTCTACACGCTAGTGCCCTATAAGCACTATAGATTATAGGAAAGCCCTTTCTAAGCGCCTTTTATGTAGGGTATTATAAAGTAAGGGCTTTACCTTTTATAGCTATAAGCTATAAAGGCCTATAAGAAGGCCTTCCCTAAGGGGGTATATTAAATTAGAGGGTCCTATAGAGGGCACTTTAGGCATGCTAAAAGGGTGTATAGAGATAGGAGTTATTAGCCTAATTTAGCCTAGTTACTTAGTAAATATTAGAGGGACTGCTATAGGCTTTACCCTAGGTAGTAGGCTTTATAGAGGCCTTAGGCACCTAGAAAAGGGGTTACTAAGGGCCTAGTTAGGCAGTAAGGCTAGGTGAAAGAGTAACGTAATAGTTATAGTTACATATATAGTTAGATATATATATAACGCATAATATATATAATATTAACCTATTACTATTACCTCTGTTAATTTAATATTAGTTATTATTAGCTGCGCTAAAAACCCCCTCCTTATAGAGGGGGTAAAAAAATAAGGTTTCTACGCAGAAAATAGGGTTTCTACCCCCTAATTACAAAAAGCCTTATTTTGCCTGTTACCTATACTATACCCTACTTTTTACATTAATAACCTATAACTATTATAACGTTATATAGTAAAAAGGGTTATATTAATAGATAGCCTTAAAACTAACCTATTTAGTAATATTAAAAGTTTTCTATTTACTTATACTATATAAATTTATTTTATAATAATAATATAGGTATTACTATTACTATTATCTACTATTATTAAAATATAATATATGCTAGCAGGCGTAATAGTAATAAGATAAGTAGGCCTACACCTATCTTTTGCTATTTTAATAATTAAGAGTCTTAATGCCTTAGTAGTATATAGTTACAGACTATAATAACATAATACTAATTAAAAAATAGATATAGGTATAAGCCCTAGGGTTTAATCCTAATAAGTTGCAGCTAAAAAAATAGCGCACTAGGGGGTCTAGGCCTTACTTTCTTAGGAAAGACCTAAGGGGGCGTATTAAAATATAATATACGCTAGCAGGCGTAATAGTAATAAGATAAGTAGGCCTACACCTATCTTTTGCTATTTTAATAATTAAGAGTCTTAATGCCTTAGTAGTATATAGTTACAGACTATAATAACATAATACTAATTAAAAAATAGATATAGGTATAAGCCCTAGGGTTTAATCCTAATGAGTTGCAGCTAAAAAAATAGCGCACTAGGGGGTCTAGGCCTTACTTTCTTAGGAAAGACCTAAGGGGGCGTATTAAAATATAATATACGCTAGCAGGCGTAATAGTAATAAGATAAGTAGGCCTACACCTATCTTTTGCTATTTTAATAATTAAGAGTCTTAATGCCTTAGTAGTATATAGTTACAGACTATAATAACATAATACTAATTAAAAAATAGATATAGGTATAAGCCTTAGAGTTTAATCCTAATAAGTTGCAGCTAAAAAAATAGCGCACTAGGGGGTCTAGGCCTTACCTTCTTAGGAAAGACCTAAGGGGGCGTGTTAAAACATAATATACGCTAGCAGACGTAATAGTAATAAGATAAGTAGGCCTACACCTATCTTTTACTATTTTAATAACTATATGTTACTAGTAAGAGGAGTCTTATATTATTCACTATCTAAGTATAAATAAGTAAGGTATTCCTTTACACTATACTATATACATAATATAGTTAATTAATATATAGAGAGAAAAACCTCCTGTAATTTATATAGAAGGAAAACTACTCTATTATTAAACATTAGAAGGTTAGCTTGTTTTTACCTAACACTATATAGAATATAACACTTTATAAAGGAAATATAATACGTAGGGAGGGGGTGTACTATTATTAGAGCCCTATTATGTATGTAGGGCCTAGGGCTCCACTTCTATAGGGCTCTAGTGGCTAATTAGACTTCTGCAAAAGTGGCATTCCTGCAGTTAGAATCGAACTAACCGTCTGCGCGCACAAAGTGCGTATAGACGCTGCTAGACGTATGCTACTACGTTACGTAGGTAACTATATGTTACTTCCTCTTTTTTACCTATATAGATAGCAGCGTAAGTAGGTTACTCTCTATTATACCCCTATGTTACTATATATCTATCCTATTCTTAATTATATAGTATTATAACTTATACTATACCTATAATGCTATAGGCTGTAGCGTTAGTGTTATAGGTAGTAGAGGTAATAATATATTATTAAAGTTATTATTATTATCCCTAAGTAAGTTAATAGATTTATTACTACTACCTACTTTATTATTATTATCTTTAATAGGATTATTAATATTAGTAAAGATCTTAAGGTTAAAGTCTAGCCTAGTTACCTCTACTGCTGTATTAGCTAGTGCTTAGTTAATATTACACTAACTAAGGGGCTTAGCTATATACTTAAAGTAATTAAGAATATAGTCTAGTAGAGGGGTTAGGTTAATATTAATAGTAAAGTTATCTAGCTTTTTGTTATACTAGAGAGGATTTAAGGAGTTAAAAGGTATATAGTTATAAACCTCTCTAGTATAGGCTAGCTACTATTTAAAAGATAGTCTCTTTATCTACCTATCTACTACCTAATACTTTATAGCACTATACCTCTAATAGACTTCTTTTTCCTACTAGTAAGCTATTTTTTTAATAGCAGCCTACTGCTAATATACCTCTACCTTTATAGCCTTAGTTACCTACTTTTTATATACTTCTTTTATATCTATAATTATAACACTAATTATAAAGGTGTAACTAAGCTTAATAGCTTATTAGCGCTAAGCCTTTTTCTACTATAACTCTAGTCTAGCGTTATAGTCCTTTAGGTGCTACAGTTAGTATTTATTAGTAAGAGACCCCTTAGAAATAACATCCTTAATTACCTTAAAGCCCTACCTTATAGGAGAGCTTTATATATTACTATATTTCTATTTAATATACTTAGCAGTAAGTATTACCTTATTAAAGTAGTTATTATTAGGTAGGAAACAGAGGAGGTAAGAGAGAATTTCCTTATTACCCTACTGTATACGCCTAGCTAACTAGGCTAGTAAAATATTATTACAGATAGGCTAGATATATAACTTCTTAACTTCCTTTATAATATTTACAGCTGTAAAGGTAGAGGTTATTATCTAATAAAGGGCACTAATAAAGTTACCTTACGTAAAGGTAAAGTTACCTTCCTATATATACTAATAAAGCACCTTTTAATAGGCTGCTTTAAAGGGCTAGAAGACGCTAATATCTATTAGTTAGAGAAAATAGGTTATATAAGGCAGAAAAAAACCTAAAATAATATTAAAGTTAATATAGTACTCTATAAGCTTAATACTAATATACTTAGTAAAGCTATCTAAAAGAAGTAGATAATATAGCTACTTAGACTTCTTAATAGTTTCTTAATAATAATAGTACTATATATATAGGCTGCTTACTACTTTATTTAATTTAAGAACGCTGATTGAACTAGCGTAGAACTAATTAGATCCTGCAGTTAAGATTAGTTACATAATGCAAAAAAAAAAAAAACAACAGCAGTTAGCCTAATATAAGCACTATACCTTATTCTTATGCTGTTAACTTAGTAAGGTAGCTTATTTAAGAACACACAGTACTATAGGGGTTAGTATAGTCTACCTTAATGCTAGATTAACTTACTAGAGATAGCTTTGCTCTTAAGGTCTATACTACTAAGGTCTGCAGTAAGAACTCTTAACTATAGAGGTATTTAACCTTAAGAGGTAGGCTTATTAGGTATATATAGTTAGCTAGGATAGAATCTAGGATTCTCCTATTAACTATACTTATAACTTACTAAACCTACAGTTTAGATAAATTATCCTAAAACCTACTAAAGTAACTAAATTAAATCCTTATTTCTAATCTTATTAAGTCTAATCTTATTAACTCCTTATCCTACTTAGTTATACCTACATTTAACCTAGATAACCCCTTTAAACTAGGCACCTCTCTTAATTATAACCCCTTAGAGGTTATAAAATAGTTTATAATAGCTTAGATAAGCTTTATTATTAAGCAGTATAGAGGGAACTCTCTATATAATATTATTACTATTAATAGTAGAATAGATAACTATATAGTAATTAATATTACTAGCGTTAGATTAGTAATCTTACTTCTTAATAGCCTAGCAGCTAATATAGGCCTAATTATTAAGGTAAGGTAGGCCCTATACTAGTAGCTCTACTCTTTTATTAGCAGGATAGCCTAGAAGTAGGATAATATATCTAAAATTATAATAATAAAAGAGCACTTAGGCTAGCTGCAGGTAGTAATCTATACTATCTAGTAGGTGTAGTATAATTAAGGGATAGAAGTCTAAAGGTTAGAGAAAAGAGATTTTGCTAGAAGCTCTAAGGTGTTAGTTAGAAACTTAATGTAATAGTTATACTTAATATATATTACTAGACCCCTAGAAAATAAAACTCGTTTACATAATGCATAGCCTAGAAGGGCACTTACTACTTTATATAAATCTTAACTATATATATTAACACTAAAATAGTCTCTAAAGGAGAAGCCTATATAGGTATACTTAGCTAACCTTAAATAGGTCTTAGTATTAAAGTAGTATATATAGTCTATTATAATTTCCTAGTTAGAAAACCTTATTAGTAAATAGCTAAAGTAGACACCCTCTTAGACTTAGTAATTAGCCTAAGTAGTAATTAGCTATATCTTAAAGATTATATATACTAAAATAGTATTACTAGATATACTACTATAGCTAATAAGTATATATAACTCTTAATTTACTAGATCTATAACCTTAGGTAGGCTGTTATATTTTAGCTACTACTTAAGAAGTATAATATAAGTTTAGTTACTTAGGTAACCTATATAGCAGCTAGACTTATTAGCCTTCTAAATCTTAGATAGCCTAAGGTTATAATTATAGATAGCAGCTTAGTACTAAGTAAAGAAGTCCTTAATTAGGGCTAGGTCTAACTTAGCCCCCTTCTAGTATATCTTAACTAGCTTAATAGCGCTCTTCTTCTAAAGCTTTAGGTAGTTAGTAAGCTAATAATAAATAAAGTGCTTAGAGACAGCGCCTTAGCCCTAGAGGCTATAGAGGTAGTTAGCTATCTCTTTAACCTAAAGTAGTATAGCTAAGAAGCTAGACTTAGTAAGCTAGATTATATAGGCTGCTAGGGTGTTATCCTCTATAGCTATAATAGCCTTAGGCTAGCCTAGCTTATTTAGGCTAGCCTAGATATTACAGCCCTCTTAGAGCTAGTAGAGGTGCTTCCTAACTGCTATATAAGATATACTATACTACACTACAGCCTGCTAAATAGATAGTATAGGGGCTACCTTCTTACTATTATAGGGGGCCTATTACTGCTACTACTAAGCAGTAAAGAGTATCTTAGTAGCCTTTTTAGTAAGCATTATATACTTATTAATTTAGTAAGGTATATTAATAATAAGAAATATAATAATAAATAAGGGTTATAGGTTAGTATTTATCTTTATTAAGTTATAATAATTAATTAATTTTAGTGTAAATCTAATAAAAAGTAGGATAGAAAGTAGATAGGGTAGAAACCCTATTTTCTGCATAGAAACCCTATTTTTTTGCCCCCTCCGTGAGGAGGGGGTGTTTAGCACAGCAGAATGCTTACTAACGCCCCCGGGTATTCAGACCAGCTCCAGCACAGCATCAGCGGGCACCCGGAGCTCTACTGCAGCCTTAGCTGTCTTCCATGGCATTGCCTGGGAAGGAGAGACCTCGCTCTTCCAACGGCACCATTGCTGCACCAGCACCCCAAACAGCGAGATACCACCTTATTTAGCTACCTACCTTACCTTACCTTACCTTACCTAGGTAGGTACCCATGTACATACATAGGTACAATCTCTGTCGATGCCAGAGAGGAAAGGATAAATCATAAGACCTTAAGCACTGTATCGCCGAAATAAACAAAGACGAAGAGGAGGACAAACTGAATCCCTGTTCTGAATCCCACTGAGAGGAAAGGGTCAAAAGAAGGAGTGGAAAGACAGAAGCTCGCCCCCCAAACTCCTTCCCCTGCCTTAGGTGCCGTGGCTGCTCAGCTCGGTCTGGCGCGCTACGGGCACCACGACAGGGTTGTCTCACCTTAACCTACCTACCTATCTACTAAGGTACCTGACTTCACACCTAGCTAACTACTTACCTACCTACCTACCTACCTACCTACCCAACTACCTACCTTAGCGTTGGGCTCAGAAACCATCCAGCCTCCCAGGTCATCCATTTCCGTCCCAAAATTTATTTTCGATATCCCAGACTTCTTCGCTCGACCTTTCCCTCCTCCCACTCTTCCGCAACTTCTCCCAAAAAACAAACACACAACCCACTACATCATCGTGTCACGACGGAAGGGTCGCCTTGTCAATTGTCCCTCGCCTCCCTCGTCGAAACACTTTCCTCCGCCACCTCCCTTTCCTTTCACTTCGTCCTCTTCTCCCTCCCCCAAAAGACGCCAGCCATCATGGTGTCCCCAATGCCTCCTGCGCCGACGCCCCCCGGCGGCAGCATGCCTTCCAACGGCGATCGTAGCAACAACCTGCTGAATTTGCTCAAGTTCAGCGGTGTCGGCGGTCAGGCTTCGCAAGCTGCACTCGCTCGCCAAGAGGGCTACCAGCAGCCGCAATCGCAGCAACAATCTCCTCAGCAGCAATCCCAGCAGCACTACCAGCAGTCGCCCCATCATCAGCACCAGCAGTTGCATCATCAATCCCAGCAGTCGCAGCCTCAGGCCCAACAGCCGCAGCAGCACCATCACCACCACCAAGGCCGCGATTCTTCTTCGGCGATGCCTTCGTCCATCCTGACCCAGATCGTCGCACCAGCCCGCGCCCCGGCCGACCCCACCGGCCTGCTCGCCGCTCTGATGAAAGGAGCACACGACGGCGAGGAGTCGCGACAAGAGCCACCCCAAAACGGTTCCTTCTCGACTTTCGGCGCATCGTCGCCTCCCGACGATACTCGTGCTTACTTGTTGAATCTGCTGAACCGCCCGAAGCCTAGTCAGAATGACTTGGTTCTGTCCGAGTCGGCTCGTTCCAGTGCTCCGCAACCCGGCGAGAACATCCTCCAGAGGGTCCTCGCCGAGGCTGGTCAAGGTCCCAACTTGCACATGCCCTCCAACTCGTTCGAGTATGACCCCAGTGCCTACGCCCAGTCTAGCGGCAACTATGGCACATACTCGTTCCCTTCGACCCAGGAGTCGAATCCGCAGGCCGCCCAGCACCAGCTACACCAGCAGCAGCAGTACGGCTACAACGCTGCCGCCGCCGCCAACAGCAACAACGGCTTCGACGAGTCCCAAATCACTTCGCCACACAACCGGACCCCCAAGTCTGGTTCCATCTCGGGTATCGCCCCACCCCAGTCTGCTGGCCAGTCACCTGCAGGCCCGGCCTTCCAGATTCTCAAAAAGACCCACGACTCGCCGAGCTCCCATCACTCCCGTCACGCCAGCGAGACCAAGCACATCAGCAACGAGCGCAGCCCTCTTACCAGCCCCGAGCGTGCTCGCCACACCATCGGACCCGGTTCCTCCCCAGCAGACAAGCTCGCTAATCCTGCGCCCGGCTCGACCGCCTCGTACGCGAGCGCTCAATCTGCTGCTGAGAAGGACAAGGAGACGGTCTCCGAAGCAATCCACGACATTGCCCACCAAGCTGACTACGAGGCCCAGCAAGCCCTCGCCCGCGCTGAGGAAGAGCAGTCGCGGCCCGAGTACATGCAGGACCTCGAGGACATGGATTCGGCACGCACCGAGAGGGAGTTCGAGCAGAGCGCCCACCATGCCGCCCAGGCCATCAAGAAGGAGCTCGACCGCGAGGAGAATAGAGACCTCCTCGAAAGGGTCGTCTCCGCTGAGGTGGCTGAGGAGGTCCGCGAGATCATCGAGGAGGCTGCCGGCCACGCCGTCGCCGACAGCTGGGAAAGCGCCGACCAGGACGAGATCGTGGTGATTGAGGAGGAAACTCCCTCGCCCGTTAAGGTCTTCAACTTCCCCATGAAGCCCTGGATCTCCATTGCTCTGCAGGACGGTGCTACCGAGCCCCGCCCCCAGTTTCGTGACGAGGCCATCATGGACATTGCTCGCCTCAAGAAGGAATTCGACCAGATCGACCGCAACCTGTACACCGCCACCGAAAACTACATGGCCTACGGTATGTCCAAGGCCGGTGGTCTCCGCGTCATTCGACAGGATGACGGCAAGGATGCCAAGATCTTCACCGACACCAAGGACCGCATCTTCAACGTTGCCATGTCTGTCACCCCCCCGGATCACACCAACATCCACCGCGAGGCCATCATCGGCACCGGCATCAGTGGCACCGTTTACTGGGTCCAGATCAAGAGTGGCGAGAAGGATCACATTGAGGATGCCCACCCCGAGCAGTACGGCTTTGCCCTGCCTCCCATGGCTTCCCACGAAGGTGGCGATGCCCCCGGCGGCGTCCTCAAGACGCGTGCTCGCACCTCGACGATCCACCCAGAGTTCTTCGCCGTTGGCCGTGGCAAGTCAATCAACATCGTCTGGCCGACCTTTATCATGCAAAACAACTTGTTCAAGCCTGGCTACGATCGCGTTGTTGACACGGAGAGGCTAGCCAAACAGTGTTCTTTGAAGATCAACACCGGTAAGGCCGGCAAAGACTTCACCTTCAGTCAGGATGATAGCGTGATAGTGTCTCTTGACAAGTCCGGACGCGTCAAATTTTGGGACGTCCGCGACCTCACTGCCGCCAAGGAGGGTAGCGACCCCCGTGCCCCTACGCCCGCCCACACTTCGCTAGAGGTCAAGGAGCCTCTCATGACCCTGACTAGCACTCCGGAGGGTGAGAAGGCCTGGCCCACGTCGGTCCTCCTTGTCGACAAGCTTCGCCCTTACCAGAAGCGCTGCGCTCTGCGTTACATGATTATCGGCATGAAGCAAAACCACACTCTCCAGCTCTGGGATCTCGCCCTTGGCAAGCCTGTCCAGGAATTCAACCTTCCCCACAGCAAGGAGTCGGACGCTGTCTGTAGCGTTATGTACCATCCTCCCACCGGTATGCTGGTCATTGGCCACCCGACCCGCAACTCGATCTACTTTGCCCATCTTTCGGCTCCTAAGTACAACCTGAAGAGCGTGTCGCAGGTCGAGTACATCCAGCGCTTGGTCGCCCAGGATACCACCATTCCCCTGCCCGACTCGACGGCCGTTATCAGCGGGGTCCGCGAGTACTCTTTCGCGAACCGGGGTATCTTGCGCAGTCTCGACATTCTCTGCAATCCGGCCATGGCCCAGGAGACCGACGAGCCCACCCTTTTCGAGCTGTACGCCATGCACTCCAAGGGTGTGGCTTGCCTGCTGATCAAGCAGGCAGAGCTTGGCTGGACCAAGGACAATAAGGTACTGTCGCCAGTCGATGCTGTTGACGCCGGTGTTGTCACCATCTCCAAGCTGAAGCCTCCTGCGAGCCAGCCTGTTGAGGTCAACCATCACAACACGGACGCGTCTCACCCTTCGACCCGCAACATCGCCAAGGACTCTCTGCTCCAAATGACTCCTTCGCAAGACGAAAATACGCCTCGCCGCGGTCCCGAGTCCGTCACGCCGGTCAAGATCGTCAAGGCCGAGCCGAAGGAGGAAGAGACGCCCGTTGCTGCTCCTGCTCCTGCCAAGGAAGAGAAGCAGGAGCGTAAGAGCCGCAAGAAGAAGGCTGCTGCCGCGGCCGCGGCTGCAGCCGCCGCTGCTGCTGGAAACGATGCACAGACCAACGGCTCCCCTCGGGTGGGTGGCTCTAACAACAATACGAGAGATTCGGGCAAGTCTTCCGCCAACAACTCCAACTCGCATGCCAACTCCATCACCCAAGAATCGGTCGAGACGGCAATCAGCAGCATGGAGACTCGCCTGCAGAATAGTTTCAACAACTTGCTCAACACGTCCTTCAAGACGCTTCACAACCGCATCGACGATGGTCTGCGCGCTCGCGAGGCCGACTTTGACGAGCGCCAACTCAAGCTCTTGAACATGGTGTCGGAAGTCCTCAACGAGAATACCCAAAAGGTGCTCGAGGCCCTCATCCAGGAGCAGTTCAGCAACGCTGTCATTCCCACTATTGCCAGTGTCGCAGGCAAGGCCGTTTCTGATCAGTTCACCAAGAGCATGAACAACCAGGTCTCGCAATCCGTGCAGAAGGAGATCCACAAGGCCCTTCCTTCCGCCACTCAGCACGCGCTGCAGAACGGTGACTTTGTCAAGGCCATCTCGGATAGAGTCGGGGCTACTGTCGCGGCCAACGTTCAGCAGGAGGTTGTCAACACCTTGACATCTCGCCTCGGCTCTTCCTTTACCAACATGGCGGTCCAGGCCTGCCAACGGGTTGCCGGCGAGTTGCAGAAGCAGCACCGCGCCGAGATGGAATCCCTCAATGCCCAGCGTCTTGCCGAGAGCAACAAGGTTGACCAACTGTCCGCCATCGTGACTCGTCTTACTGGCACGATCTCGAGCATGGCAGCTTCGCAGGAGCAGTTTCAGAACGAGTTTCTCAAGTTCCAGCAACAGATGATTCGTGTCCAGGCCCAGGCCCAGGCCCAGCAACAGCAGCAGCAACAGCAACCGCCGCCGCAACCCCAACAACTGTCTCACCATCACGCGGCTCCCTCGTACAACGCTCCCTCTGTCGCCAGCCAGGCCCCCAGCCAAGTTCCGAGCCAGATTCAGAGCCAGGCTTACAGCAACGTACAGAGCCCCGACCGTGCTTCGCAGCACTCGATGAACTACGGCCACTCGCAAGCTCTGACGGTCGCCAAGGCCAACAACAACAACGAACATGATGCCGACTTGCAGGCCCGCATTGCCGTTATTAACCAGTCAATGAGGGAGGGCCGCGCTGAAGAGGCCGTCGTCCGCTGGATGCAGTCTGGCCGTGAGCAGGAAGTGTTTGAAAAGTACATGTCCAAGTACAGTCCGGAATTCGTCCGCAACCTGCCGCACCTCGTTCTCCTGACGGTAACGGCCACTGTCAGTTTGAACCTTGAGTCATATACACGAGAGAGAATTGCCTGGCTTGAGATGGTTGTGCACAGCCTTCAGGTCTCACTGGGCAACATGGTAAGTTCTCACATCCTTGTCCATTTCCGATCGCGAGCTAATACTTCATTTTCCCAGGACGAGGATGCTCGCGCGGTCACACCAAAGATTATGGGTATGCTGGTAGCCCGCGTCGAGGGTCTCTTTGTTCGCATCAGCAGCACGTCAGGCAATGACCCCGTCCTCAAGAACCTATCTCAGATCATCGTCAACGCGAAGCGTGTCATCGACGCCTGCCAGGATGAGGCGCAATACGCTTAAGAAGGGAATTCGAATGGTGGTGGACATATCCGGCACTATGCCCTTGGACGATATGACGATATCAAGTACATACGACATTTCGACGCAATAGACACAGGGAGGTGGCTCTGCTGTAATGCAGGATCAAGGTGCCGAGGAGATGGAAGGGCCCTCCCTGTCCTGTCTCTCCGAACACAGTGGGTTGCGGATGGGTACGATAGCCCGGCGGCCGACAGCTTGATTGCACATATGATTGCGTTTCCTTGCCTTTGGAGAATGGGGTTAAGTTGATTGCGTTTCGACAACAGGCGTGGGCTTGCAAAAGGAGTAGTTTGGGCTCCGATGGAAGTGTGGCAGGGTGGGAACTCCCGTAGCCTTTTTCTTCTTCTTTTCGTTGTATTAGGGGGTACACTTGGTTGTACGATGGAAACGAGCCAAGGAGACGTGGCGTTTGGGCGGCCAACCCGTAGTCTTTGGGACATACTTGGGTTTGGATCGTTCCATTGGGCTTGGCCCTTGACTTTAGATAGGAATATGAGGCGTGATCTAGAAAACGGTTGTGCAGTGAGAGGGAGAGGATGGCGTTTGATCCATCGCGTTCAACCAAGTCCATCGATAAATTACCTACGGATACTGCTACATCAATTCGCGCTGGCGCAAGTCATCCGTTCGACGTCAGTGAGGTTGGAAATAAGTTTGATCACTCATTTCGCCTGGAGGAGCAATTGACTAAGGTGGCTTAATGGTGTAACTCGATCGGTGACGATGATAGGAGTTGGATGGATGTATTACAAAATCTTTAGGGAAGATATGGCCTGTGCCTCTGATGGAAGGGATGAAACCCTGCTGTGCTTGATGCCTGACAGCCTCATGCACCCTTGGTTTCTTGCGATTAATTGGACGAAAACTGGCGGCAAAAAAGGGAAGAAGCTCATTCACAGAGATGGCTAGGCTGGGCTGGACAGGCGACGTGTACAGTGTGGAACTGCCCATTGAAGGAACATAGTGCCAACACGGCGCAGTATCTTCCTACAGGTACCTAGACACCTAAGATAGGTAGGAGGCACATGCCTAAGTATCTAGGTACTTAAGGTACCGACCAGAAGAACAGTCCTATCTTCCCCTATCCAGGGCTACGCATCTCCTTTTCAGCAGAGCTTTCAGCAGTGAATTCGGCCACCAGCCATTCGCCAAGCCCATCCTGAACAAAACAGTTTATTCCAACAGCAACTCACTCAATCACTGTCGCGTTGGCTTTTGGGTGTAAGAGATCTGTCAGTCACAGGTTGCAACCCAGACAGGTCTGACAGTTTCTTTTATTTTTATTTCCCCCTTCTGCTTTTCCCTCCACCATGGGTCCTCAGGCTTGAGCCAATTGTATCGGAACATTTCTAGTGTACCTAGGTACAGAGAGGTACTTTGGCCAATTTCGACCTGCTACAGGAAGCGCGACAACGGACGAGCAAGGCAAAGCTCCCGTTCAATTGACCAGGGGGGCGGCCAACACAGCTCCGACCACCACCGCCTAGGTACCTCAGTTCGTTAGGGGCCCTGACCTGGACTGTCCGACTGATTGATTGACGACGACCACCTTTTCTCGCAACGACGACGACGACACGACCATCACGACCAGCCACGCCAGCTTCCCGACGACTCGCCACCACGGTCGCCGGCTCCCCAGCTTTCGCATCGTTTGATGCAACAACGACCAAGCCCCTTGCGCTGCTGACATCGAATGCGCAAGCGGCAGGGCAAGCCGAGAGACACCGCGTCCTACAGTAGCTCGACAACACCCATCGACACCGCATCGTCTTCCTCGTCCTCGTCCCTCCTACCTCTGCGTCTTCCGCACCTGACCTCAGTGCCGAGCTTCTTGCCGGGGACCAGTCCCCCCATCGCGCGCGTATGAGCTGGCAGATGGTTCCGGGCATGGGGTCCAACGTAGGCAACGGCATGGGCGGGCCTGGGGGCAACGAGATGGGCGGTGCGATGCAGGGCAACGGCAGCAACCAGCCTCATGCGACCGAGTACACGCTACAGGGTAGGTCCTTTTTCTGTCATTCTCTAGTACGGCGCCGACGACGAGTTGAATGCTAACCCCGTCACTTTTCACAGGTGTAATGCGCTTCCTCCAAACCGAATGGCACCGTCACGAGCGGGACAGGAATGCTTGGGAGATTGATCGTCAAGAGATGAAGGCGAGGATAGCCGCCCTCGAAGGCCAGGCGAGACGGTCCGACGCGACGCAAAAGGCCCTGAAGAAATATGTGACCATCCTCGAGAAGAAGGTCAAGGACCAGGCCGCACAGCTCAAGGGAGGCGCCAAGGCGGCCGATGAGCATGCAGAGGCAGAGAAGAATCGGGCTGTCCAGATCCAGGAGAAGCTGCGGTGTGAGTTCTGTCTGGGCGCACACACCGTCTCGTCCGTCAGACGGCCGCTAACATTGACGCAGCCTCCAAGAAGTCGCCCGATCCTCACGGCAATGAGCTCGACATTGAAAAGGGCGACGACGAATCCCAACGGGCCGACCTCAAGTCTTTCTTGGACCAGTGTCAGGCCGAGTTCACCTATCTCATGATCACGCCAGCGAACCCGTTGCCTCCCCGCGAGTCGCCTCCGCTCCCGATACTCGAAGATTTGCGTGAGGGCGAGCCGTTTGGCATCGCAGCCGGCAAGCCTTTTCAGGAGCCGCCATTCCCCTTCGCATCCTCGTCACTCGTGCCGCAAAACCATATGCGCGAAGCCAACCGACCTCCCCCTGCTCCCAACCACGCACCACCGATGCAGCGAAGCCAGCCGACCAGTTTCCATGTAAAGCCGGCGGAACAACAGCAGCAACAACAGCAGCAGCAACAACATCAACAACAGCAGCAGCAACAGCAACAGCAACAGCAACAGCAACAACAGCAACATCAACAGCAGCAGCAGCAGCAGCAGCACCATCAGTCCATGCCGCCACAAAACCCCGAATCAGCACCCGCCGTAATGTACGCCGCCGGCAGTGAGTGGCCCCAACCCATGTCGGTGACGGCCCGCATGCTCGACGACAACTTGCAGCGTCCTAGCCATGCTGTAGAATCCGTCAGCAGTGTCGAGCCGACGGACGAGCCCCAGCCTAGCACTCGTCCCGCACCTGAGTCGGACGCATGGGATTTCTCCGATGGCGCGTTCCCCGAGTCCAACTCGTCGCAACCCCTACAGCAACAGCTCACCAACCGACCCGATACCGATGCTTTTCCAACGGCGGACAGCCTCCCCAAGTCGCCCAACCGCGGGCCCGGCTCTAATCGCCGCAAAGGCTCCATGTCGCGGAGGCGCAGTGCAGAGCATGAGTTGTCATTGAACTCGGCTGCCCAGATTTCGGAGACCGGCAACTTTAAGCTGCGGTTTGGACTTCGAGGTCACCTAGACACGGTGCGAACCGTCATCTTCTCGGGAGGCGGCAGCCCTGGAGAGCCGGAAATCTGCACTGCTGGCGACGACGGCATGATCAAACGCTTCCATATCCCCCGTGTCGACAATCACGGCCAGACCAATGCGGCATCGGATCTCGACGTGACAGCTAACTTCTCCCACCGTGGCCACGCCGGCGCTGTTCTTTGCTTGACTTCCTGGTCGCCGTCTCCGAGCTTTAGTACCGGCGGTCGCGCCCAAGGCGACGGCTGGATCTTTTCTGGTGGCCAAGACGCGACCATACGGGTCTGGGAACGTGGCAGAGTCGACCCCAAGGCCACCCTCGAGGGTCACACCGATGCCGTATGGGCGTTGTGCGTGTTGCCGACTACTCTGGGTGCAATCTTTGGCCAGAACAGCCAATACGGCAGTCCCGATCGCATCCTCCTTGTCTCTGGCGGGGCTGACGGATCTGTCCGTCTCTGGGCCGTCAGCGCACCTCCCCAGTTGACTTCTCCCCAGCCGGGCACGAACAGAGCCGGTCCGTCGGGCAGCCGAGGGCGTGTGCGCGGCAACTCGATGAGCTCGGGAAGTGCGTTCTCGAGCAACCCGCAGCCCAACATGGCATCCAACTCGCCCTTTAACCACACTCTGGTTCACAATATTCCGAGATCCGGTGGTTCTGATGCCAGCCCTACGTGTATTACCCCTCTCAGCCCCAGCGGCGAAACCTTTGTCGTCTCCTTCTCGGACGCATCCATTCTCGTCTACGATACGAGAACAGGTGAACAGACGGGAACGATGGATAGCTCCGAGACTTACGACGGCTCCATCAACACGAGTGTCAACGCTGTCGTCGCGACGACCGTTGGACTGGAACAGCCACAGGGTGGGTTGTCTGAAGAAGAAAGTGGTGCGGGCGGTGGGCCGACGGGCGGAGGCAGATCTATGGCTGGGTCCGGTGTCGAGGGCGTCATCATTTCCGGACACGAGGATCGGTTCGTGCGGTTTTTCGATGCCAACAGCGGTAAGTTGTGGGAGTCTGGGCGTCGACGAGCAAGATGCTGACCAATCTTCAGGGCAATGTACATACAATATGCTGGCGCACCCGGCATCGATTTCGGGTCTTTCCTTGAGTCCAGATGGCCGCGAGCTTGTCAGCGCAGGCCACGATGCCTCGCTGCGGTTCTGGAGTCTCGAGAAGCGCTCCTGCACGCAGGAGATCACAAGCCATCGGATCATGCGCGGCGAGGGCGTGTGCTCCGTCGTCTGGAGTCAAGACGGCAAGTGGGTTGTCAGCGGCGGCGGCGACGGCGTGGTGAAGGTCTTTGCACGGTAGACGGGGGTGTTTTTGTTTCGGAGAAGAGACGAGAAGAAGCAAATACATAACGGCATAGCGTCTGATAAAAATGGCGTCGACTTTGGGCCAGTGCCTGCTCTGGACGCACCTCTAATGGTTGCTTTAGCTTGGTTGTCGGGGTGCATGAGACCAAGGGGAGTGTTTTGGGTCCCCCCCCCCCTTTTTTTTTATC
>NWBT01000050.1:302593-316868 GCA_003386485.1 Colletotrichum lentis
GGGGGGGGTAAGACGGACGAATGACCGAGCAAGGGGATGGGAAAGGGTCGTGGGCAGGAGTGGCCTGCCCGTGGTCCCGTTGTAATATGTACCAGGGCATCATCGTATGTTCACCACACGTTGATACCCTCTTCTACCAGACCGAACCCCCTTTGGGCCTGGTCTGGTTTGTTTGCGCGGTGAAGCTATTCGACGATGCGTGAGTGGGTGGAAGCTCGGTTTCTCAGTACATGGTTGTTTTTCTCTCCCTTTTTTTTTTTTTTGTAACTTGCACTGGAGAGAACTAGACGATTGTATGAGTGGTAGTATATTGTATTACTGTATGAGCTTGGGGTATCGTTTGACTAATATCATGATGATGGATGGCTTCGTCTCGGTCCTGGGAGAGGGGGGTTGAAACCCATTTAAACGTGTTCTAAAATGAAACGAGAAAAAAAAAAAAAAACAACAACCAGAAAGCGAAAGCGTTTAGGAGAAATAGCCCGCGTCTAAAACTCCAACTCCTCGACCTCCATGCCGCAGCCGTTGCAAGTCTTCACCGTCATGCCGGCCTCGTTCTCGACGGCGCGGCCCCAGTCGTGGACGTGGCGCCCGCCGCCGACCGAGTCGCCAAACCCTTTCGGGCCGGCGCCGGCGGCCACGGTGGCCTGCTGCCTGCGGATGGCCTCGGTGCGCGTCTTGCGCTTGAGGTCGTTGAGCTTCTCGCGGAACTTGGCCTCCTTGCGGCGCTTCTTGTCGGCCTCGCGGCGAGCGAACTCGGCATCGAGCTTCTCGGCGGACCCCCACTTGGTCGTGAAGGCGTATTCCTCAACTTGGAGGCGCAGGAAGAGCATCATGTCGTGCCAGTGCGACTTGTGCGGGTTGGGGCGCGACAAATGCGGCAGCAGCTCCGGGTCCTTGAGCTCCTCGTCCGTGAGGAGGTAGTCCTCCTTACATTCGGTCTTGGTCAGCAGCGAGTACTTGTCTGGGTGGACGTCCTTGCACGCGTGACAGACGCGGACGCCAAACACCTCGTCCCAGACGAAGTCGATCTCGAGGGAGCCGCAGTCGGCGCACAGCTTGCGGGCGGTGTCGTCCGCAAGCACGCTGAGGCCCGGCTCGAAGGGGCCGGCCTTTTGGCGGCGGAGCTTGCGGAGCAACTGGAGGCGTTCCCACTCCTGCGACGACATGCCCTTGGGCTTCTCCTCCTGTGGCGGGCCGCCGCCGCCGCCCGGTTTCGTCTTGGGCACGAGCGCGGTGTTGTGTGGGTCGTCCTCGGCCGTAAGAAAGCCGCCTTTCGTGTCCGTCATGGCGGACATGTTGAAGTCGACAAACTTGGCAAAGTTGCGCGCGGGTCGGGGCGCGGCTTGGGTGTCGCGGGCATCGCGGTTCGTCGCTGGGTGCGGCTGGCGCGGGTCAGCAGCGGTCGAGATGGACGAGTGCGGGCGTTTGCGGGCAAGGTCGGCCGGTTTGGAGGCGCCGGCCTTTGTAATGTGGACATCTTGGGTCGATACGAAGCCCGAGGCCGTCTTGGGGGCGGAAGGGGCACCAGAGGCAGCCAGCTCGGCATCGCGGCGGTCGCGGAGGGCTTTTGCTCGAAGTCGAGATTCTTCCTACAGGCAGTAAGGGGTGTTAGAGAGGCTGCACAAGTCCAAGGGCCACGAGGAGATAAACCGGGAGGGACTCACCATGCGACGGGTTGCCGCTGGGGTTGGTGGTGTCGCAGCGGGCCGCGGTGCGGATGCCGGGTTCGGCGGTGGTGTTGAGGGGCGCACCATGACTGTGTCGTGATCATGGGAGGTCGGAGAGATAATTTCTTCTAATGAGGGTAACCGGGGAGGAGTCGTCGTCGTCGTCGTCGTCGTCGCAGCGCGCGATAGAAGCTCGTGGTTGGGAGAATGTGTGAAGTGAAGTGAGAGGCGTGAATGGGCGTGGAGGGGCAACTTTGTGGAAGAACGATTATGTCACCAGTGAGTCGCGAATGCACGTGCCTTCCCGTGCTTACCAGGCCACGCCGAGAAAAGGGAGGGCGGTCCCGCGGGGGGGCCGGCGGGACCGGCGGAGACGCCGGAGCGATTGCGGCTACCAGGGACCGGAAGGCTAGAGAATATGGCAGACAACAGAAAGGCGTACGGATTAATAAGCTGTATCTTGACGAGCTAAGCATCTATGCGACGATTGCCACCAACCCCTCTTCCATCCTGATGCCACAGGAACACAAGCGACCCGGCAGATTGGCTGCCGCATCGCAACCACCCGGGTGAGAGAACGAATGCTTCAGAGCCTCACCCTCCCCCCGTGTTCTCCAGTGTAACCAATAACCTTTTTGTTGTCCGTCCCAATGAAGAAGAAAAATGCCACCCGATAAAAGACGGATGCCTGTTTTTTTACTCCTCCTTGGCACCACCGCGCCCGGCACGCTCGGCGGTCTCGATGGCCTTCTTGTCGTTCTGGACGGAACCGCCCTGGAGACCCTGCATCAGGCCGGCGGCGGCCTTGAAGGGACGCTTGAGGTCGCCAGAGGCAGGCTGGCCGAAGACGTGGATCTTGACAAGGTTGCTCTCGAGGGCGCCCTTGAGGGGGATAATGGACTGGATGAGGAGGGGGTTGGTGTACTTCATGTAGATGTGCATGAAACCCATCATGGCGATACCCATAGCCTGGGAGCGGAAGGCCGCGCGAAGCTGGGTCGTGTCGTAGGCGTGGATCGTCGTCGTGACGAGCTTGCCCTCTTCAGAGGACCCCATAGGCGCCGGCTCAACGTACTTGAGCGTCGTCAGATCTGTGAGGTGTTCTGTCAGCGACTTGCGGTCTTTAGGTAACCCCGCGGCTCTCGCGCCACAAGTCTGTTTGCGGCTCTTTTCGCTTCACGCACCTTTCTTTTTGTTGATCTTGGCCTGGACGTAGAGGTAGATGATGGCGATGATGAGGTTGCTGGCAATGTAGCCGGCGCGGCACAGGTTCAGGACGTTGGGGTCATCGAAGGGGACCTTGCGCGAGACCTGGACCATGCCAAGCATGATGATCAGGTTGGTGCTGCGGGCATTGTCAGTACTGGGCGTCGGCACGACGTGGTCGCGGACGGCAGCGGCATGCGCGAGCAGAGACTGCAAGGCGGTGATGCGATCGCGAAGGCGTGCAACGGGCGGACATACATCTGAGGGCTGACCATTTTGGCGGTTGATCTGTGACAAGACCTGGAGAAGGGGATAGGTTCTGTGGGAATGGACGAGGCAGGAATTGACCCGTGGAACCGTGGCGGATGTGAAGAGAAAGGGCTGATTGGGAGGAAGGGGGAGGTGGAAGTCGTCAAGCGCTGGCTGGCAGAGAGGAGGACGAGGTTGCAGAGGCGAAGACGGCGCGGCGTGGAGTTTGGCGAGTTTTTGTACGGGTTTAGCGCGTGAGGGTCCAGCGCCGCTCTGGCTGGGCTGCTGCCCGCTGGAGAGGGTGAGGTGGTCGAAACGGCGTGCGGCCTTGGCTGGGTTTAGGCGGGAGGTGGACCCAGACCAGCGAGCAGTGCTCAGTGAGTGGCCAGTGAGTGGCCAGTGTTTGCCATGTACCCAGGTAATAGTACCTACCTAGGTAGGTACGGATACAGTCCCTACCTACCTACCTACCTCCCACGGGCGGTCCAATTCGGGGGTCCAGCGGGATGGCGAATTGCGAAATGGCACAATTTTTTGGTTGCTGTCTTTTTTTCTGCTTTTCCCCCTTCCTTATCGGAGCAAACAAGCAATCCGCAAGCATGGGGGTACTTTTGGGGTTTCTTCTGTAGTCTTCCGCCGCCATCCATGGATGGACACGCAGCGTGTTGGTCGCCTCCGCTCGTCTTGTCGCTTGTTCACTTTACTTACCTACCTTACCTAAGGTACCTAGGTAAGGTAGGTAGGTATCCGTAGTTCAATTCACATTGATCTGTCAGACTGTCCCGTTCCCAATACACTAACCATGCAACCCAAACCCCCGTTTCTGTCGTTCTTCAACTCTCACGACGCAGCACTGCAGTGCGTGCAGGACTGCATGCGTGGCGCTGCGCAACCCTGAGTTGTCGCAAGCTAAAGTACCTAGCCAAAGGTATTTGTATCCGTAGACTGCGGCGAGACATGCGGGTAGGCTGGCAGGCTGGTCATGGTAAGTTGGTAACCAAAGTCGACGCCAGGGTCCAACCCCACGCTGCTCAGATACCTCTGGTGAACATAGACAAATGCTGTTTGTTGGAGATGCAATGAGGACACGTTCGTCCATTGCAACGTGGGGAACTAGGAAATCCCGTGGTCCGACACCCACCACCTGCCTAATGCAGACAGCTCCCCTTCCGCCTCATTTTACAGCTGAGATTTGGTCATGCAACTAACTGTTGACAAACCAACACATCTCATGGCTGCCTCATCTGACACCTCCCAAATCAACTCGGACAGAAGTAGTCCAACTGCACTTGTTGTATTCCCAGATATGTACACTTGAGGCCAGATGCGCCCCCCACGACAACATTCATTGACATTGCAGAACCGTTTCGTCAACCACGAACGAACAAGCTCAACCGAATGAGTTGACAGCTGCTCCAAGGTCCTGGGACCAGCCAACCTGACCGGCATCCCTGCGCCCCGCCCGCAATACATACTACTCACCGAGCTCCACCGACCTTCTCGATAGCCCTCAAGCAAACGCCTTGAGCGTCGGGAGGTATGCCGTGTACGCCTTTCCAGTCGTAGGCTCCATGCTGTACATGTAGTCCGCCCACCAAGGTCCCGCCGCCCACCAAAGCGCTCTGCAAATTCATTAGCCCACAGGAACCAAGCGGACAGTTGCAATCATCAGGAACCGCTACTCACCCCTTCCACTGCTCCGAGTTGTCGGCGAGATGCTGGAGGGCGCCCTTGACGGCCGCCTGGCACTGGTTGTTGGCGCCCGCCCCGATCTCTCCGATCACGCCCTGCTTGTTGTTGTCCTTGAGCCACTTGGTCGCGACTGCGAGGCGCTCCGCGCCGACCGTGCTGCTGACGCACGCCTCGTTGGTGCCGGATCCGTCCGTGTCGAGGTACTGGTGCATCTCGTAGTAGAGGAGCTTGCCGGTGGCATCCACGGGGTCCGTGAGATTCTTGAGCGCGTCGCCGGTGCCGCTCTCGATCTGTAAATGAGGAGGGTCAGTCAGATGATGATTGGGACCGGGGGATGAGGGAGAAATTGCTGGGTCGGGCTCGGAGGAACAAACATACCCAGTGCCAGGCTCCCGAGTAAGAGTTGCCCTCGATCCAGATCTTCTGCTTCGTGGCGCCCGCGGCCCGGATGTTGTCGATGGCCGCCTGGTTCAGGTCCCTGACGAGCGAGTTGTCCATGTCGTGGTACTCGTTGTTGGTGTCGAAGATGACCTTCTCGTTGTCCTTGAAACGGGCCGCCACCGTCTTCCACCAGGCGCCAAAGTCGGCCGAGCTGGTGATGATTTTGCCGTAGTACCGCCCGTAGTTGTGCGGGTCAACGACGGCATAAGAGCCCTTGGACGTGACATCCTTGACGACCTGCCCGAGTGTTAGCAACTCTCTCTCTCTCTCTCTCTCTCTCTCTCTCTCTCTCTCTCTCTCTCTCTCTCTCTCTCCCCCCATTGAACTGCTTGGCACTTACATCCTCGAGGCCAGAGAAGTACGCCTCGTCGATTGTGCCGGTCATCTTGTCAGGGATGATACGCTCCATCATCGTTCCGATACGGAAGGTGTTGAGCCCCTGGGATCTCAAGATCTGAAGAACGTGATCAGCCAACATTGAAAACCCCGTCGCACCATCACGCCCACTTACATCAATGGCAGACTTGTTGGGCCATGTGTACTCCTTGCCCAGCTGGCCGGGCAGCGTGTTTTGGCCAAACTCGCCGCCACTCTCGTTGACGCCCAGGAACTCAAACTTGCGGGCGCTCTTGTCCCCGCTGCCGCTGTCAACGGGGGCCGCCAGGACCGACGCGACGGACACAGCTCCGAGAGCAACGTTGGAGAACTTCATAATGTTTCAAAAGATGGAAGAAAGGAACGAAAAGGGTTAGACTGTGAAAAGAAGGTAAAGGTCGGATGTAGTCTCAAGGGAAGCCAAGACCGACTTCAGAAGTTGCGACAAGGCATGGCAGACTTTATATTCTTCAGGAACCTACCCCTTCCTCTTTTTCGTCTCATCTACAGTTCAGGGGGTTGTGTTGGTGAGGGGGGTGGTCTAAACTTGGGACGTGAACTTTCTGGAGGGCGGGAATCCTAGAAACTCTGCAAGAGGGGGGAGGACTGCCATCATGACGGACTACCATTCTCCGTCCCATGCTATCAAGGCAAAACAACACGCAATTTGTGGGAAAAGAGGGAATGTAATCATCGAGGTTGGACCCGGTCCGGCGTGACTGTTTGGTCTGGTTGGAGGTCGTCAAGCCCCTCAGAAGCGGCCGAGGCTCACTAGCCAAGGTTGCTTGGCATGGATGATGTGCCGTGTGGGGTAGTCCCGGCAAGGCACAGGGCACGAGGACGACCTATCCCGGCGCGGTGGTGTTTGTCGCCTTCGGACCTTGCAGCTTGAGTCCATCGGTATTTGATGCCGATATTGCCGAGTTTATGCGGCGCTTCGCACTGTTGGTTGGGGGCCGTTGTGCCCTCCGTCTGGGGTAGATTGTGCGCAGATTTACTTGCGTAAACTAGACCATCGCTCAGGGGTGGCATTGGTGTAAACTCGCAGCGTGACATTCCGGTTACATTAGTCAATTTACGCGGGTGGCCGGTGCCGGCAAGAGTGACTGATAAAAACAGCATTCGTGCGGGCAGGACAACTGCCGGACGCGGCTCGCACCCCCCCCNCCTCAACTCTGTGCTGGTGTTGGTTGGAGGTTCAGAGGGGACGGATTTGGTCGTTTCAAGTCGCCGGGGGACCTCCCTCCGCGTGGTCACTGGTACAGCACTTGGGATTAAGGGATTCTCAACCCCCACACTGATCATTAAGATGGGACTCTGAGAGCACAAAGGAGAAAGCTTGAGCCGCGGCCTTGGGACAACGGGTGGATGTGGTGTATGGATAAACGAGAAGATGACTTACGGTACACATGAGGATCGCGGTCAACTTTAAGTCACGTTGTCCAACAGAACATCAGATCGGGGGGACAATCCCCTTGACAACAGCTGCGGCTTCAGGGACACGAAAAGCTCCATTCGGCCGACGTTGAAGATTCCGGTCGCACAAAGGAGATCCTTGGGCGATTGCAAACTTTGGATGAAAACGTTTCAGCAGAGTTGGCGGACCAGGACACAAGTCGAACGCGAGACCAATCTGATTTGTCGCCGTTCTGAAACAGGGTGGGAAACCAAAAGTGATGAGTGACCCGGAGCTGGAACCTAAGTAAATCTACAATGAGACGGAGGAGCTGTTCAAAACCTCCCACCAACAAAGGGTTGATGGACATTGATTGATTTCGAAACAAGGCAGTCAAATATGTACCGTTGTTCATGTTGACACATTCCATACCTAATCAGATTCGCTGTTCGGAGGTCCGCAATGGAGCGGAACCGTGTACGGGTGGCCCGGGGATAAACACAAAGTCGGCTCCGCACGGAGCACCGGATTGTCACGTGACACGGACAAATTCTGGATGCTCGGAAATTCTTCCCGCGTCGCACTCGAGAAGGAGCATCTGAAGGCGCGGCTACCAATTGCAGACAGGGCCATCGTTATCGCAAAGAAACAGCAAAAGAGTTTGTTTGCGAAAATGCAGCCGACAAGAGCCCTCCTGAAGAGATCCGTGTGGAAGGGTGCGTTACCAATACCGACTGGGGCATTGCGATTCGAGATGAGCTAACGAACCCGCCTCCAGGACCGCACATCGTCCCGTAAGATGACACCCACCCCTCCTCCCCTCTGCCACAACGACGAACCTTTCGATCGAACCTTGGAGCCTGACCATGATTGCGAAACAGTCTCCCGATCGTACGGCCCCAGCCCGGACAGAAGGTCGTCCCCATCCGGACGCAGGCCCGTTCTGCGACGATTTTGCCCAACTTCGTCGGCCTCAAATTCCAGGTCTA
Source organism: Colletotrichum lentis (assembly GCA_003386485.1). Classification (NCBI taxonomy): domain Eukaryota; kingdom Fungi; phylum Ascomycota; class Sordariomycetes; order Glomerellales; family Glomerellaceae; genus Colletotrichum; species Colletotrichum lentis. Next base: position 310,612 of record NWBT01000050.1, read on the forward strand.
CAACGGCAAAGCATACATTGACGTGACGATTACCGAAGAGATGGTCGGACACAAGCTGGGAGAGTTCTCGCCGTACGCGCCGCCCCAATGGTCGTTTTGTCGAGGAGCTAGGAAGCTAACCCGAGCGCAGGACGAGAAAGCCCTTCATCTGGACCAGATTGTAAAGGGGGGCGCAACGTTCGACTGTCATTCGGATGGCAGCCCCGGGAGGCAGAGGAGGAAAAATGAATGTACAACACTGTCAAGATACCAGCGATCCAACTTGTAGCATACTCAATTGGGGCCTTGTGCCGTTGATGTCCCTCTAACTAACTGGGCGTTCGCATGAGCGTCTAGTTCATGTCACTCACTCTCCACCCTGCTTGAAGTGCCCGTTCAAAATAAAACCGGTCCGCCATTGGCCATGCCGTGACTGAACCCCAAACGCCAAACCCGAACCATCCAACGCCGTGGTATATGATACACCAGCCCCGAACGCAAAGCTCCCCCGCGCGTGCCTCTCCGCGAAAAAGAACGACGGCCCTTTCATCGGTAGAACTCGCTCCTCTTCACGTTGACGCCGTACTCGCCGACCGCCATGCCGAGATCCTCCATAGTGAGGACGGTCCTGTTCTGGCTGCCGCCCTGTCCACCGCCGCCGTAGCCCGGCCTCTGGATGCCCAGGGGGCCACCGCGGCCCTGGTCCTTTGCGCCCGCCGGGCCTGTGGGCTGGCCGGGGATGGGGAAGCCTGCGGCGGCGCCGAGGTTACCCATAGGGTTATTTGCGTTGGAGTTGGACGCGCGGATGCGGCTGTACTGGTAGGCGTCGGCGGAGATGTCGGCGATGAACTTTTGCGTCGCGAGGGCGAGCAGGCGCGCGAGGCGGGGGTCGGTCTGCGGTGGTGGGGGAAGGCCAGCCTTGGTCATGTAATAGTTTGTGACAGCATCGGGGATCTGAGACCAACGGAGCGAGTCAGCATGAAGCTCAAGCGCAGCGCACACGAGAGGCATTTGCGGCGACGCACGATTGGAGCATAGTCGTCCATCTTGGTCAAGAACTCGCGGAGCGACATGTCCTTGCGGGTGATGGCCCTGGGCTCGGGGCCTGGTGCGACCGCCTCGGGGACAGCAGCGGCATCGGCCGGCGCTGCTGCTGCTGCTGTTTCTTCGGCAAGGGGCGCCTCCTGCGTGTTCGGGGCGGTAGGTGCCTGTTCGGCATTCTCGGGGGCGGTGGTAGACATTTCAATCGTTGCGCGTCCGTCTGGCGGACTTTTTTTTCGATGGTGTTCTGTGATGGGGGGGTTGGACTTGACGCGACGAGGTCCCGCGAGGCTGATGAGGCTGGTGATGGTGATGTAAGATGGTGAATGTGAAGTGGCGTTCCCATCACGTGCTTGAGGTAGGGGAGGAGCGCCAGCCACACTTGGCAGCTTCCCCACTCAGGGGAAGGTACTGAGTGTGGTCAATGCACTTGCCCGTGCCAACCTGGGCGGACTTCAGTGGAGTGTCGCTTATCGAATCACCCTAAACGCTCAGCTTGGTTCTGTTAACGTTACTTCTATCATCTACCTTGGCGGGGTAGCTAGACCTGGGATGGAATCATGGTAAACAGTACGATGTGACAGGATTTCCCAGTTCCATCAGCGCCCCTGAACTCTTGGACTCCCAATGGAAGACACGGTCATGGGCTGGAAGTGGTCAATGTCAAAACACATTCGGATAATTGTCGATTTTGGTGGCCTAAACTCAACTCTAGTAAATGTAGATTCTCTGCGTCGACTCTTCCTGTTTCGGGAACCACTCCCCAAACATGATACGTTGAATATAACAACATCCAACAATTTCAACCTCAGCCTTGCTACCCCTTTCATGGCGGGGTCTTATTGTAAACGGATAATTGGCCCCATTGAATACCCAACCCTCATCTCCTGGCAGCGTGTTCCAAAGACCCATCCCCATCATGTCAGACGCTGTAACAAAGAAGACCTGGTTGCACAACTGACTGGCTCACCTGGGCCCTGTATTCCCTCTGCAACACAACACATCACCAACCGTGCTCCAAGTCTTCTTCGTTCGGCATTCGACTTTGGAACTCTGGATCATCTTCGTCCCGCAATTCTAGTATGTCTGCAACAACCAACCAGCCGGCAAAACTGTTTCTCGAAACTCGGGCCCGGTAGCCGCAGAACCTCTGCCTGGTTGACGAGATGTCGCGAGCTTATTCCAAGCTCGCAGGTCCTCGGATATTCCGAGGCATGAGACTCCGGTGCCGTGCTTCGTTGCGGGCTGATGGTTTGGACCGTATCAACCATGACCCTGGAGACGACGAGAACACGTCGAACCAGCGTGAGCGACAACTGTGCTTCGCAAAAAAACGAATGATCCAGAGCCCTTCCGTTGCCCGCGTTGTAGTGATCATAAACCCAGTCCCTGTAGAAAGTATCCGCGTCGCGTTTTCCGAATCCCCTTCATGTCCATCGCCCATCTAGAGATTGTCCTCGGTTGCAGCGTCGTTCTCCAGTCTGGGATTAAGTTTTCAGCACAAGCGGGTGGAGGCTGCCCGTCGACAGGATAGCATCCAATGTCAAAGCACCGAAAACCTCTGCGGCAGGGTGATTTCGCACGTACGCCGGCCGGCGTGCTCCAAATCTACATGGTCAGCAACCAACCCAAGAAGCCCGCTGCCCAAAGAACTTTGCCGCGCAAGTCTGCCGCTTTGCGACGACGCCACTTGGTGACTAGGATCGAAGGGAGATCGGGGTTGCGTCCGTCGTTGATCCACAAAATGTTGGCTGACAGAGCATTCATTCCCTGACAATCCTCGTCAAGAAGAATTTCCATCAAAGACGGCATGAGTTGCGTTGTTCAGGCATGCATGGCTTGACTGAGGAGCTCGCATGACAGCACCTTCGGTCCCCGGAGGATGGTCTTGCTTTCTGGCAGAATAATCTCTTGTACCGTCCAGATGCGTGACCACCAGGCGTTTCCGTGGGGATGGATCAAGTACAAGACTTCGAAGACTTTTATGAAATCGTCCCTCGTGCCGAGAAACTCGGGCACATTTGACGTTGTCTGGTGTCGCCATGAACTCTAGCAGGTGAAGCGCGTCCTCGACCTCAGACTGAGGTACCGATTCCGGGATCTCACCCATCCAAATCAAGCACTGACGGCACTTGGAGTAAATATCGTCCATCATCTTCACCTGGAACGTTTTTTCACTCGAGTTGCTCTGATCAATGCAGATCTGATCCGCCCATACTTGTCTCTTTCGATTGGTGTACCGAAGTCTTCGTAGCAGTGCATCTAGGTTGGAAGAAATCCTAAAGCTGCGTCCGGCTACTTCGATACTCGTTTCCCCATTCGGTTTACCCCAAACGTAGGACACGGCCCTCGTAGTCAGGATTGCTGGAGAGTGATGCAATGTGGACGAGGCATCTGAGCGGAGCGGCTGGTCCTTCGTGTCCACTCGAAAGCAGTTTCAAGATGCGAATCTGATCTCCTGAAATCACGGCTGGCAAAGAAGTCGGTTGGTGACTTGTATGTTCGTGGCGATGAATAGGGAAGACTGTCGATGTTCTCCTTTGGCTGCACATCTGGTGGGCGAAGCATAATCAGCAAGCCCCTCTGAACCAAGGCTGTGTTTGAATAATCGCTCGCCGAGCATTTCTCTTTAGCCTAAAGACCCATACAAGTCTACTCCATATACGTAACAACCAATGTAGTTGAGTGATTTGCTCTAACGACTGCTGTTGTGAAGCAGAACTGCTTCGTCAGCCATATTGAATAGCACAAGCCACACGTTTCTGTTAGGTAATAGATTTCACAGGTATTTCAACCCGTATCTTTATACAGAATAGATCTTGGAAAGATCAACTACCATTGACACTTTACTTCCTAGACGTATAGTGCTTGTGACAACTGCATTGAAAAGCCCCCCTTGTTGAGGCACTCTACTTACATCTACATTTAACTGCTAAAGATAAGATGTAACGTCTACATATACATAGGTGTCTTCTGGCTGTAGACGTTGAACGTTGGTCACGCACAGTAGAAGTGGTGGTACTGATAAAGTTGTAAGAGAAGGGCAACCACCAGTTCAGCAGCAATAATTATAAGATACGAGGCAACAGAAGTCGCATTTTTACTTTAGCGTTGGGCTTGAAAAAAATCCTCTCTTATGGCCCGAATCGTAACCATGACTGCAGCAAGGTATTGAGAAGGGGGGTGGGATGGATAGGCGGCGCATGACTCTGAAGCCATTAGAAGGTCCCTTCCAGCTGCTCCACGAGCGATTTGGACAATTGCATTCTTGTTGATGAGTGTAGCAGTGCACATCGTCCTTGTTGTCGACAAATGACAACCGACTGAACTTGATAATCTCGAAATCAAAAGTTGTCGTGGTGACAGAATCTCCTGGTGTGTCCATCAACCACGTTTGGATATATGGGTATGAGACTGGCGTGCTGGCTAGGTCCGCTTGCCTTGGCACCCAGCAGTATTTATCTCTGCGTTTCTTTTTCGTAGCTCGACTGTAATATCATGGGATACTGATATCATAGACATGAATCAGCTTGTAAAACCTCCGGGTCTCGCTTCGATGGCTAGTTCGTAACAATTAGGCGGTTGCAGACCCGCAACGGGAGTGAGAATGTTGACAGAACTCCATGACACAATAGGCATTCTAAACGGGTTCGAGGTTTCAGTTAATTTTAAGCAGATGCGAATTTTCTATTCACAGGCATCTTGACGCGTTTGGAAATGTTTGTCTTTCCACTGGGAACACGGCAAGGGGCTAAAGACTCCAGAGAATGGAGTCAATGTTGGAATTGATTGACAGCTGGCAGTGTGCCAGAATAGGGCTAGCCACGCCACGATTCCAGCAACGTCCCTGCCACCTCGTTGGCACTTGGACATCTCAGCCCTACCCGGAGCATGTTTTGGTGTAGCAGGAAAGACGCCACAGAGCCGGGAAGGGATGAAGATGCTCGGGACTCGTCTTGCTGAGGACGAGTTTGTAACCCAAACTTCTCCCCTTTTATCTGCTCCTTGGAACTTAAGAGACCAAGTCTGCTGCCCCTGCCACGACTCGAACTTCGAGTCGTTCAAGTGTCGTTGACCACGTCGAGAAACGCACAACCGAACGCGGTGCATCGTCACGACCTGAAGACATCGCCCACAATGTTCTCGACTGGCCTCCGGAGTCCATTGTTGTTCTGGGCCGTCACGATCGGTTCCTTTATGCTCTTCCCTCTCGGCTCGGTTGCGAAGACGACAGTCGGTGCTCTCGCGCCAGTCAGTCTCCACTCCGAGTTGGCCTACTCTACCGCGAGGGCATGCGCAGCTGGCTGCCTTGTGCACAATGGCATCTGGCAGTGTGGTGTCAACGCCGGATATCAAGATCTCGGGGTCGCCCTTCAGTGTGGCTGCCAGTCAATCAACGGCTGCTACTGCAACACGGCTCTCGCCAGCTCGGCGACGTCTTACGTCTCCTCATGCGTCAGCAAAGGATGCAGCAAGGTCGACAACTGGACGGTCGACCTGGCGAGCATGCTCAACCTGTACGACTCATACTGTGCGACCGCAAACGTTGCAGTAGACTCCACGCCGGCGACGACAACGACAGCTGGTGGAAAAGTATCCTCCCCGACAGCCTCGAGCGTTGCGAAATCACCAACCGACAGCCGACCAGCACAGACTTTGGGTTCTGGCACGAGCGGAACGTCCTCGGCGGCGGATACGCAGCAGACGGCGGCGGCCGGAGGAGACGGCGGACTGAGCAGATCGGACATCGTGGCCTTGGCAGCGAGTCTGGGTGTCGGGATACCGAGCATGTTGATCGCAGCCCTGACTCTGTACTTCCAGGTCAGGAAGAAGCGCAGGAACGCTGGTGCGGCGCCTACAACCATTCAAGCGGTGGTACAGCAGAGCGCCTACGGCGGGGGAACCTGGCACGGGGGCACACCCTCCTTCACTCCTGATGCAGCAGGCCCGAAACCTTGGGGATACCCGTGAGATGAGGCTGTCGATGCCTCAACGCGATATAGTGTGTGTATAGAGACAGATATATATATCTTAGGGATATTGCTGCACTAGCGCGCTGTTTTTTTTTTTTCTTCTTTTCTTTTTGACATGTTGTTGCGGCGGACGAGGGTCTAAGTCATGGTGTGAGTAGACTATCAATAAAGCAAGCAATGGCGCGCTGAAACTCTTATAAGAGATGATACAGATGAAGCCTGGGTGCGAACTCAACAACAATGATACAGTGGCAGTGGATATGG
>NWBT01000050.1:319546-332411 GCA_003386485.1 Colletotrichum lentis
GGGGGGCAGCGGACCCTTGACCATGATTCTGGGCTCCTGGAGTTGTTCACCAAAGGAGCGAGCATCTTTCAGGTTCAGGGGCCATGCATAACCAATGTTGGCGTTAAAATCCCAGATAGTACAGGTGTTCATTTGACAACAGAGGTGCATGTATCACCATACTTTCGGGGACGAGTGAAAGCCAGACGGACCCGTAGGCGAGGTAGCAACCCCCGTCGAGAACGCCATCCATCATATAACCAAGTTCCATAAGTCAACCGCAGGGGATCTCCCTCATGCAGTGAGTGACATAACACTCCTGGAGAGGGAGGCACTTCGGAGCCCTCCCTTTATGTTTATTCCACTCATTATCTGGCTGGCCCTAGGCATTGGCCCAAAGAACCCTGCCTAGTGCAATGTTATATGCAAGAGAGGTTCTGGGCTCTGGACTTCAAGCTCGAGGTTTATGGATGTTCGTCGACAATAATCGAAATGCAGCTTCTCCTTGCACCTGTGGCACCTGTGGTTGCGTCCTGACCGTCCTCCTTTACATTCCCGGTAATCAGTGCATCTGAATTCTCCTGCCCTCTCTCACAGTCTCTCATTGAGCTAGGAGAAGCATTGATTCTATTCATCCAGGGTTCTAGGTCACCACCTATGAAAAAAAATTAATTTATTTTGGCATAGTTGGTCGTTACTCCACTTCTCACGCACGTCAGACAGAAGTACAGCAACCTAGCAGCAGCATTGGCGGCATCAGCTTGACCTACACGTGTACAACACGCTGCATGGGAATAAGACGCTGCATCTAACTCTCCTTGACTGATACTAGCCCAAGGTGGAGGGGAAGTATCAAGACTTGTGCCGAAGATGATGTGGGGGTAAATTGAAAACGCTATGAAATTCGTATCATCTCTTCAAGAAGCTGGCCCTAGCTGTAATTCTTTCATCCGGGAGATCCCTCTCAAGACAGAACCGCTCTAACAAGGTTTCCAAACTACTCCTTAGCCATCATGTGAATGCTGCTGGCACAAGCGTCTGATTGTCTGCTGCGATGGCACATGGATGGACTCTCTGGGCAGCAAAGGGTTGAGTGACTCGTGAGTGTAGTACCATAGTCCGGTGCCAAGCTTTTGGCTGATTTGGACAGCTCGGAGCCCCAATCCAACGTGACCAGGATCTCGCGCGTTCTCCGACGGACGTGCCAGGACGGCACCCATCAGATCATCATGTATCATGCCGGTGTCGGTAATAGCTCAGAGAGCAAGGTGGATAACCTTACTGGAGAGGCCTGTTCGGTATCGGCCTTGATCACGCGAGCGAGCATTCGGGAGGAAAGAGAGTCGATCGAAAGCAGGCTATTAACCACCACCCTACGCGTCAAGAGCATCAGGGAGGTATACAATTTCCATTGCACCAACTATGTTGGATGGAGACGATATCATCCTGGTTGGATTCTCCCGCGGTGCCTTTTAACCGGCGCGCTCCGTTGCCGACATGATTGCTACGGTTGGCTTGCTGACCCCTCAGGGGCTTAAACGGTTCTACCGAGTATTTTGAAAGACTGCGAGAACATGGGAAACACCGATCGTGACGTGGGCGATTTCTTGTATCCCGAGATACTGCCCTATTACCGAGGCGAGAAGGGGCCCGCCATGGTGAAGTGGGAGACGGAGCGAAGATTGGGATAATTACAAATCCTGGCTCAGCAAGGTAAGTCCCCGCCGTGTTCCCGTCTCCTCGTAGACGGAACTTTGCAGTCTGACACTACGCACGTGAAGAACGGTCTTGCGAGGTACACTTACGAAAACTTGGACGGCCAAGCTGTGCGTGACATTGCCATCAAAGCTGTCGGTGTCTGGGACACAGTGGGCACCTTGGGAATCCCTCCGGCTCCTGTCATCGGTCTGCGAGGGGTTTTCTGACCAACAAGTCTCGCCCCTCGCCCCCTTTCCCCTGGCTCTCGACGAACCCCGGTACGCGTTCGGCCCCGGCGCTGTGGGAGAAGCTCGACGGCAGAAAAACCAACCTCAAGCAGGTTTGGTTCCCGGGCAACCACGCTGGCGTCGGAGGGGGTTGGCACGAGCAGCAAATTGGCCAACATCACCCCCTGGCCTGTGAGCAAGTCTCTGACTCCTTGTGAACAGCATCCGGATCCTTTGTCGAAGGCTGAGCAAGAGCTGTGGAAGACGGCCCGTCCCTGGGGCCTAGGTCAGATCCGGTATCCCACCAGTCGGCTCCAGACCGTGGCGGGAACCACTGTTCGTCACCCCGGGGACTTTCATGCGTACCGATCCGGACACCAAAGAGGACACCGACCAGCCTTTGCTGAACACGAACGAGAGAATCCACAGCAGCGTGAGGGTCCGTCTAGCCTGCCAGGGCCTAGGAATGGAATGACGCGGAAGTATGGGACTGCAAGCCTCTCTCACCAGGGAAGACGACGGAGGAGGAGAGCTCTGGAAGCTGGAGCGCGGGTCTAGGCTAGACCTCTCCTCGTCTGCCGAAGACCGCAAGCCAAGGGAGTTGGATGCTGGAGCCGAGGGTTACGACGCCAGGCTCTATCCCGTCGAGAAGGACGATGGGCTCTGGGCGGTGGGTTTTTGCTGGTGCAAACGAGCACCCCGAAGCCGTTCCGCTTGTCAGAACCCTGCCGGAGGAGCCCATGACGGGATACTGGGAACGGGATTACCTGCTTGCTTTGACAGCGGGAAGCCCCGACGTGTGGAGGTGGGCGGAGGGAAAACCCCCCCCCCCCCCNCTTGAGCTAGACCAGACTGCTAGTTCTTCCCCGCCACTTGCCTGTGGCTTCCGGGTGGAAAAGCATGAGAGCATGGAGGTTCGGACGGATACGGTTGTATGTCTCGACCTTGCCCTACTTTAACAAGCCCAAACCAGAGAGCTCCCTGGTTGTTCGACGTGCCAATCCTGTGCGATGCGCGTGAGTCCATCGTGAGGCTCCAGTACCAAACTGCCTTTACAGAAGCTGCCAGCTATAGACGACTTAGATCTGAGTTGCTAGTTTCGGCATACAACGGTGTTGTTTGGTCACCTGAATCGGGCCGCAGCAGAGGCCCCCCCCCCCGCAAGATGTCCAGTAATAGCCGCATGCAATCTAATGCGGTCCGGCTCCGTCATTCGGGCAGCCACGGGAACGCCTCCGCGCCGAGCTGTCGAAAGTGGAGTTCCGCCATGTCTCTGAGCCCTCCAAATCATTGGCCGAGCCCTGTCTTGCGCTTCTAGGGCACTAACGGCTGGTGTGTGTGTGTGTGTGTGTGTGTGTGTGTATGTGACCTAGCGGGCAACGCCTCTCGCCCCGTCCATATGACCGGCGCTCTCTGGTAACGACTGTGAGCTGGGTGAAGACTATTTCTTTCAGCTCAAGATGGGCTATCTGAGGGGATGCCATCTTCACCCTCTTGGCCGTCCTCCACAGCCATCGTATTCCTAGACAGCGACTGCATCCGTCTGTTGACCATGTCCGAAATGGGGAAAGTCTGCATAGTCCATGGGGTTTGGCAACTCGTTCTTCCAAGTATAAGACCAGGCGGGAGAGTGCTCTCCATGAACGGGTGTTAATTCACCCACAACATACCAACTGTACCTCTCACCTTGGGTCACATACTCTCCGTTGAAGTTTGTTGAGAACCAACTCCAAGATCCATAAGGATGGTTTCCATTCGCACTCTCGCAACACTCACAGCGCTGGCCCTCGGTGTTGCGGCCCAGGACCTGTCTCCAGATGCTCCTTCGGAAGAGCCAACAGGGCTGCTGCTGCCACTGATCCCCCGCCCTTCGATTGTTCTCCCCGAGCTGCCAACGACCTTGCTGACACTGGTCCCGGCCCCCTCGGGATTCCTCACCTGCGCCACCGTCCTCTGCATACCCGGATACGCTTGCCAAGAGACAGAGGACGGGCCCGAGTGCGTCCCTCCCAAACAATGTGGCAACGTCATCTGCCCGGCCGGAACGCGGTGCTGCAACGCCAGCTGCAACCTCTGCACGGCTCCCGACGTCATGTGCACGCAGCAGGTCTGCGAATCCACCCTGGAAGTCCCCGCCGAGTAACCGGCGGCGCCGTTGGTGGGGGCGAGGTGCCGGCCGGCGCTTGCGAACAGAAGCAGTGATGCGAGGAGGAGGCCGTGAGGACGGGGAGGGAGGCGGCTTCGACGGTTCTCCGCAACGGACTGGAACCAGGGGGGATCGCTGCAGTGAGGAACATATGATGGGGGAAAGGGGGAAACTATCAAAACCAGTGGCCCCTGAGGCATGAATCTGTTGATTGTTCTCAAGCTAGGTAGGCAGTAATATGTTAAGTATACCGGTATCATCGTTAATGGAGTCTGTGGTACGTTCAACCCCTCGACTCGCTGTGCCAAAAATTGCCAAGCCGCAAGGTTGCCATCGCCCTCTTCTGAATCTCCCTGCTAATTACTCGCTTTATTACTCCCCCGGCAGCTTCGGATTTCTTTGGCAGTTTGAAAGCTCCGTTTTCTCCATGTACCGTTAATGTAGCTAATATAACATAGCTTTAAGGCCTCGTCGTTTTAGACTTGGGCCGTCCGCCGTCATCTCATTAGAGCCCGTAGTCAAATTTAATAACTTTCAAACCAAGGAGCAGGATCGCCGACCTGAGTCGCGCCAGAACTTGGTTTTGCCAATTTACACAGCAGAACGACGATCCCATCCCGTCGTCGAAATCATAAATGTTGCCGGTTTCCCCTCCTCCTCCTCTTCCCCTTAGTGGCTCCTTTGTGCTGATCTGCTTTTGTTTCCACACTCTCTTTCTCAGTTTTTCGCTCCAGCTTGTTACACAAGCAGCCGGTCCAACTCAACACAGTCGTTCCAACTCAACACAGTCGTTCCAACTCAACACCGTCCTTCTCTCAACACCATCGTCCTCTCCAACACAGTCGTTCTTTTACCAAACACACAAACAGCCAAACGTCAAAATGATGTTCATTCGCTCGCTTATCGTTGCCGCCGTCGCACTCGGCGCCTCCGCCGTCCCGGCCCCGAGCCCTCAAGACAACGGCACCCCCGCACAGCCCGCGCCCGACCGGTGTGCCGGCGTCGTCTGCCCGGAAAACTCGCACTGCAAAGTGTTCGATTTCAAGCTGGAGAAGCCGGTCGGGTGCGAGGCCAACGGGACCCTCCCGGCCGACGTGACAACCTGTGGCAGCGTCATCTGCCCGACGGGAACAACCTGCTGCAACTCGTCATGTGGTGTCTGCGCCAAGCCCGAGGAGTCGTGTTTGGCTTGGATCTGCTAAAGAAGCGGGAGAGTGAATCTCGGGTTTCGGGATTGGGAGGATACGGCCGGGAGTTGGGCACTATGAGGGATCATTGTCTGCGGGGCTGGCACAAGAGGATGCCAGCATCACGGTGCTCCCGTCGGGGGTTAGGGTTCGAATAGGGACAGGTCCTGGATGAACCGATCAACGAAGGGAATGCTTCAATTCAACCACCGTAACCATCGTTGTCGAGAACACTGGTCTCTATCGGCTGTGTGACTGTGTGAGCGACGCTCTGTGTTCGAGGAGACCAGCCGCTCCACGGTCTGTGTGCCATCGATGGACAACGATGATATGGAGACCGAGTATTATCCGTATGCACATCAGACCGGTCGGTGAACGAAACTCAGTCGAGTGAAGCGGACAACCCGGGCGGCTGATGGAAAGGGGGAACCCCCATAAGACTCGCTCATACTCATACACGTCGCTCGCTGCTCGTCTGATCTTAAGGATTGCTGAGCCTTGGCGCTGGAGAAACCGAGGACGCCATCGGGGCCATCCCTGTCTCCATAACGCATCAATCCGTTGATCGACAAGCCTTGGCGCCTCTTTCAGGACTCGCGGCATCTCTTCTGGTATTGTATTCCCAGTGCGGATCAAATCTCGGCCCTCATCGCCAGTGTCAAGCCGCCACTTGTTGAACTTCTTGGGTTGATGTCACAGAACCGGTTCAACTCGAGCTCCTGTTCAAGTTCTCAACCCATTGGGCAAGTAATAGTTCACCCCAACATATAGTGTCTTTTGTGGCTTAGATTTTCCCGCAAAATTTTTTTTTTTCTTCTTCTTGTTCTTGTCCAACAAGTGTATGGGGGTGCGTCCCTGTTCATTCTGTTTGAGCCCGATTGGCAGACCCATCATCGGCATTGAGGACATGGGGCAAACAATTCGGCGCATGGGTTCGGACGGCCGGCTTCGTCATCGACAGAGCTTTGACGCGCTTCACGAACCGACCATCGAATTTGGCCGGAAATCGAACCCTCTCAAACCATCAAGACTGCCTGTTCTAACCACCGGTCTGGCCCTAGGCTGGCTAGGCACTGGTAACGCACGTTCTGGGTTAGGTTAGGGACCAGAAGCAGCCGAGGCCTGGCGTCGACACCGAGGCCATCCATTCATGTTCATTCAGAGTCGCCTACCTGGGGGTTGCGTATGTGTGTTCCAGGTTCACGTCAGACTTGAGTCGGTCTGAACTTCGGTCCGTTGCCCAACGCTTTGATTCTATGCCAGTGAGGGACAATGCTGGTGTGTATTTGCATCCATTCATCATTACTGCTGGAAGCCATCAGTTTACTGGCGTTGGTGGCAAGACCGCACAACCAACTCAAACTTCGCAGACAAGTCTGACAAGTCTCACCGTCTCACTGGAAAGCAAAAGGATCATTGCGATATATGAGTACGGCATCTATCGTTCAATTTGCAAGCAAATCCTGTAAACAGTACAAAGATATCTCATTTGCGATAAAAAGCCAAAACCCAAAAGAAAAAGAAAAAAAGGACCAAAGGAGTGACGCAGAACATGATACTCCACCCTCCTCAACCTTCTCGCATCCGTTTCAATCATCAGACATAACAAACTACCATGCTAATTATCCTCCTCTTTCTTCACTCCTGGTCATATAGCGTACACACGTCTCATTCCCGGGCGGTGGGGGGCAGTCGGTCGCTTAGCTTAGAGCATGAAGGCACCGAGGCCGAAAGCGCCGGCGACGATGGCACCGACGGCGGCGAGCAGGCCGTGATTGCCGGGGGCGACGAGGCCGGGGGCGGCGTTGCCGGTCTGGCCACCACCGCCGACGATGGTGGAGGTGGCGATGGACGGAAGGCCGCCGTTGCCGGAGGTCAGGAAGGTGGTGGTGATGGTCGAGCGCTGGCTGGAACGAGAGCTGGTGGGCACGGAGGTCTGTTGCTGGCCGCCGCCGAGGGTGGTGGTCAGCTGGGAGCTGGCGGTCAGGCGGGTGGCGAGGACGATGACGGTGTTGGCGAGGCTGGTGGAGGACGAGGCGTAGCCGCTGGCGCTGGGGAGCTCGCAAACGTTCATGATGCTCTGGATACCTGTGTGATGAAAGACCTTGTCAGTTCCACGCTCTGTGTCAAACCCCCCAAGTTACTGCCGAGTCCCCCCTCCCCCCCTGGAGAGGAGCAGGACAAGAAGAAGAAGACTTTACCCTCAAGGCTGCGCTGCTGGTCCTGGGGGACCTTCTCGATCATGCAGGCGTTGCACTGGGGAGCGAGGTTCTTGAGGTCGAAGGAGTTGTTGGTGCAGACGCACTGGGCGTCGAGGGCGTCCTGGGTCTCATCGCTGTTGTTGTTGTTGCCGGGCTGGCCAATGTTGAAGTTGACGGTGCAAATGTTGCCGAGGTCGCGGATGGGGCGGCAGATGGCGGTGCAGTCCTGGGGGATGTCGTTGGTGTTGAGGCGGAGATCGGCGCGGACGACGGCCGCGGCGGCGAGGGAGAGAGCAACGGCCTTGGCGTGCATCTTGGAATAGTTGATGGAAAGTTGGGGGGTTTTGTTAGAAATGGGAGAAAGGGTCACTACTGAGAGCGAGTGTTTGGATGATGAAGAAGCCGAAGCTGTTGATGTGAAAGAAAAAAAGCTGTGAGAGTCGAAAAGAGGTGTCGAGAGGCTAGCTGTCGAAAGGTGAAGTGAAAGGTTGGTGAGTGTGATCTGATGAGGGAGAGAGAGAGAGACGAAACCTAACGGACGGGATCGTGATAGGATATTTATGTCCTCGGGCTTGACCCATTCATGTCAGTGTGAACACCCCTCCTCCCTCCTACTCCTGATCCCCCCTCTGCCCGGATATCCGCTTCGGCGTCCAAGTTCACCTGCACACGCTGTGCCATGACAAGAAACATGAGAAGGGTGGCACTGATGGCGAAAGGGGGGAGGGGGGCTTCAACCACGAGGCAGGCTGTGGTAGGCAATGCCAAGCTGCATCCCAAAGCCCCGAGCAAGTCCAAGCCTCAGACCGAGGGAGAAGAGACTCAGTGAAAACATCGGTGTTCCTGACTGTGACGGACCAGACCGTGTGGCCTCAAGCACACTGATGGGAGGAGAGGATTGCCACCTAGCCCGTCGAGGGCGCAGCACAGAAGCAGGATGGTCAAAGAGCCATGCAACCGTAGGACATCCTATGTCGAAGCATGACATCGTGAAACGACCTTTTTTTTTTTTTTCTGTCTCTTTTTATTCTCTCTCCTTCTTTTTTTTTTCTTCTTCCCTTTTTCGCCTGTCACCCGTGTCTGGCGCCTCTTCTCCACGTGAACGGCGTCGACTAGTCAGTTGCCTCTGCTCGAGCCTTGGCTGATGGTGGCGCCCACCCCCGGTACTCGCTAAGCCAAGGGACGGCGCCTCTTCCCTTTCAAGTGTAGCGGACGCGGGAGGACGTGATGCAGAGAGAGACTGGATGCAAGGCACGGGTCTCCCTCTGTAATTAGAGAGGTGCCTGGGCGATTCCCGTGTTCGTTTGATCCCCCTGAAAGGTCCATCCTCAAAGGGGTTGACAATGGTCAAGACGGGGAGGGAAACTAGGCTGTCCGGTTTCCCTTGCCAGTGCCAGTCCGAGGTCCATGTTGAATATCTCTGTGTGCCGGGAGAACAGGAGGGTCGGAAGGTAGACAAGGGGCTGGGAAGGATTTCTCTTGGCAGCCGGGAAGCGGTCTGGTCCTCACGATCAAGGCTCGGAGTGATCGTAGCCACGACCAGTGCCACCACCCCCTGCACCAAGGGCAGGCAAGGCATGCTCTCGCTGGAAGGTTGCGGGAGACATGACGACGGACAGCTGCCACAGCCCACTCCACGCGTGAGATAGCACTCGAACAGTTGACAGTTCTGTTCTTCCGCAGAGGCAAAAAGAGGATGACTGTCCATTCGCCTCTTAAAAAAAAAAAACCCCCCAAAAAAAAACCCCCCAAATGCCCTGCCAAGCTTCGAGTTGCAGTCAGTGGTGGCCAACAAGCCAAGCCCGGCTTCCAAATCGCATACCTTCGCCTCGCTGTCCAACTCCAACATCCCATCGACCCCAACAACACCGTAGGACACTCGCACGGCGCTCTCAGTCCCCCTCGATTGTCCCGACGATCTTTCCCCATCGTCGAGCTGTCGCGTTTCACCTCCGGCCGTAGCCCCGGGCCGTGCGCCAGGCCCCAAGGGAATTTTGTGCCTTTTGGCCCAGGGCTTTCCGAATCTGCACTTCCCCAAGCCGTCCGGTCATTGCGAGAACCCCCTCTCGGTTGTTCTTGGGTGCTGGTGTTGTTGTTGTCATGCCGAGATGCCGGCTAGACCGGTTCGAGCTGGCGTTCCCTTTGTAGCTCCGGGGCAGCCGTTGGGAGATCCACGTCCGGGAGGGCACGAATAGAGTCGACTAAACTTGGCTCGGCTGGCTAGAAAGGTCTGCGGAGCACTAGGCAAACATTGACTGTCCGTGCATTTTCCATGGGATACAATGGCGGCCGTTTACATCCAGCCTGAGCCGTGGGGCATGGACAGAGAGGAGCTGGCTTCTTGGAGAAGATGGCAGGCGTGTAAATCGATCCAAAGAGCAGATGTGACGGGGCAAAGGGGTGGAAATCCGAAAATGTGAATACAGTCCTTCGCCGAGTGCGTCTTCAAACAGATCGAGTGTATCAAAGGTCAGGAACTGGGCTCAAATGCCCAAACAGCATAGCCCGTCGTCGCCGAGGCAATCCTTAAATTGGTAGTGTCCGCCACCATCATGAAGCTAGCCGACGCCACCCTACCACGAGAGATTCGACAAGGTTTCTAGCCCCGTTGCCCCCCCAAGTTTGTTTTGACCAGGAGAGTCCGTCTCCAATTGCGTCCTAATGTTTTTCCCCCCCAGATTGATAGTCCAATTTGACATGCCATGTTAGCAAAAGACGCGCGCGCGCTGTGTCTCTGGATGTTGTTCCATCCGGGCAGCCGCATAAGAAAAATGACTGCCGCCTGTCGTTCGTCACTCAAACATGAGCAGAGTTTTTGCTCACTCGGAAACAGGTTTATGCCGACAACGAACGTTGTCGTGCTCTGGCCGGCATGAGGTACTCATCGAGATGGCAAGTTCGTCCAAGGTTCCGCCTCCCGCGGCTCATCGGGGCGGGGGGGTCCCTCTCTTGCCCCAAGCTCCCATCGATTCCATCTCAAGTAGTACCGAGGGGGCCATCCATCGTTTCCAAAGAGAATTGGAATGGAACGAATTCAGAGGACTGCGTCCTCAGTCAGCCCCGCGTCACAGCTACGAAAGCTTCCGACCGTTAGGCCGCTGATGCCTGTGGCGGAGTATGCGTTGCCTGCATGTGGAATCGGGGCGGAGGGCCTGCATCTCTGGGACAATGGAAAAAGCCCCAAACGCTGATTTTGTCCAAACATGTCCTGCGCGCTGCATCCCTCGTTTTGGGAGAACGAGAGGGAGGGAGGGAGAGAGAGATAGAGAGAGATAGATAGAGAGAGAGAGAGAGAGAGAGAGAGAGAGAGGGCCACAGACATCGTCATTGGCTGCCTACAGAGCATTCTCAGTGCGAGACCAAGCATATCGAAATGCGTTTGGATGATTCGTACGCAGCAAGATTTGCTGGGAACTAGCGGCCCGTGCCCTTCCTCTCACAAGGGGTTGGGGGGCGAGGGCGGACAGTCTGGTCCAAGAGAGAGAGAGAGAGAGAGACAGAGGATCGATGCTCCATCATCGGCAAAAGGGAGTGTGGCTCGGCCTGGCACCGAGATTACTCGGCGTCGAAACATGTCAGCGCCGTCTGTGCGGCGACTAAGAACAAGCAGGACACGGCAAGGCGTCACATGTCCGTCGGCTACCGGAGAGGGGAGAGCGTCAAGGCGGGTGACTCAGCCTGGGGTATCCCCGGCGGGCCCAACGGTGGTGAGGTCCGGTCGATTGGCTGAGAGTATTAGTCCAATGCCGTTCCTGGAGTTCGCCCCCGGGTGGTCGGTCACCTCGAGGGATGGATGCATTCAATTGTGGCGCGCCAAGTGGCGCACGCGTTCAAAGTGAGCGCCATGCGCGCAGCGCAACAGCCGTGGCAAAAGCACGACGACATGATACGATGGGCAGACGGGCCCTTCTTTGTAAATGTCACAGACCCAAGCCGAGGCCGATCTCGTGTGACGGATTACAACTCTCGGGCTGCTAACTGTACAATTTCCGGCGGCCGACATCCGTCAATCCGAGCAGGAAGAAAGTATTTCGGCCAAAATCTTCTCCATGCGCACCTGGCCAACCGTCTCCGCACTTTTCGACGACGACGACGACGTGGAGCTAGCGAACAGCGGGGGTCGGTTGTGCCGATCGGAAGCGGCCGGGGAAGCGACGAACCGGTTGATGCTGTACCCCGAATCCGACATGACGGGAATTGCGGGGCGGTCGGAGGCCTGTGCCGGGACCCGGGGCGGGGTTGTGGATCCCGTTTCGGGGGTCCTGCGGCAAGAAGAACCGGGGTCAGCGGGCGGTCCCTCCGAAGCTCCCATCAACCCCCCCCAACCCCTCCCCCCAAAACCAGCCAGCCGTAACAATGCCGCAATAACATACCTGTGATCGTAATCACGCACCGCGGCAGTCGACGACGAGGGCATCGTGCGCGGTCGCTATGTGGATACAGTTGGACGGGGCGATCTTGCCCCGTTTCAGACGCGCGATCTGGGGACACCGGCAGCAAGCCGCTGGTCGCTCGGTTCGGGTAGATGTCCGGGGCGGGGCCCATCCAACCGCCAATCCGCTCGGGGACGCGGCTTGGTAATGCTGTCTCCCGAGCGAGCGAGCGAGCGTGTGTGCTTGTCCGGCGAGATCAGCGCCGGGGTGTGTCGAGTCCGATGGGAGAGAGGCTAGAGAGCAGGCGATCTCCAGGCGAGATGATGCACCAAGGCGTTGACGACAGGAACCTGGGGGAGAGGGTTCATTTCACGATAGCCGGCGATTGAGACCGGCCGCGGGGATCGGGCACACGGGGACATATTTAAAAGGGGAAATACCCCCGTCGGCGATAATGCTGTCGTTCAGCTGGGGCAGAGGCCAACTCAGGGGATCAACTCATCGAGCAAGCAAACATGCCGCAGAGGCTGCCTTACACCAAGGCTTGAGCTCGCAAGATGGCAGCCAGGAACGCCCCCCCCCCGCGAAACGGCCAAGGATTGGAAGCGGGAGGGCGTGACGTGACGCCCCGGTCCAGGCCTCCCCATGTCTCCACCCCTTCCCCGGCCGGCATAGCTCGATCGGGGTCGTTGTCGATGGTTCGCGGACTGCCAATGGCCAGCAACAGAGCGGTATTTCGCGCATGGCAAATCAGTCGGACGGGGGCAGGTTTACAAAGTGAAGCAAAAAAAAAAAAAAAAAAAAAAAAAAAAAAAAAAAAAAAAAAAAAAAAAAAAAAAAAAAAAAAAAAAAAAAAAAAAAAAAAAAAAAANGGCCCAGAGATGCATCGGCGGTCTAGAACACCAGGGGAGTGGTACTTGGAGGAGCCGCGGCGCCGAGCATAGGCAATCTGGCCAAGCGGTGGCTTCCTGCATCGCTGTGAATCTCGTGGCCCGGAGGGATCCTATCCGCCCTGTGGTCTCCAGGACCGGGAGAGAAAAAAAAAAAAAAAAAA
>NWBT01000050.1:342577-380552 GCA_003386485.1 Colletotrichum lentis
ACACTCACTCCTGCGGCGATTCGCTGAGGCGGCGATGCGATGCACAGGTTCTCGGTATGTGTGCGACAGTGTGACTAGTCGCCTGAACAGTCTCGGCGCCTTCACACTTGATACGGACACATCATCGAGACCCCTGGCCAGCCTCGACCCGACTGGGTTAGTGTTTTGTCTGAGATGGACCTTATTCATCCGAGCATCCCTGCTTGTAGTCGTGCCGAGCTTCCTTTTCTTTTTTCGGCTCGACTTTCCGCCTGACGGCAGGGAAGATCTCTGCTTTTTTTTTTTTTTTTTTTTTTTTTTGGGNGCGGCAGGCCGATCGGGTCGGGTTTGCCGATGCACCCATAGACCGAAGAGTGCTTTGTGATGGAAACGCGGGTTGGATTTCGAGTATTGTAAAATCAGGGTGGCCTTTCTTCATCCGCTTCCTCTCAGGGCACCTACATAGTACCTACCTGCCGCCAGGAGCAGTCGCTAACTACGGAGTAGATACATTACAGAAACTCCTGGATGGCCCCCCAAAATGCGGCAGGGTCTTCCCACATGGGGAGATGGCCGGCGTTGGGCACAACCTTCAGCTCCGCCCCGTCGGCTCCTACCAGGTCCTTGAACCCCTCCATCGCCTTGACGAGCGCGCCTTTGCCGTCGCCGTCGCCGACGACCAGCAGCCCGGGCACCTGGCAGGACGGGAGCGCCGGCCTGAGGTCGTAGTCCCACAGCGCCTGGCAGCTGTACCTGAACCCTTCCACGTTGTTGCCGGCGACCATGTCCGTCATCGACCTGACGACGCTGGCCTTCTCCATCGTGGCGGGATGGAACCAGCGGCCCACCGTCTGCTCGGCCAGCTTGGCGATCCCCGCCCCGCCGTCCTCCTCCGCCACGGCGATGCGGTCTTTCCACGCCTGCGTGTTGGCCGCGCTCGACGTCGCGTTGAAGTCGCAGGCGACGAACCTTTTCAGCCGGTTCGGGTACTTGAGGGCAAAGTTGGTCGTCGTCGCACCGCCCATCGATACCCCGACCAGCGCGTGCAGCTTGGGGATGCGCAGCGCGTCCAGTACGGCGCGCAGGTCAGACGCCAGCAGGTCCAGCGTCGCCGGCACGGGCGGGCCGGGGATGGCGTGGCGGCCGCGCGTGTCGTAGCGCAGGATGCGCAGCTCGGGACGCTGCTGCTTCAACAGCTCCACCACCGGATCCCACATGTGCAGCGAGGTCAGGAGCGAGTTGCAAAAGGCCACCGTCGGCGCATCGTCCTTGGCGCTGCCCTCCAGCCTGTAGGGGATCGACAGCTCGTCCTCGGCCGTGATGTAGGAGCCGATGGCCCCGTCCTTGCCGGGGATGGTCGTGGTCCTGCCATCCGGGGCAGTAAACGTGCTGCTGCCCGAGGCCGGGAGCTTCGCCAGGTTGGCCAGGTCGCGGGGAGCAGGCCCGAAGACGTAAAAGAGCGAGTACGTGCGTCGGTTCTTGGCCGCGACACTCTTGGCGACCTCGGCAGCCCAGGCAGTGGCCACGGACGCCTTGTGCTCCGGGCCGCCCAGGCCGTTCGTGCGGGCGTAGTCGTGCAGTGCGAGGTAGGTGGTCTTGCTTCCGGCCCCGTCGCCGAAGGACGAGACCTTGAGGAGGCGAGTCCTCAGCCAGCCGGGGACCTTGGTCAACATGGGGATGTGTTCCTCCCCGTACCACTTCTTGAAGCCGAGCTCGGCGGACTCGTCCTTCAGGGTGGTCTCGACGGCGACCAGCACGATGCCCTCGGCTTCCTTGTCGGAGAGCTGCTCGATGGGCAGGAACAGAGGGGCCTTTTGCTCGATGACCAGGTCGTAGAAGTATCTCGTGACGGCAACCTGGCCAATGGTCTCGGCCTCGCGGGCAGAGCGGTTCGCTCGGAGGGTGGTGTAGGTGGGTGTTTCGAGCAGCGACATGGAGGTCACGTCGTAGGTGGCGAGGAAGGACGGCTCCTGGCCGTCGGTGGCGCGGTATCGCAGGCCGTTGGTGAAGATTTGCGGCAAGCGCAGGCGGGTCGAGCCGTGCTCGTTGTTGTACCACTCGTGGAACTGCTCGAGAGCCAGGTCGGGCTTCGGCTGCATCGTAACGTAGAGCATCCCGGGGGTCGCCATGGTGTCGATGGTGCCCGATCGGCCGTGTGCTTGTGTGCTGACGGTGATGCCGAAGCGTTCTGGATCGAAATCGACTGGGAAAAGGAAACCAGAGGGGAAGATCCGTCGAGAGACGACCGGCAGTCACGTTGTTGCGTTATGTTACTCCCAGGTGAAGAGAGAGAGAACAAGCGACTTCGGCTTCCGTGGGAAGGCGGGCGGTGGGGGTGGATGACGATGGTGGGGTTGAGGGTTGAAATTGGGGGGCAGAGGGGGTCCGGCTTCGCTCGGGATGTCGACACGGCAAGGCAACCAAAGCCTCGGTCGGAGTCTGTGGATCAACTCAATTCAATGCCGGTTGATGACTGTTGTAATGTAACCACACACCACAAGGCAAGGTTTCGGCAGTGGTTGATAGTAACGTTTGTGCACTAGGTAATCAATTAGTAGCCTAAGTAGCCGGCCACATGGCAGCGGAAGGTTGTAGACTAGGTAATTGGCAGTTGTCATTATGATTTGAATATTGGCGCTCAGTACCTAGGCGGTTGGTTGTGTAACGGCTTCTTTGTTGAGTTACTGGATATAACGCGCACTTTGGGGGCCCTTGGAGACAGGACTTATTAGCTATTAGTGCGCTTGGTATTGGAAGTACTGAAAAGCACTACATAGTAGGGGCCGTTGCCTGTACTTGCAGAGTTGAGGAATCCGGCGTAATGTTTGTCCGCTAGATCCGAGTTGGCCGCCCCGCCCCCTCAAGGAAGGCTATTCCACTTGCGGTTAGTGATCCTTTGGTAGCTCGACACGTCCCCCACACCCCTCTTTTAGGTGCCTTAGTCTCACTGCGCCGTCCCGGCTGCCGCGCCGCTTGTGAAGCAACCGAGTCGAGTCTCCGCAAAGCTTCTAGAGCTTCAACACTACTTGCAGTACAGAACTGCAGATACAGATATGCCGTTCCTTTGACAGAGCTTCCTCCTTTAACCAGAGACCGAACTCCCTGCCTGCGTCCCAACGGACTTCACAGCTTCACAGCTCCAGCTCGTCTCCGCATCTGCTCAACCCCCACCTCTTCATCTCGACCGACCCTGGCTCACTTTGGCTGCCGTTTGCCACTGTTGGTTGCTACTTTTGATTGCTACTTTTGTTTGCTACTTCTTCAGCTGTACAGATTGGAGACTGCAGATTGGAGACTGCAGATTGGAGACTGCATATTGCAGACCGCAGACTGCAGACTGCAGCCTGGCAAACAACCAGAATCCAAACACCGGCCATTCTTAACCGTCCGCTGTCCACCCCGCCTCCGTCCATGCCCTCGATTCACAATCCTCCTCCTACACGTTTGGAATCCCCTAGGTAGCCCTCCCTCCACTCTGCCCCCCCCCCCTCCTCGCCTNCTCAGGTCATCTTCCGGGTCCAAGCCGAACCAAAAGACAGTGAGCCTTCGTCACTTGGTCGCATCTCGTCGTCGCCATGGAGGTGTTTCTCTCCAACGTCCCCCCGCCGCTGACGGACCGCACCCTGGAAAGGGAGCTGAGGCCGTACATGAACGCTTTGGGCATCCTCGAATGGTCCTGCTCGTCCAAGAAAGACAACAAGCTCGGATGGGTCATCTTTCTCTACCAGGAGGATGCCAACAAGTTCCTAAGGCGCCATGGGAAACAGTCCATGGCCGGGTCCGAGTCCACACGCCTCTTCGGCTCCTCCAGAGACAGCACCGGTGGCAGAAAGGGACCGAGAGACAAGGCGAACCTCCATCTCATGAGAGTCCCCGTCTTCGTCTCCCAGAGCAACAAAGCGCCGGACCCCTTCGCCCTCAAAAGCCTGACCCATCGCTTGCACGACAAATACAACCAGCGCAACCAGCGAGACGCCCCCGACGACAACGACTCCATCAAGTTTGCCTTCACTCACTTGGCCTGCGGACACAACTCGTTCGGCGGCGACCAAAAGGCTCTCGTCTTCAACCAGCAGTACCGCTCCAACCAGCGTGGCTTGTCCAAGTTCTGCAAACGGATGCTGGTCCTCAAATTCGACAACGGCGACAAGGTCGAGATCCCCTACTCATCCGTTGTCGAGATGATCCACAGCTCGCAACCCACCACTTTCACTCTCGTCTTGAGCGAACCCCCGCGCTTCTACCAGTCCAAGACCGATCTCCAAGAGACCATGTTTCGCTTGACCCTGGGCCCTCGCAAGCCGCAGCAAAAGTCGCTCGTCCGCTGCCTTGGCATCCCTGAAGCCAGAGACCATGTCAAGTATGCCGGCGCTTGTCTTGTCTACCAGCTCGCCGTCTTTGACCCCGACTTCGACCACAAGATGATCGCTCTCGAGAAGAAGGAGTCGCTGGGCATTGCCCACTCTCATGTCCAACTCAACCAGACGCCCGTCCACGGCATGGAAGACTACCATAGTGCATGGGCTCGCTTTTATGACCTTTTGGCCAACGCGGGTAAGTTCAACAGAATGCCCTTTGGCATCCTGGTCCAGCTGCAGTCTCTGGTGTGGAACAACTTTCTTCATCCACGCAGCGCGCATGTCATAGCCGTGTCGTTGCAGGCCATGTTCATCAACGCAAAAGCTACCAACAAGCCCGCGCCAATCTCAGAGCAGGCTTTCAAGAGCCTACGCGAGAACACACAGAATGGCATTCCGTTCCCCTGCCACAATACGGACCCGAAATTCCTGGATCCTACCGAGATCCTGCACCATCTCTTCGTCATTGAAAAGCGACTTCGCTCCGAAAGCGACTACAGGAGCGCCTTGCTCGAGCCCGAGATGGGCAACCACCACGCAATGGTTTTCAAGGCTATGGTGACGCTGACACGAATCACGCTCCACGGACCTGAGCCAGAGCCCATGAACAGGATCCTTCGCAGGTTCCCCAACCAGACGAGCTATTTCATGCGCGTTACGTTTTGCGACGAAGACGGCGGCGACCTGTTCTTCAACCCTAGAGTATCATACGACCAGATATTCGATCGCTACAGGGAGGTTCTCAACGGGGGTATACCCATTGCTGGTCGAATCTACCAGTTTCTCGGCTTCTCTCACTCCTCCCTCCGATCCTATTCGACCTGGTTCTCTGCCCCGTTCGTGGATGATGACGGAAAGCTGCAATTGTACGACAACATAATCAAGGCCCTTGGCGATTTTGCGCATATCTGAATACCGGCGAAATGCGCAGCGCGCATCAGGCAGGCCTTCTCTGAGACCCCTACCTTTATCAACCTTGCCGAGAACGGTGTCAGGCACGCCAACATACAGGATGTTAAGTCGCAGGATGGGGACATTGAAAGGGTGTTCAGCGACGGCGTCGGAACAATCTCCCAAGAGGTTCTCGAACTGGTCTGGCCGCGTCTGCCCCGCGGCTCACTCATTCCCACATGTCTCCAGATCCGCTGGGGCGGCGTCAAGGGCATGTTGTCGCTGGACTTGAGGCTGTCAGGCCGAACCATCTGCGTCCGCAGAGAATCCATGGAGAAGTTCCCGAGCAACGACGTGGAGAATCTCGAGATCTGCGATGCGGCCTTGAGGCCACTCAAGCTGGTTCTCAACTGCCAACTGATTAAGATTATGGAAGATCTGGGCGTTGACAGCAACTTCTTTCTCTGGCTGCAGAAGAGAGAGGTCGACCGTCTGCGTGCTGTCACTGCGGACGCCTACAACACTGGCACCTTTCTGCATCTGCAGGGCGTGGGCTTGGCCTTCTTTTTTCCGAGCTTCATCAAGAGTCTGGAGAACTACGGCATCGACTACCGACGAGACAGCTTCCTGAGAGCGATTGTCGAGTCCACCGTGCTGCAGGAACTGCGGCTGCTCAAGCACAAGGCCCGAATACCCGTCCCGGAGGGCGCGACCCTTTTCGGCATCATGGACGAGACAGGCTTTCTCCGCGAAGGCGAGGTGTACGTGTGTTATGACACGTACAAGCGCCCCGGAAAGCCCCCCATGAAGAACTCTCTCAGGGACGGACCAGTGCTGGTGACGCGATCGCCCGCCCTCCACCCCGGTGATATTCAGTACGTCAGCATGAGAACGCCCCCGCAAGGCCATCCGCTGCGTAACCTCCGCAACTGCATTGCCTTCAGTCAGCACGGACAGCGCGACCTGCCGAGTATGCTGAGTGGTGGTGACCTTGACGGCGACCTCTACAACATCATCTGGGACAGGGCAGCTGCACCGAAACGCACGTACAAGGCCGCCGACTACCCCAGAGTGGTACCGGAGCCTCTCGACCGCCCGGTAGAACGAAAAGACATGGCAAACTGGTTCGTTGACTTTATGAAGTCGGACGTCCTCGGCTTGATCGCTACGCGGCACCTCATCCTGTCCGACCAAGACCCCGCTGGCACGCTTGGGCCGGACTGTCTCAAGCTTGCCGGCTTGCACTCCACCGCCGTTGATTTCTCCAAGTCCGGTGTTGCAGTCGAACCGAGGGACATTCCCAAGGCGCCCCAGTTCCGACCTGACTTGTGAGTTCACACCCACCCACTGACAAGATCAACGACTTGCAACTTCAGCCTTGGCATATGACACGGCTAACACATCCCCCCTCCAGCCTCGCTCCTGCGCCCCCCGCTCAGCTTTATGATCGGGTGCAGATCAACTTCCTCGGCCGAGACGAGGAGGTTGATGACGACGAAGATGCGGCGGGGCCCAACCACAAGTACTACAGGTCGGAAAAGATCCTTGGCGTGCTCTACCGAAACGTCGACGAGAAGCAGATTTGGGACGAAGACATCAGCCGGGTTGTGTCGGAAGACGGCCCGTCTGTCTGGGCCCAGTTCGTCGGGCTCATGCATCGCAAGATCAAAGAGTACAGCGCCGGACGCATCAGATGGGAGACGAGGCTGGAGGAAGCCAAAAGTCTGCGCAATGTGTGAGTGATGATGACGACCGGCGCGAGTTGTTGTTGTTGTTGTTGTTGTTGTTGTTGTAGTTGGTAGGGATTGGCTGATTGTGTGCAACCCCAGCTACGAGGACACTGTCGGTGCCTTCATGACACAATACTCGGACAGCCATATGAAGCAACTCACAGAAGTCGAGGTGTTTTGTGGCTCCATCTTCAACAAATCAGGCTCGCAGACTCGACGGCAGAAGGACAACTCCAAGAAGCTCAAGCAGGATTTCGACCGCCTCGCCGAGCACATGACGCAGCACATGAGACGAAAGGGCCGGAACACGGAGGTCCAGGGCGCGGAAGCGTACAACGGCGCGCCCAACACCTTCTTTGCCAGCCAGGACGATTATTTCGAGAGCCTCCTCGAGCCCAACAGGGAGGCGTTGGAGGTGTCGTACGCGTGTCTGATGGTGGGCATGGAGACGAAGAACGAGACCGGGTACGAGCCCTGGGGGCATCTGGAGAGCTTCAAGGTGATTGCGGCCAGCGTGCTGCTCAAAGAGCTCACGGAGCTGGCCAACCGCATCAAGGGCGGTCGGTTGGTCGACGGTGACGAGGGCGGAAGCGGGGGCTTTGTTGGCGTGAGTTCGGGGTCGAGGTTTTCGTACGCGTACAGCGGCTACGACGTGGATGTCGGGCAGTATCCGAACTACGGATACAGTCAGTATTTGTGAGGTGACAGGTTTCGTTTGGACAGATGGGGAGTGGTGGGGGATAGTGCGACCATTGCAATCACTGTACATCTCATGAGCCAGTTTGGATGAATTGGTTTTCCATGCTTTCCCCGACTGGCCTCCAGAGTTCCAATCCATCCATCCCATTTCGGTCTCAGTTTCTCGTCAACGGTGTCGTCGAGCGCCAAGGGGTGGGTCGGGTGATGATGGGGGGGGGGCGGTTGAGAGCGGTGGCTCCAATAACGAAAGCCTCTCCCGGGTTCTACACCGACCGAATCCCCGGCCGGCGCCCTCGCATGACTCTCGATGCCTGCCATAGAGTTTCCTAATGTCCGCAAGGTTCAGTGGGAGAGAAGCCTAAATAACTACCGCAAAGGAAAAAAGAAGTTTTGGGAAGTCCATGTTTGTGTTTGGGAAAGCCAATCCCGGTACCATATGCCCCGGGTATTGCTTCACGACCGAACCCCCCCCCCGCATCACCTTGCTTGTCCTGCTGTATCTTTTGGGCGAAGATACCCTGCCGCCAGTCCTAAACGTCTAAATCTAACTAATTTCATATTTCTTATGCTAACTCTACCCCTAATCCTAACCTAAACCCTAATCTCTAACCTAACTAGCTCCTAAAGAGTATTTTCAAGAGTGTATCTCTTTAGGATTTTTCTATAATCTTTTAGACCTAGAGGGAGAAAAACAGATGTTAGGAATGGAAAACGGAGCAAAGCAGAGTAGACATGCTTATTTGTATGGGGAAATGGCGGCAGGATAGTCGAAGGTGACGGCAGGGTCTGTCAAGTGGGGCCGGACCGGCTCCGTTCACCGGAGAGCTCCGGCGAACCGGCATCATCATCAACAACATCACACTCCGCCGTCTCTGTACTCATCGCCCCGACCGGCGCAGTTTATCATTGGTGTCAAACCCCCCCCCCCCCTCGCGTCATCATGCTGCTCATTTTCGGCATCACGGTCCCCCATAGCCTTCACCGCCCTCGAAGGGTCGACCCTCGTGCCGGAACCTCAACCGGTCATGGCGCCCCGCTCGTCTGCGAAGCGGACCTCCGACATCGTCCAAGCGAATACGGTCCTAGCCGGATTACTACGCATAACACAGGTGTGTGAGATTACGATGATGGCCCATGGGTAAAATAATCAGATAAGCTCCGGGGGCCCCTCGCACCTCGGGAGGCTCGATCAGCTCATCCCTGTCGTCTTTTTGTGTGGGAAAAGCGAAGTCTATTGGCCCATGGATGATGAGATGATGAGATGCTTTTTACCCCGACTTCTCACGAGTCGACGACAGGGCAGATTTGGGTCCTAGAATACTGTACTTACGTCGTGCACGCTCCTCTCGGTCTTATTCTCTCGATTTAAATTAGTCTTCACCCGCTTTATTCGCATTTAACCCTTTTTAACGTTCGGGAGACGTATTAGATTCCAGTTCCCCCTCCCCCGCATCATGGAACCTTTCCCCTGCTAGTCAAGCCTTCATTGTCTCTTCCCCCTCTCGTCCCTCTCTCACCCCGTCGATCAACTGGAAAAAACTTCCCCGGCAGACCCACTTCGTGTTGTTTAATTAACATGCGGTCGGTATGAACAGCCATAGGAACGGTGTCAGGAAAGCCGCCAGGCCTCGCGCCGGGCGACCAGCAGACCGGCGCTGCCACTTATGCCGCAGACGATGGGACGCGGTAGGGCTTCATGGGTCCACATCTGGAGGTGATTTTGGGGCCGCTGACCGTCATCTCAGTGCAAATGCCGCCAACCATCGTGCAGCTCCCGCTCGGCAGGATGGCAGAGCTCGTCCTCGGGGACGTCTCCCATGACGCAGTCGTCGCCCGGGACGTCCGAGTCCAGAATCACGACGCCGGGAGACCTCGGCGTCGCCATTACCGGTCCTTTGGAGCCCCTCCCCGCGGCCATAACAGCCGCCTTCTTCGCCTTCGTCGGCGATTCGCTCTCCCCCGTCACCGACATCTTCTCCATTTCCTTCATGCGGACGTACCTCAACGCCTCGGTACCCGTCCGGACCGTCGTGTCGACGATTGGCAAGATTTGCCTCGAGTTCCAGAAACGCGTCAGCCTCGGCAGCAAGCGGGCCGCCGCGGCCGCCGTGATGAGGGAAGACCGCGCCGAGCTGAACGGGATTTTGGACAGGCTGACCGGCCCGGACAGCCACGACCAGCACGTGATACTGCTGTACGGGATTCTCATGATCTACGCCGAGGTGCCCTCCAACGATTGTGCTACCCCGCAAGAGGTTTTCTTTTGTTTTTTTTGTCTTCTTCTTTTTTTTTTTCTTTTTTTTTTTCCCGTCTGACTGACTTCATCGAAATGTTAGTTAATGACGAGTGACACGTGGGTCTACTTCCAAGCGATATTCCGGAAGCTGTCGGTCAAGGTCCAGGAGCAGTACAAGCAGAGGAAATACCGGCCCCTCCTCTACTTTGACAGGGGCCTGCTCATGAACTTTTCCATGATGGGGTCTTTCTACGCCATAGTGTGCTTCGGAGACACGTTCCTCGTCGACCTGGACCTGTACGACCCCTCGCCGTTTGAAAGGGTGGGCTCGCTCGCCAGCCAAACCCGCATCAACTCGGCAATCTTCCACCGTTTCACCAAGTATATGGAGCATTTTGCACGCTTGCATCACAGGTAGGCAGTAGCCGTCCGTATGCGTGGAGAGTGCTGGTGATGTGGAAAGCCGGATGCCGGAGAAGAAGAAGAAGAAGAAGAAGAAGAAGGGGAAGAAGAGTAAGGAGACATGTGCTGACGACATGTCACAAGGGCATACATGTGGGTACAACAAGCTCGCAGCGCCATCAGGGACCGCCACCTTATGGCGGAGGTACCAGCGGCCGAACTGAAAGGGCTGCTTGCTGCGAACGGACTGTGGCAGAGGGGAAAGGACATTGTCGAGAGCTCGACAGTGGCCATTGACGTGATAGAAAGCCTTCGCAAAGTAGGGCACGATCATTACGACGATGATGACGACAACGGCAAAGACGACGAAGACGATGACGAGGACGACGACGACGACGACGAAATAGCCAAGGCCGATTTCAAAGTCCTCAGGGAAGCCTACTACCGGTACTCGCTCATGGGCCTCACACGCACCTTTTGCGACCCGGTGTGGAAGCTCGTGGACGAAGACCTGCCGCACGCGGGGGACCTGGGCGACCTCGAGGCCCACGGCGAGTTCGTCCGCGAGAGGATCGCGCAGAGGCTGCCGGGCGTGGGCATGGAGGCGTGGAGCTACCTGATCATCCTCGTGGGCGTCGGCATGGAGTCCAAGACGGAGGAGGACAGGAAGAGGCTGAGCGGCCTGCTGTACGACATCATGGAAAAGGGGTTCGCGAGCGCCGGCGCGTTCCTGGAGGACGCGAGGCTGGCCTGGGGGATGGACCATCCGCTGGGGCTCGAGTTCCATGGCCCGGCGTCATGAAGGACCGGGGGCTGCTCCGACAGAAGACCCGGGATTGAAACCAAACTGTTGAAAGATTGATGTTTCCAGGGGGGAAGGGGGGAAGGGGGGGGCGGGTTCTTGTGTTACATCATGACCTGTCGATGGATGGAAACTAATCTTCATCACAACTCGGACAAGACCACGCACTATCGAGTTTGATGTCTCCGGGACAGCAGTGAGCGAATCCGAATCACACTCCCTGTGAGGGATTTAGCAGCTCAGGTTCAAGTGAAGAAGGACGCCAGCTCCATCATACGCGAGTGGAGCGATGAGAATACACAACTACCATGTCATCCATCCACCCATCGCATCTATGATCCGAACATGAGCAAAGGTAACTATGACCGCCAGGAAGTCCGAGTCAATCAGCCGGAATGACGTCATTAAAAAAACCCATGTACGTTGTACGTTGTGTCTTCCCCGCATCCAGAATCCTTCTCACTCAACGAATATAAATCGTCGGAACCGACAAAGACCGAGTATTCGGATTTATCTTACAGCAGGCTGGTCCAGGTTGAATCCCAGAAATTACCTTGTCTTTACATCCAAAGCAATCATTCATCAAAAACAATGGCGCCCCCTATCTGCACCAAGACGTTCAAGCTGAACAATGGTGAGCATCTCGACGAGCCGTTGAGGGGGGGGGGAGGGGGGGATGATAGATAGACACAGCCAAGGAGAGAAACAACTGACGCCTCGATAGGCCTCGACTTCCCTGCCGTCGGTCTGGGCACTTGGCAAGGTAAGGAGCCCCCTCGCCTCCCCTCTCCTCTCCTCTCTTCCAAGCACTCCGGCATGACCATCTGTTGTGTGTCTGACACCACCCCCCCCCCCCCCCCCNCTCAGGGAACGGACGATGCAAGGGCTCTGGAGGAGTCCATCATCCACGCGCTTAAGTCCGGCTACCGTCACATCGACACGGCCCAGATCTACGGCGTCGAAGAGGTGGTGGGCAGGGCCATCCGCAACAGCGGCGTCCCCCGCTCCGAGATTGTCGTCGTCACCAAGCTCTGGGGCAACTGGCACCACGACCCGGCCGCGGCGCTCCAGATCTCGCTCGACGCCCTCGGGCTCGACTACGTCGACGTCTTCCTCATGCACTGGCCCTGGGCCACGACGCCCGCCCCGGAGAACAAGGTGTTGGGGAAGTGGGAGAGCCCGACCTTCATCGAGACGTGGAAGAAGATGGAGCCCCTGGTCGGCGACCGGTGCCGGGCCATCGGCGTGAGCAACTTCATGCCCAAGGTCCTGGACGAGTTGCTCGCCGAAGCCAAGGTTGTGCCCGCCGTGAACCAGGTCGAGCTGCACGCCTTCAACCCGAACCTGAACCTCGTGCCCTACTGCCAGGAGAAGGGCATTGTCGTCACCAGCTGGAGGTGAGATAGTCATCCATCCCCCCCCCCCCCCCCCCNAATACATGTACGTGCAAGGAGGGAGTAATAATCAGTGCACGCTGACCCCAGTTCTCGATAGCACGCTGGGTGGCTCGCGCGCGGCCAAGAACGAGATCCTCACCCACGAGCTCTTCACCGGCATCGCCAAGGCGCACGACGTCTCGCCGGGCGTCGTCTCGCTCTCTTGGGCGGTGCAGCGAGGCGTCGCCGTCATCCCCAAGAGCGCGACCAAGTCGCGCATCGAGGATAACATCCGCCTCGTCACCCTGACCGACGACGAGATGGCCAAGATCAACGAGGCGCACAAGACGATCAAGAGGGAGCGCTTCTCCAACAACATCCCCTCGCAGCACTCCGAGATCGACGGCAAGGTGACCCAGCATGGCTGGACGTACGCGGATATGGGCTACGAAGACGAGGACGGCAACTGGTTGGCGTAAAGCTGCAAATCAAGTCCATCAATGCCCACAGTGTCTATGCCATGTACACCCGAACCTCATAACAATCGTGATGAACGGTCACGCGGGTCACCCGGTAACACGATCAGGGTCAACGTACATACCTACCCACCTAGCTAGCAAGAGCATACAGATACATTCCATACCATCTCCCAGAATAAGGAATACAGTTACGGATAGTGGAGTTGAAATGCAAGAAACAGCACAAGATACATTCATGCGTCGATCTGTAAAGCCGATACCGGACAGCCCACGTGGGAAAAGCTGAAAGACAAACCACAGTTATCGTCTAGTGCCAGAAGATGTCCCCGGTGGCATCTCTCTTGTTGATGGCCTCGACGTCCTCCTTGACGCAGCCCCTTGGGCACAGGCACGCCCTCGAACCTGGCGTCGATCCGAGGCCGCCATGTCGGCTCGGGCCGCCTCCAAGACTTGCCCGTGTCCCATTTCGGGCGTGGCGACGTGGGCGACGTGCAGCCAGCCAGACACATCCATGAACCCCTGGGGAATGTCGGAGCTCTGGCCGGCGTAGTCGGGGGCGATGACGGCATACCCGGGATGCGCTTGCGGTCGACGTCCTCTGTGAGGAATAGAGCACCATACAATTTCTCTGTGAATCAAAAACTGTTCGGAAACGTCATATGTCTGTCTTGAGGTCAAGCTTGATCCATGGCAAGCCCCAGCCAGGCTGTGGCTGACGTTCGGGTCTCGCTGTCCCAGAAAAACAGCTTCTTACCTCTTACTGCGCGCCCTTTTCCAAGACTTGAATGGTAGAACACCGAGTCATGTATGAAAGGGAGTTGCTTAGATGTTGCAGCTCTTGTGGAAACGGCAATGGAAGTGAGGAACCTTGTGTTGGATAGCGATTGATACGCATCATTCAACCCTTTTCCTTTTCTTTCAAAACTTATATGTGTCGGTGCTAAGGTATTGAAGCTTTGGTTGTGCTTGAGCAGGATTGCAATAGAATTGTTATAGCGGCGCCCTACCGTGGACGACCTCGATAGAACGACTTCACAATCACGGCACAAAGGGAAAGGATACTGGCACTTGCTAATGGTCCGCTAAACTGTTCTTCATTGACAGACATCTATATATAGAGTGAGGTGTTTCCAAGGCTGGGGATGTTCCCTTGGAAGAGACTATACCGATAAGACAGAGTATTACCAAGCAGGCAAGAACATGAATCCCGACGGGCTTCATATCTCTCAAATCACGCCACAGATCACAGGTCACTGAGTAGCAACCGCATTGAGTCCTTCATTCGGATTGACAGGTGGCTCGTGAGAATTGTGATGAGCTTCACATGAGGCAGCTCGGGCGAGGCTCGATGTTAACATTCCAAAACTAGAACCCCCCCCNCGTCCTCAAGATCAACGTAAGCTCATCACAACGTCAGTAAGAACCTTTCCGTGTTCGTCGACCGAGAGAAATAAACCTTTTCTCAGGCAGACGGCTTTTAGGCCATGATACCATTGTGTCACAACAGAAAATCTAATTTTATGACACAGCAACTAACACTTTCTTCGTTCCTAGTCAAACATCACAGAATGGTCTATAAGGAAGGCGTTATATGGCGTGTTGGGGCGCACACCTGTATTTGAGACTAGCTTGAGCTTCACAAAAGCGACATTGTGGGAAGATGCGCCCCAGACTAACGTCTTACTGGCTCAGGTTTGCATGTTGTTGTGCTGGCCAATGTCAATGTCAGACCGGAAAAGCTGTGTGTGTCATCCTGCCTCGATCCCATCAACTTTGCAACCCTTAGACTTGACTCGTTTGGGCCGTTGCGTCGCGGAATGTCTTTGCAAAAGACCACACAAATGATGACCATATGACTGTCGTCGAGTACTCACCTGCAGGTGCCGTTCACCATGCGACTTTCCAATAACTCCTCACCGTCAGCGTGATCAGTTCATTCTGCAGCGTCTTGTCCCCCTACAAGACAACTTGGTGGGTCTTGAGATCCCGGAAAACCCCCCATCACCGCCATCAGGAGTCCAGGACTAAACTTTCAGAACTCGTTTCCCGCCTGCGGAAGAAACATGGAGAGCCCCTCTCCGCCGAGACCAATCAGCACAAGCAACTCAACCTTTCACAATCAACCCTTCAGCCGATCGCCAACATGCAACTGGCCCAAAGCGACCAGATACCAGAAACCAAGCGGGTCCCTCCCTGGTTGGTCCGTCTACACGATCAATGGATTCTGCGCCGTTTCCAAGAATCAATAAGAGCTGTGGTCACTTGGTCATTCATTACTCGGTTCCTGAATTCGAACTTTCATCAGATATTGGATGGGTCAAGGACTGTTCGTGTGTGGTATGCTTGGCACCAACTGTTGAGTTGAAAAGCACTGGCTGACGCTTTGTTTCGGGGCCCCAGTCACACTCGCACTGGTTCCCACGCCTCCTAATCCATATCAATCATCACCTGCACTAGTCCAGACCGACTGCAACACTATGTCTATAGACTTCCTGACACTGTCTACAAGAAGCACAAAAGAAATCTAGGGAGTGCGGATACTTGAGGAAACCGAAAGACAGAAAGGTATGTTCCTGAGATGACAACTGGAACTAAAAGCTCTGAGCGACTACAGGTTGTGCTGGATGTTTCTTCGCGATAACTGTCAGATCTTATTAGTGCATAGTTATTGAACCGTCACTTTACGTGTATATGAGTGATGTATTCAAAGCAATCCCCTATGAAACCTTCATACACAATCCTTAATACAGCTCTGCCGCCGCCTTTGGTGTATAATATTTCAGTCAAGAGTTCAGGGTTCCAGAGCCGACATAGTATGAGGTTGGGGTCTTTCTTAAGATCCTTGGGCGAGCCAAGGAAGGATTAGGTTGGGTTCCTTTTCATGATCCTTCGCATAGCCGTTTGAGCTGTGTTTCTACATCTGGAAGTCCACGTCTATTTACCAATGAGAGGCTGCACTTGCAAGGACCTTGAAAGGTATCAAAACTCGTCTTCAGCTGCCTAGACTTCTCACTATAGACCAAGCAAACCACAGTCTCTCATCAAGCTACGAGAACCACACACAGAAGCTTCCCCCTAGAAGATCATCGTACCCTCACAGTCACAATGCGTTTCACCGCCGTTTTCGCTACCCTTGCTGCCCTTGCTGTCACAGCAACCGCAGCTCCTGCAGGCACCTCTGCTTTGGGGCAGGCTGATGCAGTTCTCTGTGGGCAGCACTCTTATTATCCTGTCCACTGTGTACACAACGGTCGTACATTTTTGGTGTCACAACTAACTGCGGTCTGCAAAAAGTCGATCAACAGGCAGATTACAAGAAACGCTACTCCTACGATATCTGCCGCAGGAACTGTAGCCTGCTTCCTCCAGGCTTTGCCTGCGCCATCAATTACCTCATCGCTTACTGCGCCTAGCTTACTGCACCTAGCAACTGTAGTTGCGGTTATACTGCAGCGTAGCGGGAGGGGTCATAGCTTACTAGAAGTATAGCCAAGTTTACTCTAGGAAGGGTCGCACATGTCGATAGCAGAGCGTCGAAAGGGTTACCACTCTCAAGACACAAAAAAGTATTCTCCTGTTCAAGTAAAGCACAAGTGCTTCGTAGGCCGTTCTAGGTCGCATAAACCATACGTCTATATGACTGCAACGGCCTTGGGTGTATCTCAGCCTTGTCCAGTACCTAGGTTAAAAATCTGAGAAGAATCAACCGCTGTTAATTCTTTACTACCCAGGCCTATGTTGTTCATCACAACTAAGATGCTATAGATAAGCCGTATCAACTCCTGCGCCGTCTTCGTGTGCCAATTAAGACGATAGCAAGTTTACAAATTGTCGCAAGGCCACCGGGGCAATTATGCTGTTGGATCGTTCCCATAGTATACGTGGCCTGGCACGTAATAGCTTGTCCATGGGACCTGTACAGAGGCCAGTCGTTCTCTTGTTTCATAAAAGAGAACAAAAATCAGTTGCAATGCCGTTAGAATATTAAGGAGAACATAACATATGTAGAGGTACGGATGGTGTTAGAATCGAACCTGCAACCACAGGTCTTCGAAAAAGTCCAGACCTAAGTAGGGTAAGTAGATACTAGCCTACGCTTATAAGTAAGTAAATTATAGGGCTACGCCTGCTGCTAAGGCTAGCAGTCTACTTACAACTCTTACTTATTATTTCCCTTCCTTTAATAGCTGCACTATACTAATTAAGTAAGGCTATTACTACTTTATTAAATATATTAAACTGTACCCGTGATTACTTTTAACAGATAGAATCGAAGAGTAATACCCCATGGCACATTTTGAATACAGTTATTACCGGGTTAAAGGCCGGAGGAAGAAAAAAAGATGAATTCACTGGCTCACTGTAGACGAGGCCTGACAACGCACCTCAATCATCAACATCCTCCTGGTTGTGTTGAGTACATACCGTCTCGACCCAGGAGTTGGCCAATAGGACTGGAGAGGAGGTTGAATTATCACGTCATTACCTTGACCAACACTCTTGAGCCAATCCTTCAGATTGCTTCTCATCGGCGTTGCGGGCTTCTCGGAAAGTCATGTTGGGAAAGAGTCGCCGTACTTCATCCAAGAGAACGCACAGCCATGAGCTGTTACACATTTGCTTGATACCAAGCATATTATCTGGGCCTGGTTCATTATCATCATTATCTCCCTCGTGTCTATCAAGATGGCGATACGAAGCGCATGCTATCTTCTTAGCGGCGAGCAAACAGGGGGCTGAGGGGGGGGAGGATCATCCAGTCTATAAGAACTCCCACAGTTGACAACTTATTTTAGGTTCCAGACTGTCTTTCTGAAAAGCAATACCCATCGGCACGGTTACGTTACTCTAGCATTATTTACATCGTTACATTCGGGTGAGGGTCCCAGTGTGCGGGGTATTGTATCTTATCGATGCCGATCTATCTGGGTACGAGATGGGATGAGGGGACGGACAAGTCCGACAAGGATTGGAGTCTGCCGGTATAAGTATCCATCAGTTGTCGGAGCGGGAGTCTCACGTTGAAAGGTACCGATAAATGAAAGGCGAAGCATCGTATCCCATGGCTTTCAACCTCATCGTAACGGTCCTTGTTGCTCCGGCTCTAGCCTTGGGCCTCCAACTCCTCCCGCCACCTCTTCAATCTTCGGAAGCGCCGACGGGAGTCGCCTGGCAGGTAGCATCGAGCGCAAAGACCATTTACATCGATAGGAGCTTCGCCTCCAAAGTCGATAATGACGGTTCGACTTTGATCCCGCCCAGCGGTTACGAGTTTGCCAGCCTCTTCCAGCAGGACATCAGCCAGTTCACGGGCGTCAACTGGACTTTGCAACGCGTCGACCGTCTGCCAAGTGCTGCCAACGCCAGCGGCATCTTACTCGGTGGCTTCACCGGGAACGTCTCCTCCATCACGTATGAGAACGGCAACCCAACGTCTGAGGGGTACGAACTCGAGGTCTCACCCGCCAGCGTCTTTATCGGCGGAACGGGTGCCCGCGGCATGTGGTGGGGGACCAGGACGCTGCTCCAGCTCTTGCTTTTACAGAACGGAACTCTCTCCCTGCCTGTGGGACGCGCTGTCGATGCGCCGGGTTATGCCACACGAGGATACATGCTCGATGCCGGCCGGAAGTGGTACGCGCCGGCTTTCCTCAAGGAGCTGTGCAGCTATGCGTCCTTCTTCAAAATGAGCGAGTTCCACTACCACCTGAGCGACAACTACCCGCTCAACCGCGGGCGGAACGAGTCCTGGCAGGATGTCTACTCGCACTTCTCGCTGCGGCCGGAAGACGAGTCCCTGCTGCCGATCCTGCACGGCCGCGAGAACGAGACGCTGTCCCGCGAGGACTTTGCCAGCGTCCAGAGCCATTGCGCGGCGAGAGGCGTGACCGTCATTCCCGAGATCGAGGCCCCCGGTCACTGCTTGTACCTCACCAAGTGGAAACCCGAGCTTTCCCTGGCGAAGCGTGATCTGCTGAATCTCTCCCACCCGGAGGCGATCCCGACGGTCAAGCGCATATGGGCCGAGTTTCTGCCCTGGTTCGAGACGAGGGAGGTACACGTCGGCGCGGACGAGTACGACCCAACGCTGGCGGATGTGTACATCGGTTTCGTCAACGAGATGTCGGATTACATCCACTCCACCAGCGGGAAGCGCATCCGAATATGGGGCACGGACGAGCCGTCGGAGAATGTCACCATCTCCAGGGATGTCGTCGTCCAGCACTGGCAGTACGGCCAGTCGGACCCGGTACTCCTGACCAAGGCTGGATATGATATCATCAACTCGGAAGACTGGTGGGCATATATGTCTCTCAAAAACGACCACATGCCCATTCTCCCTGCGAGATACCCGCAGCACTTCAACGAGAGCCGCGTGCTCAACTTCGCCGATGAGGCCGGGTGGCAGTGGACGCCGGCCGACTTCAACCCCTTCAACACGACCATGCAGGTGCCCGACGGATCTCGTTTGAACAAAGGCGCCATCGTGGCCGCCTGGAATGACAACGGCCCCGACGCCTCGACCCAGCTCGAAGCATACTATGCGATGCGCCGGGGCATAGCGCTTACCGGAGCCCGCGCGTGGAGCGGCAGCCGGGGACCGGAGCTGGTGGCAGAGGAAGCCGCCCCCAGCATCGACTTCTTCTCCCCTCTCGCGCCGGGGCAGAACCTCGACCGCATTTTGCCATCCGCCAGCTCTGCGTCACCTTTATTTTCAGGGGCTCGGCGTGCTGGTGACCCGGAGACGGTACATCTAGGCCACGGGAGCAAGGGGATGAACTATACCCTGGTACTCCTCGCCACGGGGCCCTTTACACTTGCCGGGCCGGACAGCACACTGTCCCTGGACAATGATGGGGGCTTGACCTTCGGCGCTGACGGTTGGGAATACCCGCTGCGGACTGTGAGCGAGCAGGACGCACTGGAGCTCGACCCAGGCCACCCGGGACGGATCTGGGCGAACGTCTCTACCTCGTCGCACGAGGCGGTGAAGATACCGAGTCTCCCGACGAACGTCACCATCGCGACGAACGAGCTGCATGGAAGCGTGGCGTGGGTCAACGGGCGGTTCGCGGGGCGGTTCGAGGTTTTTGTCTATGGCGGACGGAACACCTTGTTTAGCTGGAGCCAGATGGCCTTCGTTGCGCCGCTCGAGAGCACGACGGGGCCGGGCCTGCAAAGCTTGGTCGTCAAGGGAGACACGTGTATTCCGTCGTAGGGGGATGCTGGTCAACCACTGGGTTGTTATTCTCCGTGGATGGAATCACAGGTTACCCATATATTGTCAGTTTATGCGCTCTACGCTCTAACATGACTTCCATTTTTGCGTAGATGTACACGAGCCCGCACATGCTTCCCAGCAAATGCGGTATCATGAGAGCGAGAACTCATCGAAGAGAAGCATCGACGGCGGCCTTAATCTCGGTCTCATCAGTAACCCCTCCACTAAAGTGAGTATTTATAACGGCTAGGCTGCTCGAGACCATCGAGCTGAAACCCGGACGCCGCAGGTAACAAGCCTGACATGAGTCTCAAGGAAGAGAAACTGGACATCTGCTTAGACGCGCCACTCGGAGACCGCCGTGTCCATCTCATCTCTGCTTTCCACAACTGGTTGCTCATCCGTACATGATTGGGCGGGTTCAAGGCGACGTCAGATGCTTGCCAACATGCTTGGATGGAAAGAATCAACGCAGGTCTACATGGGTGCTAAGGAACACAGATCCCTCCCCCCCCCGTCTCTTTTTCAAACTATTGGCGCTTAAAACCAACCCGGCACTCCGATGCCGTGTGACGATCGTATCAACGCGGGTGTATCCGGCAACCAGCACACGATCGCTGATGGCATCATGGCAAGGGGATCGCACAAGCTTGACAATGACAAGCAACTCGCGGACCTCTCCAGTCTCCAGGAGCCCTCCACAACACACCCCGCAGAGGAGGTGGCCCTCCCATGGGGTAACCATGGCGAAAGCCCTGTCTTCCCCATGCGCTAACCCTGTTGGCGGAGGCGATTGCGCCGTCTGTGGGGTTGAAGGTCCCCGCATCGCGAGAAACCTCGGCGAGACACTACCCCGACTCGGAGCTAGACGACTAGCCGCGCCATAGAGAGGTTGACCGTAAATGAACTCTCACCCCTCTCCTAGCATGATGGGTTCCTGTTGCTTCGAAAGCTTCAGTACGAGCCCCACGAGAGAGGCCTCTAGGTTGCTCTGACCTCTCATCACACCCGACTCCATATGTATATATCTACATCGACGGCACCGATGATGGCCTGTGGAAAATCAACACGACAGGGCCTGTAACGCGGACCCGTCTGGCTGTGAATCGAACCAACATCGAGATGCGTGTGCTCTCCATCCTCACCGCAGTCGCTTCGGCGGCCCTTGTGGCTGGCAACCCTGTAGCCCGCCAGGCCTCCAATTTTGCCGGGTACCTCATCTCGACCTTCAGCGACGCGAACCCGAAGGTCCAGTTCCACCTGTCGAACGGCAACAGCGCTTCGAGCTTCAAGTTCCTGAACAAGGGCCAGCCAGTCCTCACGTCGAACGTCGGTACCAGGGCCGTCCGCGATGTGTTCTTGACGACCAACCCGTCGCGGTCCGAGTGGTACATCATCGCCACGGGTGAGCGTGACCCCCGTTCCCGTGGGCGTTTGGAAAAAAAAAACCCCAAGCAGGATCAATTCTAACACTGTCATCAGACCTCGACATCAACGCAGCAGGCTTCAGCTGGGACAAGGCCACCAGGACCGGCAGCCGGGGCATCGTGGTCTGGAAGTCGACCAACTTGGTGGACTGGTCTGCCCCTTCATTGAGAGTGTGAGGGCTTCCATCTTCCAACGATACGGGGTATGCCGGCCGACCGACTGACTGACATTCAACAGCGTCGAGGCGGACACCGCCGGCATGGTCTGGGCCCCCTCGGCAGTCTGGGATGATGCCAAGGGCCAGTGGTACGTCTTCTGGGCCTCTCGACACTACCGGTCTACCGACGCGGCTCACACCGGGACCGCGACGCTCGACCGCATCCGCTACACGGCGACCAAGGACTTCGTCACCTTCAGCCCTGCCCGGGACTACCTTGCCCTCGCCGACACCCCGCTCATCGACCAGGAGTTCCAGTACCTCGGCACGCCCGGCGCGTACGCTCGCTTCCTCAAGAACGAGACGACCAACCAGGTCTACCAAGAGGTCACCTCCAACGGCATCTTTGGCACGTGGAGACGCATCCCCGGCTACGTCAGGGCCGAATCCCCCCGCGAGGGTCCCGCCTCGTTTGCCGACAACACGACGCCCGGCCTGTACCACCTGCTGCTCGACGACTACACGCAGTACGTGCCTTTCCAGACCAGCAACATTCAGTCGCCGAGCTGGCAGGGCTCTAGCACGTCCGGCTTTCCCGGGGGGTTGAAGCACGGTTCCGTCACGCCCTTGACGCAGGCCGAGTGGAATGCTCTGAACTCCAGGTTCCCTGCGTGAGACGGCTGTGCGTGTGCGAGGGGCTTCTGAGCCTCTTGGCCCAATTCGGAAAATCATGAATTGTATGCTAAAGCTTACGTTGCATGATGTGAATGATTGATCATTGTTCAAACAAGTAAAATAAGACCCGGTCCGACCGCGGGACATTTTTGGCTTGGAGCTTATTTGATTAGAGCATCTGCATGCTTGCGTGACGAATTCGATTTCAACAATGGATACGCCTGCTTGACAGTCAGTTGAGAGAGGACCAA
Organism: Colletotrichum lentis; assembly: GCA_003386485.1. Classification (NCBI taxonomy): domain Eukaryota; kingdom Fungi; phylum Ascomycota; class Sordariomycetes; order Glomerellales; family Glomerellaceae; genus Colletotrichum; species Colletotrichum lentis. The sequence goes on from NWBT01000050.1 coordinate 365,263, forward strand.
GCGAACAATCCATTAAAGACAATCCATCAGGTGGAAAATGACATGTTGCCTTCTGTTCAGGTTGGAGGTCAACCCAAGAAAAGCCAAGCGTCATCAACTTGAGCTCGAAGACTGGAAATCAGATCCATGTAGCGTTTTGTCGCCACCGCTGACTTATTTTTTTCTTTTTTTCCTCTTCTTTGCATGTGCGATTTCGCCCCGGAGACACCGCGTTGCGCATCTCTCGCTTTGAGTCCGCCAGGGCGGCGCCATGTGAGACATCGCAGGGCTCCAAACTTCATCAGGGCGAGGCGAGACGAGGCCCATGTAGTCTCGAGGGTTGCCAATCCGAAGCGGCTAGCTGTCAGCCGAGCCTATCTACCGGTGGTCTTTATCAACGTTCCCAGCGATCAGCTATAGCGGAACGACGCTCCGCGCCCCCCGCTTGAAAGAAACCCGGCCAAGAGGCATTTGTCAGTGTCTGAAGCGCCCAGGCCTATTGGCCGAACTCCTTGGACGGGGATGCAAAACTGGTAGATGCATCGTTTCCCTTACTCGCGAAGGCCTTTGCTAGCCCCGGGATGACGCCGTGGACGGTAATGGCGGCGGCGCCGCCGTGCTTCCTTCAGCCTCGAGGGCATTGTGGCGGTTGGAGCGATCAATGGCGCTGACGCATCCGGCAGACTTCCAACATGTAGCAGTCGTGGGATGCCCGGACTTGGACAACTCATGTATGACAGCGCCGGATCGGTCATGTTCCAGAAAGTTTAGCCAGTGTCATAATACTCCTCGCATTCCCCGTTCCAGTTGCTCGCCCTTTCGCCGGTTCTGCTGGACACGTTCGTTCCGAGACACTCAACGCACTCTCCTGCTCGATTCGTTCGGTCGTCGTCGTCGTCGTCGTCGTCGTCAGTAACTGAGCTATTCCCACGAGACACGAAGCACGCGACCTCGATATCGATGATGGAGCAACCACCACGGCCGGGCACGAACGACGATAGAGCGCCGCTTCTCATCGGCGTGACCGCTGGGTCTCTAGCCCTCACGCTTGTGTTCGTGGTGCTCCGCTTCTACGTACGAGCCATTGTGATCAGGAAATGGGGACCGGACGATTCCCTGACCGTTGTCTCATATGTATGCTTTATTCCTGAGCCAACTCGAAACTCTTGCTCCGGACGGCCCTGACCTTGAACATAGATTCTGGCCCTGATTACAGGCGTCGTGTTTTGTGCCTGTAAGTTTCTGATGGACCACGCCGCCGTCTTCCGGTGATGAGTTGGCTGGGCTGGCTGACCCGGCATCGCAAAAGGCACAGCACTCGGCCTCGGGAAGCACGTCTGGACAGTCCCAACAGGGGTGCAGCTGGCGGGTGGTAGGGTACGAATACAAACGTCGAGGACCTTTTTGGGGCCGGGCGGGGAAATGCTGACGCTCAAAACAGTTGATCATCTCGGCGACTCTGAGCTATCACGTCACCTTCATCGTGATCAAGATGGCCTTCCTCTTCCAATACCGCCGGGTCTTTGCTGTGCCAAAGTTCGTCCTGTGTTGCGACATCATGCTGGGCTTCATCAGCATGTTCGGCATCGCCGTCATCGTCTCGTCCATCATCACCAGCATCCCGAGCTGGAGGGGAGAACCGTCCGCGGCGGAGCGATACGACCAGGAGAAGTGGTGGCTGGCGACGGCCAGCGTGCATCTGGTGACGGACATCATCCTCTTTCTCATGCCGGTTCCCATGGTCATCAAGCTGAGGCTTAAGCGGATGCAAAAAGTCGCGCTGATTGTCAGTTTCGGGCTTGGGTTTGTGTGAGTTCACCACTTAGGCATCCTGGTGTTGTCGTTGTTGTTGTTGTTGTTGTTGTTGTTGTTGTGATCCAACAGTACTAACGCATGGAGCAGAACGACATGCATCTCTGTCGTCAGGATGTCGACGCTGCCACACGTCTTCACAAGGGACGTGACATGGGACGTCGTCCCGGCGCTGGTGTGGTCCGAAATCGAGCTGTGCTGCGCCGTTATCTGCGCATGCATACCGATCCTTGGGCCTCTCAGGCGCGTTGCCAAATCGACCCGGACGCAGCGTGCATACGACCGCCAGACGTCGGGGGCAAGCGGCAAGGCACGCCTCGTCCGACGAAAGCCGGTCGACGGAGGGACATTTGGGAGTCAAAGTCAGCGGAGCCTCCCGAGCCCGACAATATTTATGGGGATCGAGCCTTGCACGGAGCCAAGGGAGGAGCTCAAGACGCCGTCAGTCGTGTCGTACAGCGACAACATTGTGACAAGGACGCTGGATATCAGCCCGGCGCTGACGGCGGGGGAGTCGGAAGATGGGTCGGAAGAGTTTGGGCCGGCAGACGTGGAGATTTCGACGCCGTTGAGCCCGCCGCCGCAGTGCTATGCCAGTCCGGCCAGGCTTCTGCCTCGGTCTCGAGCAGCGTCTGAGTCGACGGTTGGGGAGTGAATCGAGAAGCACCCATCGCCATGAGAGGCTGCGTTGTTTTGATTGATCTTGGAGTTTCCCTTGCACTTCGGGCTCAGCCAGGCGTTGTGGGGTTGTCCGTCCGGTTGTGTCAACATGGGCAGCTACTTTCATTGTGCATTGGCGAACGTGATTGGGGGGGTGGAGCCTGTTGATACCTCTAATTAGTTAGAAGTTTGATTCATAATCCGTGATTCGTAAAGAAACGTTGCCGAGCCAGGAACATGTGGCCTCGGCGCACTTTTGTTTTTTCGGGGTCTTTCAGCGGGGCGGTCCGCTAGTCCCGATGGGGCCTCTTCACGTGCCGTGCTGATCTACTCCCGGAAGGCGGTCAATGATTTGCCGAGGGACCTGTCTTAGGTAAGCTGGCAGAATGGGGGCATCGCTCGCCCGCACGTCCCCGCCATATCGCCGCCTGCCGAGAGGACACTGAATCGACGCTCTTCCGTCCCATTCCTTTGCGCCTTTGCCTCCTCCTCCACCATCTACCTACCCACCTGCCTACCTTCTTGACACTTCTTTGATCGCTTGCCACACGAGCTTGGAACGTACACCTACTTCATACACGAAGCCGTCCGTAATGACCCACGGGAACGGCGACCACGCCGCCGCGGCCGCCAACGGCTACCCCGCCAGACCCCACTCTTCCGAGCCGTCCCCGCCGAGCTTCTACGACGTGTGCGACGAGCTGCGGCAGAGGGTCGACGCCTTCCTGGCCGAGGACCAGAAGACGGAGGTGTTGCGCAATGTCCAGGCCCAGCTGCGCGTGTCAATGGCCGTCGTGGAAGAGGCCTTGGCAAGGTACAGGTGCGTGCGCCTCGCTTCCCTGTCGTGCCCTTCCCTCTTGGAAGATGGATGGATGGATCGCTGATGCGCCACAACAGCTTGGAACAGATCTCGATCTCGTATAATGGAGGAAAGGATTGTACGTCTCTCTTTGTGTTGTTCCCCATTGCTCCATGTTGCTCTCTGTTGCTTCCATTCTCGAGACCCGGCCTTGCTCAGCTGAGGCTTGCCGGCATCGGAGCTGCGTATCTTGAAGCTCGTGCAACGAGGTCGCGACAGCTTGTGGGTTGCTAACCAATCCCCCGATGACAGGCCTCGTCCTACTGATTGTGCTTCTTGCCTGCCTCGCTCGTCGGTACCCTTCGCCGCCCAAACCCTCCCAAACGAACGACTCCAACGGCACGGCGTCGTTCCCCGACAAGTTTCAAGCCGTGTACATCGTATCCAAACACCCATTTGCCGAAGTAGACGACTTCGTCGAGGCCACCAGTTCCCAATATTACCTAGACGTGAAACGGTACCTCATGTCGATGAAAGAGGGGCTGGGCGCATACCTGGAAGACCGCCCAAACGTAAAAGCCATCTTTGTTGGGACGAGGAGGACGGATCCCCACGGAGAGAAATTGACACACTTTGATCCCACTGATTCCGGGTGGCCTGACTTTATGCGGGTGCACCCGGTGATTGACTGGCATTATGGTAAGCCGTTGGCTCCTTTTCCCGCTCTCCTGGGCAGTCTGTTGCTCGGGTTCACCCATGCCCCCTGAGATGCAGGAACCTCACAAACCCTTCGTTTTGAACCGATGCTAACGTCTTTCTGTTGCAGCCGAGATTTGGGCCGTAAGTAACCCTCCTTGGGCACGACGACCCGCAGACAGCGACAGGGCAAAATTTCTTTTCAAAAAATTTGAGGTACAGGTCGTGGCTAACCTGGGACCAGTTCATTCGGCATTTGGATATACCCTATTGCCCCTTATATGATCAAGTAAGGCGAGGTCTTTTCCGAACCAAGGACAACGGCTGACGCGCTCCCCACAGGGATACACGAGTTTAGGCGGAACGCAAGATACCCACCCCAACCCCCAGCTGAAGAAAGAGGGAGAGAGCGGCGCCAGCTTCCGGCCCGCGTACGAACTGACGGAAGACGACGAGGAGAGGCTAGGCCGTGATAGATAACGTCAATATAGCGGCGTGTTGACCTACGATTCGCGTTCAAGCACATACCTGGGGCCCCATCACAGCGGGGCAATCAATCTGTATAGAGCATATAGGCTTTCGGCGTCGTTCCATCATCACCCCACTCGTATCTCGGATCCATCCTTTCTGGGTTTACGCAGAGCGACCAGCTGTTTTGTATTGTACGAAAAGACATAGCTGCGCAGTCGTACAATAGACCCAGCTTGGGGGGGGGGGTTATGGAATGGACCCTTTGGTCTCCAAGGTCGTGGTAATAGAGGGCTTCATAAAAAGCCGTCGAAGCAACTCCTAAAACGTATTCCTGGGTAGATATTCAGATAGTGATTAGAACCGGCTTCCTGCCTATTTGGCTGACGCAAGTCTTCCACAGGCGGAGTATCATGGTGTGGATGGTATTCAACACTTCCATGGGGGTTGCTTCATGACCGAAATGGAACAGTACTGGTAGTGTAATTCCTTACCGGCCTTCCATGTCTGACCTCGGAAGTCCTTGAACTGCACCAATCCTTGCTCTAATGCCTGTTGAACGGTCTCTGGAGAAGGCTCACAAGTCATCCCCCTTTGACGCCAGACCGCGAGTGTTTATGCACGTTATTTTTTTTTCTCACACCCTTCTATTTTCTCAATAGGCCCTTGTAACCTTTCCTCTCTTTCATACCGTCATATAGTAATACCTCGTGGCTGCGTCATACTCCAGGAGCACTTCGGCTTCCATCTGATCAATTTCGACAACGACGTGGCGCCACAGGCTCAGCTCGTACGAGTCGGCCATGAACCCCGGAAGAACCATGGCGCAGAGATATTTCTGCTGCTCGCCGATGGGATCGCTCCTCTCGTTGACCAAGTCGCCGCTGACATCCCGCACGTGGGGCCCGACTGCAGACCGGGGGCTCAGCACCACAACCATGTTCAGGCCGGGAAGTCCCAGAGGCGACGTCGGGGGTGGCGTCCAGCGCACGACCATCCCAGGGCGGATCCGGTCCTTGAAGGGCAGCCGAGTGGCCCGAGGGTCGGGGTCGACGCTCGACGAGAGCATATCCTGGTTCGTGGCCGTTTTCCTACCGCCCCCCTGCTCCTGAGACGATCCAACTTCGGCGGTAGCCGCAGGCGTCTTCACGGCGGACTTTTGCGAATCCACATGCAGGCGCCAGAACTTGGCTTGGAATGCGCGAGCCTGGTCCTGGGTGACCCCGGGTGTTCTCAAACAGCGGGTGAGAAACTCGGGTGCTGGCAGGCGGAGGAGGAGGCCGCCCGTCTCGAAGGGGGCAAGGGTCTCGCCCGAGATTGCAGGGCTCCCAGACTATATAATAAGCTGTTAGCCGTGTTCTGGCACCAGAGGAAGCCGCGTCGTGTCTTACGTTGCTGTTGATCCAACTCTGCAGCTGTTCGTTGGACCACGTAGAAGGGATCTCGGGATCGTACGCCTGCGGTCTCGTCTTGGGCAGCAGCACGCGCAGCATCTCGGCATACCTCAGCGTGTTCTTGCCCGCGCCGGCATCCGGGAGACTGGGGTTGACGCACGCCACAACCACGGTCTTGCAGCTGCGTCGGCCGACGGGGTCGAACACGTGCTTGAGGATCTTGGTGAGCGGGCTCTGGCGGAAGGGGATGTGCGTCGGCCTCTGGGGCTTCCCTTCCAACGAGGCCGCCTCCGCCATTGCGCGGCCCCTGATGCAGTCTTTCAGCACCGATAGGCTTGTGTTGATCTCGCGGGCCTCCTTCATGCGGTCGGCGGTGTGGTTGGCGACATCCCGGGCGGCTTCGGACCCGGCCAAGTCGATGAGGTACAGAAGTCCGTCATCGGCAGTCGGCATGGATGGATTCTCGATGCGGATCCGGCAGATGGCGTGAGACCTGGATGACCCGTCGTTCTTCGACGTAGATGCAGTCCGGCGAAAGCCTGCCGCTCGTTCAATGAGGCCGAGCAGAACGGCGGCTTCCGTCACTTCGAACTCCGTGGCCCCGGCAAGCTGCGTGACGCCAAAGGAATCTTCCAAAATGGAAACGGGCTTTCTGTTGTTCAGCAAATCTATGAGGGGGGAAGAGTCCCGTGTGAGACGGCCCGCGTTGGCATGTGAAGTATTAGGGGGGGGGGGGGGNAAAGAGGACTTGCCAGCCAACTCAACGATGCACGCATACACCTTGCGCTCTCCCTCGAGGTCTCCGCTCATGAGCGACTGGGCAACCAGCTTCTCGATGGCGCTGACGGTGAAGGTCTTGCCGGAGCCCGTCTGGCCGTAGGCGAACAAGGTGCTCACGCCGCCGCCCCATGCCCAGGGAACCAGCGGCTGCACCAAGTCTTGGTAGATGTGCTCCGAGGTGTCGTCCGGGCCATACGCTCGGTCGATGCTGACTGACGTAGACTGAAAGAACCATCAGCGCCACGGAAGAATCAATCGGGGGGGGGGCTGAGCCCTTGTTGGAAGGGGTTGCCTTTCGGCCGCTTACCATCAGTGTTGGCGGGCCCAGCGGCTTGATGTGCTTGCGGATCTGGTGGATGTCGACGACGCCGTTTCCGCTCTCGCGGGGGAAAACACCCCGGATGAGACCAGCGGCCGCTTCGTCCTCCAACACCGGACGCAGCCGAGCCGCGACCACCATGTCGGGGTTGGGAGCGGTGTCTGGGTCGTTGGGACGGGCGAGATGCTGCTTCGCCGCCTTGGCGCTGAAGGCCTCGACGGCGGCCTGGTACCACGGAGTGTGTTTGATGTGATAGGCGTCCATGTTTTATCCAAGATGTAACACGCTCGTCTAGCTCCTCTCTTATTCTCCCTGACATCTCACGGAAATCATGAGTTATGTAGGGGTTCCTTCGTCTCACCAGAACCGGGCCACTAAGTCTTTGTTGACATTGTTGACGGCTGCCTAAGACCAGTCACTGTCCACCAGGCAACCAGGCAGCCGACTCCAACGAGAACTGGCACATGTGTGTTACACACTGCATTAACAACATTGAAAAAAAGATGGGCTGTTGTTACGGGCCACAACCAATAGTTTCCAAGAAGAAGAAGAAGAAGAAGAAGAAGGAGGGAAACGAGTTGCTCATTGAGTGATGCCTAGTTCCAGGCACCCAGATTCACTAAACTGAGGTCGATCCTTGAAAACTCACACCAGCGTACATACGTAGTCAAGGCGATCCCTCTTCAGGTCGCCCAGGTATAAAGAACCATGGTAAAAAAAAAAAAAAAAAACCAATAAGTGCTGTGCTCAACACTTTGTGTTGGCAAAAAGGGTCTCGATATCGAGGGCTGTGATAGCTTCAATTCGTTCGGGTTATTATTGATGTGACTACCTATGGAGAGGGAAGGAAATAACAGGCAGGGGTGCCTCTGGGTGGGCCCGCCCACGAAGTGGGTGGGTGGCCTGTGGGGCGACTACTCCCTTAACTCCGATCCCTCTGCTTACCGCCGATCTTCCAATTTGGCAGCCCCGATCCTGCAAACCAACATTTTGTAAAGTGTAGATCAGCCGATGGACTAGAACCCAAGCTGCTAGGAATTTAACTAAAGATTGGAAAAGGTTAGCCGTTGTGTTAAATGTCAGACTCTTTCTAATAGCAAGAGGAGTCTTACATTATTTACTATCTAAGTAGGAATAAGTAAGGTATTCCTTTACACTAATTCTATACACATAGTACTTATTAATCTATACTAGGGATAAAAACCTCCTACTATTTTTCCTTAGTAGGAGGAAAGCTACCCTATTATTAAACATTAGAAGGTTAGCTTGTTTTTGCCTAACATAATACAGGAGCTATTTTTAGAATAAAGGAAACATAATACGTAGGGTGGGGTGCACTGTTGTTAGAGCCCTATTGTGCATATGGGGCCTAGGGCTCCACTTATGCAGGGCTCTGGTGGCTAATCAGACTTCTGCAAAAGTGGCTTTCCTGCGGTCGGAATCGAACCAACCGTCTGCCGCACAAAGTGCGCACAGACGCTGCCAGACGCATGCCACTGCGTCACGCAGGTGTCAGACTCTTTAAGCTTGCCTTTTGACGTTGCTGTCCTGTTACCACCAGGCGAAGGCACAATGTTGGGCGAGCTCTTGCGTTTCCTGTTGTGAACTACTGTTCATCGCCTGAAACTCCAAGCCAGGCCTGGAACTATACATCGTCCGCATCATCATTATGATTGTCACTCTCCTCACCTCTCTCTGCCTTTACCATTATCAGAGTCATCAGGCATGCTTTCTTGTATGCCGCGCGAGCCATGCATGGTGCATCTTCCGGGACGTTTCTAGTCCCCATCTCGACAACGAAATGGGTCCGTCGAGCACAAGCCAAGGGTTTAACCCCCACATGCGGACATAGTACTGTGATTTGCCTACAAGACGCCGTCGGGGCTTGGTCTGCGGCACGGACTATTCAAAATAGACAACGGTAGGCATTATGCCTGCAAGTACAAGGGTTGCGCCTCAAGTTGATCTAATAAGCAGTTGCATTCCCTAGGGCAACAGACAAAATAACAACCCGGTTGATGGTCAAACTGTTAGATGTTGAATTGATAAGACACTGTAGCTCTGGGGGGGTTTTTTTTTTTTTTTTTTTTTTGAAAAAAAAGACTATATAATGAAAGACCCTCCTCTTCCAGACGGTTGACTATTATTTCCTCTCAGTTACGATCTGGGCAGAAGCCCTTTTCGTTCCGTTCACGTACGCATAGCCTTGCGATGACTCGTCGCACGAATCGCTGCGTACATGCTCGGTGGTGATGGCCACTTCGACATCCTTTCGGATATTATTCGCGGTTTTCCCCCGGCTGCTTTGGCTCCTCTTCACGTCATCGGACCCGCTGGCATCCACAGGTTCCGCGTGCGGGTCGCCCCAAGGCTTGAGGTCTTGCATTTTGTACTCGTTCACCATGCGTTCTTCGCTCTCGCTGAACGTCACGTTGGTGATCGGGTAGGCTGAAGGAGGCCCACGGCCCCGCCAGCTCTGGTTGCTGCCGGCGCCGAACGTCCGTATCTCTTTGGGCGTCCCTTCGGTGAGCTTCTGGCTAGACCTCATGGAAGACATGATGGAGCCGAAAACCGGCGCCAGCCAGTTCTTGACGACGGAGAACACCATCGGGATGTTTGCGGTGATGACCGCGACGAATGTTTCTCTAACAGCCCATGATCCAGCAAGCTGTGCGCCATTCTTAGGATCCTACAGCACGGTTGTCTCAGTACGATGCTCTCATTTGTGCAGGGTTCAGGGGGATGGTTGTGGTTGTGAAGACTTACCGTAACGATGAGTATGCATCGAAGAGTGGCACAGACAACGACGAAGAGCCCGCCACTGAACAAGAGGAGCAACCCACATTTCTTGGCAGGTTTGAGCTTGGCTTGCCACAGCATCGGGAGCGGTATGGAAAGCAGGTAGAGATCGGTAGAAACGTTGAAGGCCAAGTACACCCATATGACTTGGTTGGAGATGGCTGGCTGGCAGACATCTGGCAATCAAATTCGTTAGCTTTGCTCCCCTTTTTTGGCCAGAGTCCGTAGGGATAGGGTGAGATGAGATCTTACTGCCAGGGTCGGGGTAGATCTGCCAATATTTGTTGAACGGACGGCAAGCTAGGAACAGGTTCATGACGACAGCGATCCAGCTGGCAATGAGGAAGCCGAAGCCGAAGTAGATGCGAAGCTGGTAACCCCTACCCAGGCCTGCCTACTCACAGTTAGCGTTGGGCTACGACAAACCTCCTCCGACATCAACACAGACTTACTGTCAACCGCAAGTAGAATACCAACAACGACGCTTTGAGCGCCCATAACAAGACGGAATAACTGGACCATCCACAGATTTGGATGACGGAGCCAACGACCCTTTGCCACAGCAGATCAGCAAATCATGTCCGGCAGAGCGGGACGACCCACGTTGTTTGTCTTACCTCGTCCGATACTCTTCGCTATCTGGTGACAGCGCCGCTCGTTGCTCGTCCGTCATGCCATTGTTGGCCATGCCTTTGGCGACCGCCCCGACGGAATGCGCGAGCGTAGTCTCGATGGCGTAAAATATCTATCGGCGAGTCATCGTGTCAGTGACCTTTTGACTCGCGCAAATGCTTCAGGGGAGGAGGGGGATAACACACAGCTCCGACCCAGACCAAATAATCATCGGCTTGTAAGCCTCTAACGCCGACAGACCTGATCCTCGAGTAGGTCCTCAGCATGGTGAAGAGGACGCCAACCGTCAACAGAGTCCACGCCTCGATCTCGAACGACCGCGAGGCGGCCGCAGCAGCAGCCGCCGCAGCCGCCGCAGCCTCGGGTGTCAGAGGATCCATACTACCGGGTCGGGGAGGGGGGGGACCGGAAGATATTACGGAGTACTTTTTTTGTGTTGTTGCAAGCCTAATGAATCGGCTCTGCATAAAATATGCGGCAAGTGACGGGCAGAAAAAAAAGATGAGATTTGCGGCCCAGAAAAACAAAAAACAAAAAAAGGACAAAGGCAAGAGAACCTCTCAAGAGGACTCATAAGGGGGCCTCCGGGGTGGCCAATTTGTATTATGTTATCGCAGCAAAAGAGAGGGAGAAAACCTAGTCGCGATTCGATCGACACTTGTTCAAACCCAAAAAGACCCGCTCCCTGTCCGTCCCCCATGACGGACGGTTGAGCTCCATTCCCATCGGCACCCTCCTGGGCTGTGTCATCCGTAGAGTGTTTGGGAATTTCTTGGGCGTGTGTACTGTACATAGTATGTATAACGATGTGTGTGCGTGTGTGTGTGGGTTCAAGTCATGGGTGGCCTAATGTCATCAAGCATACACAGCTTATAGCAAGTGCATTGCCCACCGTGAGACGACTTGCGAACCGCGAGCCAGCACAAATGCCGCAGATGTCACGCCATCTACATAAGTGCTTGGAAGCTCAACGGTTTGATCTAACATACTTCGTTACGGTGCACCGAAAGAATCCCCGTTTAGCATGTATGAAGGGTTGTTTAGTGTTCACGAAAACTTTGTGCACTTTAACTTCATGGTATTTTTTTCTCACGATGTTATAGCAGAGAACAGTAGTAATAACTGGCGCATAGGGTTATTCTTCCCATGGAGAGAGAGAGAGAGAGAGAGGGTTTCTGTTGGAATATTTGGAAGCCGGGTTATTACCCACAGAGGGAAGTGGGGATAGGGCGGGCCTGGCCGGGCTAATCAGATCACACAGATCCAGCCATATAACAGCCTCCTTTAGCTGCTACCCTTTAGATTAAAACATTTCCTCTAGTGTACACCTTTAGCGCCACTTCAGCTTCACTTCTTAAAGGCCTGCAAAGGAGCACTCTAAAGGGGCGGCCCAGACTCCCCTCTTCTCAAGCAAACAGCGCCCAACAAGGGGCGGCCTAGACTCCCCTCTTCTTGAGCAAACAGCGCCTGCCGGGCTACAAGCTCCAAGCGAAGTCCAGCCCCTTGAGCGAAGTTGCTGTCGTCATCACAGGTCCTTGCGGCTGCTGTGTGCATATACATAGTAGGCAGAATTCATAGGAGGAGCTTTTAGCCCGGCGGGCGCCGTTTGCTTGAAAAGAGGGGAGAGGGNGGATCGTTGGTTTCGCCGATCACTGAGACCAATGCATAATGGTCGGTTGGAGCCCGTAAAAGGCCAAACGCGGTTATGAGAACAATAACACTTCCTGCGCCAGTCCATTTGAGCAATAATAATAATAATAATAACAACCAGAAATGATACATGACCGCAGGGTTGGACACACCACCCGGAGCACTTGAAATTGTGCGTTTCCGAGAAACCTGGCTGGGTTTCTCGGGCTCCCGAAGTTGCGTCGGCCGGGGGGGGGTCGTTTGGCCATCCGAACTATCGTTGCAAGGACTGACTCGTCCATGACAAGCCAGCCCTTGCCTTCGTCTCCGTACAGGGTAGTGTTCGATCGGTCAATGGGGCGGGCACCAGTGCACCACTCGCATGTTGTTGGCGCGATCCTCCTTAGGCTTCAGGCGGATACCTATATTGAACCCCCCNCGTCGTCGTCCCCCCTGGCCGTCCGTTTCCGTTGCGTCCTTGGCCCGGGGAAAGGGCCCAATCATCGTTGCTATCTTGGTGGAACTCCGGGGTTTATGTCGCTGCCCCTGACGAGTTGTTAGTCGTCAGCGATGCCGAGTGGGGCCGGGGTGAAATTGATAAGCATGTTCCTACAGGGGCCTGGACGGGCGGAAGTGAAGTCTCCCAAAAGTTAGCCTCAAAGTCTGATAGATTGAATATCCCGCCAAGCCCGCAGTCCATGACCAGCTCAGGGGCCGAGGACGACGCGATCGCGTCTCGATTGGGAATATATGCGTAACTGGACCGTTCCGCCTGTAGTAGCACCTTCCAAAGCGAGAGATCGGCAGTGCATGGCATCCCTGGTGGTCGTTCCCATATTGTCAGATTCTTATTAAACGCGGCCGTTGGTATCAGGCCACACACGGAGGACGTTTGAGGGATCACCTAGGCAAGCCGACGGCTGAGGTCCTTGAAGTGAAGGTCGAGTGCAGGTAAGCCGACCATCGGGGGAACGGCAACCGGGGGATAGGCAACATGGCCTAGCCATCTCAGCTTACCTACGTCCTCGGCCTGCCTGGGTTTATCAACACCCACCCCCCCCGGCACGTCGACGACCAGCTTGAGGACTGGGCAGATTTTTTGTCTTTTTTTCTCTTCGATCGTCTTCTTTGCTTGGTTCTGTCTTCACTGGCAACATGGAAAAGATTGACTGTGTCGTGGTGGGCGCCGGTGAGCTCTCTCCCCCGCTGGTTCAGGATCGCCGACCAGGTTTCTTCTATGCTTGCGTTCAGCAGCATGGACTTCTCGAGAGGCGCTTGAAAAACTGATACGGACGGCACAACAGGATGGTACGGCTTGGGCGCCGCGAAGCAGTATCACTGCACGCAGCCGCGGTCTTCTCTGGTCATCTTCGACTCCCAGCCCACCCTTGGCGGCACATGGGCGGATGAGCGCTTGTACCCAGGCTTGAAGAGCAACAACATGCTGGGCACATACGAGTACCCGGACTTTCCCATGGACAGCGACACATTCAACATCCGACCAGGACAGCACATTCCCGGCGAGACCATCCACGCCTACATCAAAGCCTACGCGGACAAGTTCGGCATCGCGGACAAGGTCCGGTCCAGCCACAAAGTCCTGGTGGCCGAACATCAAGAGACCGCCGAGGGAGGCTGGGTGTTGACCGTTCGCAACGCCGACAAACAAGAGTCCAAGGTGTTTGCTCGCCGACTAATCGTCGCGACCGGCATGACCTCGGAGCCGTGGCTGCCTCACTTCGAGGGCCAGGAGTCCTTCGGCGGCCGCATCTTCCACGGCAAGCATTTCCAGCAGAACGCCGACACCCTGAAGACGGCGAGTACGGTGACGGTGTTTGGCGGCACCAAGTTCGCCTGGGATGCCGTCTACGCCTACGCAACTGCCGGGGTGAAGGTCAACTGGGTTATTCGCTGTAGGTCCACCACCCACCCCTCTCTGGGACTGATGACACATGACAAGAGAACATTGTCTAACGTGCAGATGAACATAGCAACAGGACACGGCCCATGCTGGATGGCACCTCCGTTCGTGACGCCGCTGAGCAAGTGGTTGGAGAAGCTTGCCAGTAAGTGCCCTTCATCATTTCCGAGAAGCCTCCCGGCCACGCTGACCTCGCCAGATACAAGAATGCTGACTTGGTTCAGCCCGTGTGTATGGGGCGATGCTGATGGCTACACGGGCGTCCGCGGCTTCCTCCACGGCACCGCTGTTGGCCGGGCCGTTGTCGACACCTTCTGGAAGATCCTGGGGGGTGACGTGATGGCCCTCAACGCCTACGACTCGCACCCAAGCACGGCCAAGCTGAAGCCGTGGACCGAGGCCATGTTCACCGGCCCCAGCTTCAGCATCCTCAATTACGATACCAACTTCTTCGAGCTCGTCAAGAGCGGCATCGTCGACGTTCACCTGGGCGAGATAGACCGCCTCGCCCCCGGCAAGGTCCACCTGTCGGACGGGACCGAATTCGCTGCGGACGTGCTTCTCGCGCACACGGGCTGGAAGCATGTGCCGCCCATCAAGTTCCTCCCCGAAGGCATCGAAACAGATCTCGGCATTCCCTTCGCGCCCCCACACGACGCACCACGCGAGGATCTAGCCGGCCAGACAGACCTGGTGGACCGCGCCGACAAGGAGATCCTCGAGCGCTTCCCGCGGCTCAGGGACCAGCCCGTCTGGAACAAGGCCTACGTCCCCCTGACCGAGCAGAAGGGCATCGACAGCGACGACGCAGTCACCCCTTACAAGCCTCTCACCCCCTACATGCTCCACCACTTCATGGTCCCGCCTTCGGAACGGTTCCTGCGAACCCGCGACACGGCGTTCGTCGGCATGGTCAGCAACTTCAGCAACGTCATCACGGCCCATCTCCAGGGCCTGTGGATCAGCGCATACTTCTCCGGCCTCCTCGTCGACGATCCCGCGGCGGCCGTGGGCGACGCGGCCGCGTTGAGGAAGCTGCAGTATGAAACCGTCCTGATGAACCGTTTCGGCCACTGGCGTTACCCGACCGACTGGGGCTCCAACAAGTGCCCCAGCTTCGTCTTCGACGCCGTCCCCTATCTGGATCTGCTGCAGCGCGATCTCGGACTGGCCCCGTTCCACAAAAAGGGCTTCATGGCCGAGGTCTGCTCGCCCTATGGGCCAGAGGACTACCGGTATGTCAACGACGAGTGGCAAAAGAAGTTTGGCGGTGGTAAAGAGGTCGATGCTTCGAGCTGAGGTGTTCCTGACCTCCGATTTTCGTTGAGTATTCTGGTAAAGTCCCCATGGTTCAGCACTGGAACGTTACGTGGCCATGATAATACAAATTGGCGGGAGGGG
>NWBT01000050.1:380851-406280 GCA_003386485.1 Colletotrichum lentis
CAGCAGCCCCCCCTTCTCTGTCCCCACGTCACTCCGTTCATTGATCGAGCTGGGGTAGGTATACCCAGCCTGTGCCTAGTCAACAGCCACCACCCCGGTCGTCCAAACGTGTAAACAGCCATGCAGAACATGCACGCAGCACGGAAAGAAGGGGCTGCCCATCCAGGGACCCAGTCCGTTGCAAGGAGGAGCGCAGGCGGCTCCGCAACCGCATTTCTTGGCCGCGGCCCGCGCCAACATGATTGCGGACTCACCCTCGACGTCCGGTACGGTCTCATGCTTGACCTCGAGCTTCTCTTCGAGTTCGCCGGCGAGGAACCAGGAAGCGAGTCCCTCCACGATGAATCCGGTCTCATTCGGCAGTCAACTCCGGCTTCGGCCAGGCCGCCGGCTCCGTGGCTTTTTGTCCCTGTCAGCTTCGAAACACAAAGAGGGTTTGTTCATTTGCGGAGCTCTTCGTCTTCCACGCACACCGTCCATTCGTTGGGGTCGACCTAGCTTCTGGTGGAGGGGCCCAGTTTGTTGGCGCTTGGATAGGATGGGTCTTACCGGAAGCGACGCTCAGGAAGATGGCGATGATGGATTGAGCCTTGGAGAACCTCATGATTGCAATGGTCTATCTGGCTTCCCTTGGTTTTTAGAAAGTTCGATTTTTCAACGTGAGAACTCTGTGGAATCGTGTGTTATTGAGGTCGGGAAGGAGCTTGAATGCTTGATGTTGGATAGTGTCAGCTCAACCGGCCTCCAACGACAGAAGAGGTGCTTGTTTTAATGCTCCAGTCGTCAAATATGTAAAGAAACATCGCAATAGCACATTTTGAGTTATCTTTCTGTTTTTCCTCTGAGGTTGGAATCGGTCTACAACCTTGAGCTCCCTCATCCGTCGCCAACAAGAAGCTTCGGCGATGTCCTATATCGTGGTGCAGGTGAGACTCGCGAGGGCTTGCATGCCGCAGTTTCGCTCGTGCATATATTTAACCAATAGCACCGAGTCGCTTCTTGAAGGGATGTCAGACGCCGGTCAACTTAGGTCGTCAACTCGAAGCATTTTCTTTCATCAAGACGGTGCGTTTTGACATCCACTATAAGCGGCCTCGGCTCAAATGACTAGTCAATGGAGTCTATGCATGTAAGGTCGGCAATCTGACGTCCGCCAGGGGAGAGCAATGCACTGCAAACTTAGTTGCAGAGTATGCAAGTTTTGTCACAAAAATAACGCCGTTAGTTATAGGCAACCACTAATGTCTTATATCTTGTAACACACCCACTAGATATATTAGCTGTAGAGTAGAAGCTAGCTAGGAAATCTATAAAAACTAGAAAAAGCTAGTTATAGAACTAAGCTGCATAGAAAGGATTCAAACCTGCAGGTTGAGACAGAGATAGTGCGTTACTGCTGCACTTAAAACTATTATAGCACAAACAGGTAAAGCTAGACTTATAACTGTTATAAAAATAACGCTATTAGTTATAGGTAATAACTAACGCCTTGTATATTATGATAGGCTTGTCTAGTTACACCTAACACATAAGTTAACATACCTACTTTTAGACACCCCCTACATGCAGACACCTAAAAATAAAGCTATCTCTAGCATTACTACTATTTTCACTTAATTACTGCCCTCTTCTAGATACTACTACAATACAGTCTTTAGCTTCACTAGGTAAATTAGACTTACTAGATTTACCTATAGTATCCTCTTTTTTACTAGCCTTAACCTATACCTTCTGTATATCTAAGATAGTAGTAAACTTAGTGTTAGGATCTAGCTAGACTGCCTTTCTCTTTCTAACTGCAGTATTAGTTACTTAGGCCTATAGAAGCTTTAGCTTTTACTAGGCAGTTACTAGCTTATAGGCCTACTTACTAAAGCCTTTTTTTACCTTCTAGAATAAAAGGCGTTAAGTAGGAGTATTATAATCTAGCTCTATAAATAGCTTTAGCTGCCTAACTAGATTCTATATCTTCCTTAGTGTTAACTATACTACTGTAGATAACGTAGATACCTATTCTTTAGCTTCTTTACCTCTAGGCTGCCTTTTACTAGTTTAATCTAATAATACTAATAGCTTTAGTATTAATAGGAGTAAGAGGGAGCTTATTAGAGGCTTTACTATAAAGATAAGCTATAACTCTATCTATTTCTAACTACTTCTAATATTCTATATTATTAGCTCTATAAGGTAAGCTTTCTAATAACAGCCTATAAAGTTCTTTTTACTTATAATAGTAGAGTTATTCTAATAGCTAAGATATCTAAGCTCCTTTCTATAGGCTGCTTTTATAAGGCTAAAAACTAACTAGTTAAGTAGCTAGAGGATATAGGAGGTATATAGAGGTAAAAATAATAAGTAGATATTATTAATATAGTAGAGCTATATAAATTCTATTATTATATAACTCCTATAGCTATTAATAACTAGCAGTCTAGCCTCCTCTTTCTTATAGGGGGTAGTCTAAGGAATAAAGACCTTCTATAGCTATTTAACTATAGTATTATCTATAGTCTAGCTATTCTCTATTATAGTAAATTACTATCCTTTATAAGGGCTAAGATCTAAAGGAAACTACTACTGCTAGACTGTCTTACCCTTATATATAATAAGGGGATTTAAAGCATACCTAAAGGTATAGATATATTTAATAATAAACACCTATATCCTTAATCTAGGCTGTTTCTTATAAACAGACTTTATCTTAGATATCCCTAGCACTAGCCTATTAGAGCCCTAGCCCTTAAGGATATTAATCTTATCTATATTATATCTATTAGCTAGTTTAATACCTTAGACCTCTAGTATAGTAAGGAGTTTAAACTATTCCCTAATAACCTTAGTAGATACCTTATTAATATATCTAGAGTTAATAGGGTAACTTCTCTAGACCTTAATAGATAGGTTTCTCTTAAGGAAGGCTTAGATCTATCCTTTACCTATAGGCTCTATATCCCCTATAGCATAAAGGATCCTTTCTGTAAATACCTATAAGGGGTAGGGCTGTTATTAGTTAATAATAGGGGTGCTTTAATTAAATATATCTATACTAAAGAGGGGAGATAGAAGAATCTACACTTTAGCTGCTCTCTAGGGGATAACTAGTAGCCTACTAGGTAGGCTGTAGTTAGTAAAAGGTTATTCTATATATAGGCTTTACTTATGCTTATTATCTATAGTAAAGCCTATAATAGTATCTCCCCCCTTAGGCCCTAGTGCCTCTCTAGTAGCCTACTTATAGTTCTCTTAAGCCTATATGTCTTTAACTTAATCTAAAGGTTCCTAAGTAGGCTTACTATACCTAACCTATTTAACTAACGCCTACAGCGCCTTATTTCTACTACACTCCCTTATAGCTAAAACCTTCTTAACAGCCTACTTAGGTTTATCTTTAATATAGGTAATAGGTAGTAAGTAGAAGTTATCTACCTATTATCTAGGGAGGGGGTTACTAGGTGCCCTCTAGAGAAGATCTATATTAAACACTTTATACACCCCTCTTAGTATATCTAGCTCTACTATATTAAAAGAGATAATCTATATAACCTTATACTTATAGTGTAGCTAATTAAGTTTCCTTAAGGGTCTAGATGTAGTTATATTAGCTAGAGATAGCTAGACTATATCTCCTACCTAGTACCTCTCTATAAGGCTGTAGTAGCAGTTTACTAACTCCTTTTAGTTATACTTAGCTGCTATTATTACAGCCTATACTATATAGAGGGTATCCTTCTAGTGCTATACTAACTTAGTAGTAGCTACCTCCTAGCTATCCTCTAGCTATATATCTACTATAGGAAATAGGTCTATATAGAACCTATAATTAAGAAAGAAGGGGCTAAATCCTATAGCAGTAGCAGTTTAGTTATTAAACACTAACTAGGTAGCTAGTAAGTACCTATTCTAGTTATCTTAAGTAAAGTATATAACTATCTAAAGGATAGCTTAGATCTCCTAATTAAACTGCTTAGTGCTACTATCTGTTTAGAGATAAAAAGAGGTGCTAAGTAGCTAATAAGCACTAGTAAGCTTATAGAAGCGTCTCTAGAAGCAGCTAGTCTAGTTACTCCCCCTATTACTAACTATAGTCTTTAGCATCCTATAGGTAGTATAGAAGATCTTTATAAAGCGCTCTATATAGGCCTCTACTTCTATTATCTCTATATCTTCTAGTATAACGCCTTTACCTAGCTAGTCTATAATTACCTATAGGTAGTAGGCGCTTTTTATCTTTATTAGTAGGAGGTAGGTAATAAAGTCTATAGAAATCTCTAACTACCTCTAGCTAGGTATTAGTAGGGGCTGCAGTAAGCCCTTCTTAGCCTGCTGCTAGATATAGCTGTAACTATAGATATTATAGTTACTAATAAACCTTCTAACTAGTTTCCCTAAGTGTAGCTAGTACTACTTTTATATAATTAGTTCTAGCATCCTATTACGCCTTAGGTAGGCAGCAGTTAGTATATTATATAATCTCTATATAATTACTATTTACAGCTAGTTAAGGAGATTATCTAAATTATAGCTTCCTAAGACCTATATCTTATCTCTAAAAAGAAGCTAATAGTATTAGTTAATATAGCACTCTATAATCTACACCTTTAGCTAAAGCTCTAGTAGAAAGCTATAGGTCTACTAGTGTATAGCAGTATATACTCTTTAGTAGTCCTTATTACTAGCTACTATATTATTCTATAACTATTATAGCTTATTATTACTTAGGAAGACTACTATATTAGGGACCTTAGGTGTAGTACATTAGGTAGGGACTAACTAGGCCTTATTAGGGATAACTTAGATAACTTAGCTTTACTCCCTCTTATTATCCTATTCCTTTAGTGTATCCTATTCCCTATAAGATAGGGCGTTTAGTACTACTACTAATCTCCTAGGCCTATACTCTAGGTAGAAGTTATACTAAGTAAGCTTCTCTACTTACTAGCTCTGCTGTTTAGTAAGCTATTACTTCTTTATAAAGTACTATAGGCTTTAGTAATTAGTTAACACTTAGAACCTAGTAGTACTTTAGAGCTCTACCCTCTACGCCTAGAGGTATATTAGTACTACTAATAACTCCTTATTATATATAGGATAGTTATATTATATAGGCGTAAGCTTTTATAAGTAGTAGGCTACTATATAGGTATTCCTATTCTTATCTTCTTAAGATATTACCCCCCCTAAGGTATAGCTAAAGTAGTTAGTCTCTATAGTAGTAGGAGTATTAAGGTTAAACTAATAGAGTACTAGTTATCTTATAAAGAGTCCCTTTAAGCACTAGAAGGCTATATCTTCTACTAGTAACTACTAGAAGGTTACTCCCTTCTTTATAAGGGCTGTTAAGAGCTCTATAAGTGCTATATAGTCTAAAAGGAAAATACAGTAGTAATTTATAAATCCTAAGAAGCTTTATACCCCCTTTACGCTAGTAGGTACTAGCTACTTAATAATAGCTTTAACCTTATTTAGGTTATAAAATAGGCCTTACCCTACATTAATAATAAAGCCTATATATTTTACAGTAGTAACTATAAATTTACACTTATTAGGGTCTAAGTTAAGACTAGCTGCTCCTAGGGTGTATAGTACTTAGCGCACCTTATCTATATAGTCCTTCTTAAAGCTACTTAGAAAGATAAGTATATTATTAAGGTATACTATAATAAAGTTATTAAGGTATTTCTAGAGGATAGTGTTAATATACTGCTAGAAGGTTACTAGCGCCTTAGTAAGGCTAAAGAAGGTAACTAGCTACTTAAATAGGCTGTATCTTATATAGAAGGCTGTTTTTCCTTTATACCCCTTTATAACCTAAATCTTATAGAATATAGTAATAATATCTAGCTTAGTGTACTACTTAGTAGCAGCTACCCTCTAGAGGGTCTCTAATATTAGGGGTAGTATATAGTAGTCCTTTTTTATAATAAGGTTAAGTATATAGTAATTAATATAGAAGTAAAGTCCCCCCCCTAGCTTCTTTATAAAGAGTATTAGCACCTTAGCAGTAAAGCTACTAGTATATATAAAGCCTTTATCTAAGAGGTCCTCTAAGGTCTTCTTTAGGATAAGGAGCTCCTTATAGGATATATTATATAGGGGTCCCTAGGGGAGCGCTAGCTCTTTACTATCTAGCCTCTTTTCTAAGTTAATCTTATAGTTAACACCTAGCTAAAAGGGTAGTAAGGGATTTACCTTTACTAAATTAAATAATAGGTAGAATTCCTCTAAGAGGTCTACTAGTATTCTTTTATTAAGGTCTATAGGCTTTTTAGGCCTTAATACTATCTTAATATCTTTTAAGCTAATAGATATTACCTATACTGCTGCTTCCCTAGAGGGTAGCTTCTCTTAGGTAACTTACTAGTATACTACTATAAATAATAGGGCTAATAAGAACTAAGTAGAGTAAATCTCTTATAGTTACACTAGCTCCTTCTAGGTAGTTAGGTAGGCTCTTACTTATCCTATACTATAGTAGACTAGTTACTTCCCTATGTTATATACTATATAGTTAGCCTCTATCTATAGTTTCCTAAGGAATATATTCTTATTTAGACTGTTAATAATATATATATAGATAGTCTATATATAACTACTAACTTCTAGCTAAAAAGCAGCTACCCCTTTAGTATAGACTATTACACTCCTATTAGTAAAGGCACTAAGTATGTATCTAATGTAGTCTATAAGCAGTAAGTAGAGAGAATAAGTAAAAGTATAATTTACTATAGTATAGGTATTACACCTAGTATCTAATAAGGCTTCTATAATATATTCTTTATTAACTTATACTATAATTAAAGCTAATAAGCTCTCTATATAGCCCTTCTCTTTAAATACTTTCTACCTCTTTTATTCCTCCCTAGTAGGCTTAGGTACCTAACTTTACACCTAAGCTACTCTTTTTCTAAGTCTATATTTTTAGTTAATTAATTAACCTCTTTATTAGAGTAGGTAGGTACTAGCTGTTAGGGTAGTACTACAGTCTTTATAGCCTTAGATACTTAGAGAGTCCTAGCCCTAGCGTGCTCTAAGTAATCCTACTTTAGGTAGCCTCTTTTATAGTAATAGTAGTAATATTATATTTCCTCTTTACTAAAGGAGCTATAATCCTTTAGGGCTTTAACCTTATAGGCTTTAATAATACCTATTATCTAGATATCTCTATCTTAGTTAATTTAGGTAGTTACTAAGTGTTTTAGTCTATAGGAGTTTATATAGTCTAGCTTCTTTAATATAGTTTAAACTCTTATAAGCTAACTACTATAGTCTACTAGTAGGTTAACTACTACTAAGCTTCTCTATAGACTAAGCTTTAAGGCTCCTTTAAGGAGGGTAATCTTTATATTATTTACCTAGCTGCCTCTATTAGCTTTAGCTAGGACTCTCTCCTACTTTAGTAGGAAGTTAGAGAGAGACTAGTTCTCTCTCTAGTAGAGGGTATATAGTAATACAGCAGCGTAGAACTAGGTGTTTAAGTCCTTATATATTTAGTTAAGGTATACTATAAAGTCTTTAAGGTTATATATACTATTATTACCTCTTAAGGTATAGAAAGTAGTAACTATCTATTAGAGACTAGTTTCTAAATAGAAGTTAATTAGGTATTAGACTTCTCTTTTAGACTAGTAAAACTACTAGTTTATAGTAATTTTATCCCTTATCTACTAAGCCTAATTAGTATATTTACTTTTTTTACCTAAAACTTTAATAGGTTAGGTAGAGGTTTACATTAGATAGTCTTATAGGGGACTACTAAAGGTCTACTAGTAGTATAGCTTAGAGTTATATTTCTAGTTATAGGTGTAGTTTTAATCTACCTTAATAGTTTGTTAATAAGCTTAATAATCCTCTACTAGAGGGGACCTACTGCAGTATTTACTACTACAGCAATCTAAGCCTCTAGGACCTCCTAGTTAGTTAGGATGTCTATAGTATAAATACACAGTAGATTAGTAAGGCACTAAAGGGATACTAAGGTTTAGTTAAGTGTAGATATATAAGGGGTAGGGCTATTATTAGTTAATAATAGGGGTGCCTTAATTAAATGTATCTACACTAAAGAGGGGAGATAAAAGAATCTACACTCTAGCTGCTCTCTAGGGGATAACTAATAGCCTACTAGGTAGGCTGTAGTTAGCAAAAGGTTGTTCTATACGTAGGCTCTGCTTATGCTTGTTATCTATAGTAAAGCCTATAATAATACCTTTACCTGCTAATAGGTTAGAGTAAGGCTAAGGGTATACTAGATTTATATCTATTTAGCTAGCTTAGCCTCTTAGTTAGGGAAAAGCCTTTAGAGATCTATAAAGGTAATAACCCTTAGCTAAGCACTAGTTATACGTTAATATATTATTATTTAAGGGATCCTATATTTATAAGATACACTCTTAATAGCCTAGCTACACCTAATAGCCTTAAGAGCCTGTTAAAGCTAGTCTTTAGTATACTAGGTTATAATACCTAAAAGAAGGTATACTAAAAAAATAAGCCTATTTAGATAAGGTAGGATAATGTTGTAATAGGTTAAAGTTAGAGGAGGGTGGTAGTAATAAGGGGGAAATAAGGCATTTTTAGGTGTCCGCATGTGGGGGGTGTCCGAAAGTAGGTATGTTGACTTAACAGATCGCATATAGGATGTTAGACCTTTGGCTGTTCCATCCTAACAAACTGGTTTTCATGGTGAACGATCTCTAACCAGAGAGAACTAACGTTTAGTCGATTCGTCATTAAGGCTGACCTGGACAGCAATCTTTCTGTACTTTCAGCCGGTGTAACGTTAACTCCATGCGGAGCACCGAAAAGAAGTAAAAGCAACATCAAGCCACAAACTCAACTTTTACTCTACGGAAGTGGCTAGCCGGTGCTTAGAATGGAAACCTATCCGGTCAATGCGAAATGAGGTCCGTTGATCCAGTCAACCGCATCGCTGGTTGGACTAAGACTTGGGGAGAGCCGAAAACCAAGCCGGTTCCAACAGAGTCGATTCAGTCGTAGTCGCATCCTTTCATTAATGAGCTTGTATTGGTGGCTAGACTTGAAAAATCATCAGACCCGCCCCTTGATTATGGCGTTCTCGGCACACACTCGACCCAGACCGAGGCAAGCTGCTAATTTCGCAACAGTGTAGGTGAAAACACAGACGATGTTGCCAATGTAGGAACTCCATGTGTCACTTCAACTCATCCTCTTGTGATCCACCACCAATCAGGCGTGAATGTTTAATGTGTCAGCAAGTGGTCAATCTTGTTACCTCCATGCTTTTGTATTTAGAACTTGGATGCAAGTGTAGGAGAGGGTCAGCCGTAGGTATTGGCAATTCCACACTGGGCATCTCCTCCGTCTACCTGGCCGTATTCAACTACCTCGCCGACACCTAACATGGTTACGCAAGCTCCGCTCTGGCAGCACAATCGTTCTGTCGTAATTCCATTGGCGGAATATTCCCGCTTGTGGCCGTGCAGATGTACACCAAACTCGGGTATGGACAGTTTGCTCGGCGGCATCGGGCTCCTTCTTTACCACAGGGGCCCTCCGGTCCTTGTCGCATACGGCGAAACGATTCGGGCAAAGAGTCGATTCGCCAACAGACTCGGCCAATGCGTTGTCCGCAAACGGCCCGGGCCGATAGCGAGCTTACGGGGTGGATACCCCGGTACGGCTCCACTCCGAGAGCCGGGCGATGGTCCGAGCATCCCGGGAGGTGTGGAAATTGCTGGAATGCTCCAACTCTCCCCACCCTTTGCCTTACGTCACAACACGGCATACTGCAGCAGTGTGCGCGTTACACGGGCATGAGAAATAGGTATGACACGATAGGATCCACCTTTATTTCGATACATGTTGTATATCTCGTTCCACCGTATAGACTCCCCCTTCTTGCTTGTTGCCGAATCCGTCGTCATCCTTGTTCTGCCATTTATGATTTGGTTCCCCAGGTCTCATCTCCCTCACGTTCCAAAGCTGTTACCTCCTCAAACTCATAGTTTCGGCCAATGTCGCTCGCTCAGCATGTCACCCAGGCCGAAGGCTTCGACTACGAAGGTCCTGCACAACAGTTCGACAGCAATGACAACAACGAGGCAGTCCCCGGCACAGGTCAGCCCGGAACGACCGAGGTCAGTCGTGAGGATCTGCAATGGCGTCAACTGAACTTCGCGCCAGTTGAATTCGTTCACGTCGAGAAGCCTCTTGCAGCGTACAAGGTCTCGAACGCAAAGAGATGGAGTATGTGAGTCGGCCGCAATGCGGTGACGTGGCTGTTTGATGTCTAGCTAACGTCTCTCGTAGTGCAAGTAGCTACCGGAATAGTGGTTTGCTGGCTGGCTGCAGGCATCGTCTTTGGGTTCGCTGCTCTAAAGCCAGTTCTCGTATCGGAAGGGGTCTATAGCGACCTGTGCGATGCCAACGACCCGAGCTCAATCGAAGTCGGCGAGTACATACCTTGCATCAAACAAGACCTGCGCCTGAACCTGTGCTTCATCGCCGCGTCCGTCACCACCAACGTTTCCTCTCTGTTGGCCGGCTCTGTTCTCGATCGCTATGGCAGGCGGGTATGCTGGATTGTGTCGTCCATCTGCCTCACTGTTGGCTGCGTTCTGATGGCTGCTTCCCATAGCTTCACCAGCGTTGACGGCTACTTATTTGGAAACATCTTCCTGGCTTTGGGCGGCACCTTTGTGTTCGTTTCCAGCTTCCAGCTCGCCAACGCCTTTCCCAAGTACAGCGGACTCATTATCGCACTGGTCACGGGCGCGTTCGACGCGTCTGCCGCCGTCTTTCTCATCTATCGCATGGTCTACCAAGCGACGGACGGCAAACTCTCACTCGAGAAGTTCTTCTATGCGTACATCTCCATCCCCGTTCTGATCCTCATCGCCGAGGTTATGTACATGCCGGTCCGATCCTATCACACCATGCCTCAGCTAGAACAGAAGATCGAGAGGGCCCAGGAAGAGTCGCGTGACGTCCACGAATCGGACGAGGAGATTGATGATGCCAGGCAGCTTCGCAAGATACGAAGCGCTCGAGCCGACCGCCGGTTGTCCAAACTAGACCAGATCGAAGAGGTTGCCGGTGACGCCGAGCAGCGTGAGGAGCGCGTCAAAATTAGCGAAGAGCGCCAGGAAGCGAGCGGCGTGTGGGGCGTCCTTCATGGTGTTCCTGCTCATCGGCAGATTCAGAGTCCATGGTTCACTCTCATCCTGGCTCTGACTATCGTCCAGATGCTGAGGATGAACTATTTTATTGCAACCATCCGGACCCAATATCGGTACATGCTGGGCTCGGAGGCCGAGGCCGATGTTATCAACCGCTTCTTCGACGCTGCTCTGCCGATCGGTGGCCTGGCGTCAACTCCATTCATTGGCATACTGCTCAACAATCTCAGCGTTCCCACAACGTTCGGCGTCTTGACTGTCCTGATTGTTGCCATTGGCGTTTTCAACTGTCTGCCTTTTGGCTGGGCTGGGCACACCACTGTCATCCTCTTCGTCATCTTCAGGCCTCTTTACTATTCAGCCATCTCGTAAGCTGCTCGGTCATCATGAGCACCTCGGCGGAATGATCTTGTACTAATCGTGTCTAGGGATTATGCAACGAAAGTCTTTGGGTTTGCGACGTTTGGAAGGATATACGGCACTATAGTTTGTGTGTCCGGCATAATCAACTTCGCACAGTCCGGTCTCGATGCTCTTACTCACGGTCCCTTACACGGCGACCCAACACCAGTCAACGTCGCACTTGGATGTGCAGGTGCTATGGTCGGGGTCGCCCTTACGGTGTTTGTTGTTGTCAAGGGCCGCCAATTCGTGAAGGAGAGGCCCGCATTGGACGCTGCGGAAGAAAGGCAAAGACTCCTATCGCCCGCAGAACAAGATTATGGCAGTCGAGAGTGATGATAGGTTTGGCTCGCAAACATCCGGCGAGCCGCGCGCAGCGAATCTGTAATCAACCGGTCGAGGGGGAGGTCATTTGCAGGACAATAGCCACCCTGAAGGGCCAAGGGGTACGCAAGGCCAATAGAGTCCCGTACTGGCCCATCCGTGAGCATGAGTTGGATTCGAAATCAATCGTCTTCCTATATGATTCTTGACCAAAATACACATCTCTTGATAATCACTATGGCTCTCAATCTGCCGTCTTTATTGCTATTGCACTTGCCCTTGAGATTTAGAGTTGAACATCAGGGTTGGAGACATAGCACCGGCCAACTACCGCGTCGTAGATGGAAAAGGACATCGCGACTTGAAGAGCGAGAATCCTAAGGGGTACTGTCCTCTGTTTGGCAAGGCACGTCTTGAAAAATTCGTCAGTATGCGATGATATAAACAGTCGCAGACAATGAACTAGTTGATCACACTAACTCGAGCGATTGCACGAGAGGGTTAGCCGGAGAGATCAGCGCGAGCCAGCCAGGGTATCCCGATATGAAGCATTCGAGGAACCCAATGACATCTGCGCCTTCAGAGCCGGCTTCGAGGATTAGATCGCATACCATTTTTTTATTTATTTTTTGGTCGTGACGCCCTTGTTCAGGAACACCGGAGCGGCTTCAACGGCGGCGAGCTTGGCCGTTCTGAGAAGGTGGAAGTTTGCAGGGTTCGTAGAGTACAACTCAGTCGGGTTTAATAGTAGGTATCTGAACGTAGTAAGACACGATTGCGAGGCTTGCACTTCCAAACGCTTACATCACAGGTGCGTGCTGGGCCATTCCGTCATTTGCCGGCTTTTAGTTTTGAACGGTCTTTGATCGGTCTTTGGCGATATCCCCAACCAGGCCGTCTTACCGAGTGCTGCTTAACAGTCGGGCTCGGCTCGTTATTAATCCTCTTTTACTTCAGCATGAGTCCTGACAAAATGACTGATAATGAGGTAACTTGAACGAACTCCTCCGCCCCGGTTGGCCGTAGTTACTCTGCGGAAAGGCTTACCCACGATAAGCAGCACCCGGTGGGATACGAATCCCGAAGAAACCTTATTGTATGGGCAGGCAACTTTATATCCCACGGTTAGCCGCCTACTGAAGCCATTGATTGGCCCGATTTCTGTGGCTCTATTCCGAGTTGAATAGTGCTGTATTGTTTCTCTCCACCCCTCGGATACATCTGCGAGCAGGGCACAGCATGGCTACTGGCTCAGCTAAGTCGATATTGCATGTGCTGTGGCCAATGGATGGGTTCATGAGACAAGGCGTTGGCTGAACAGTCATACAGACCAAGGACAGAAGACCAGAAGCGATATATAGATAGTAGGAAGTCGTCCCGTGGTGACGATGTGCGCATTACTCGGCGATGGGCCAAACATGATTCAGATGACGATCAAACCGCAGCGTACCGGCCGGGCCGTTCGGATGACACATGCCATGCTCCAAACATCGGCGGGTGCTGGCGACCACGCAGAGTGAGTCTCAAAATGATTTCACAATAGCCTCGAGGGGTCTTGGTATGCAAGTTTCAATACCCCAGGTCACGGTGAAGTCGGATATCAACCCGGACAACTGGGGAGGGGGGGGTCACAACCCACCTTCTTGAAACTGTGACAGTCCAGGCGCACGCACTACTTCGAAGGGTATATGTACCTTGGATGTTGCCATCTTTGGAGACGTGTATTCTATAGCCTTCTGGACGCAAGCAATCATCAATCGACTTTTAGTGCAAACTCGTAGTCTAACATCGTTATCGACCTGGCGTCGCATTCTACTTGGATATTAAATACCAGCCTACCCTACCTTAATCGTATTCAACCTTACAATCGCAACACGCAACAAAATGGTCCGCGTCACTCTCCTCGCTACACTCGCTTGTAAGTCCCCTGCCTGTCCCGGATTCCGGGTCATCTGTCATAATAGCCGTGACCTGACCTCAAAGCGCCGTAGTTGCGGCCACCGCATCTGCCCAAATAACACCCAACAACGCCGGCGCTAGCAACGTCGGCAAGGGAAACGGGTCGCAGTTCATTACGGGGGGCTGCGTCGACAACGCGGACTGCTCGTCGGCTTGTTGCGCGAACGCGAGCGGCGTGGGCGTGTGCTCGGGCAAGGCAGCACAGTTCCAGAACGGCAAGCAGGGTTGCAACTTTGTCGACCCGAACCGGGAGGCGACCATCGCGGCGGCGAAGGCTCAGGCCAAGAAGCAGGGTTTCTAAGCTGGAATGCAGAAGCTTTGCTGGGGACGATGGGGCGACCGGGCTAGCGAATGGATAGCAGCTGGGCTGTGAGCATGGGAGGGTGTACTGCGAAACTCGCATTCATGCCATGGTATCCAGCATGTAGCATGTAGCTTCAAGTGAGAAGAAAGAAGCAAAGTGCTCTTCCACGATCCGAAATCCGCCCAAAGTGACTCTCGAAAGTTTTCTGTTCTTGAGACCCGTCTTGTGTGCCCAGTATTTCATCGCCTAATACTGCCTACTTGTACAAGGCAACTAAACCCTTGTTCAAATGTAACTTGAAACAACACTGGCTTCTTCTCTATTACATGTAGTATGAAAAGTGACACACGGACATTGAGGGCTGAGAAATGATCTAAACAGGAAATTGTGAGAATATGCGCTGAGTTGTGAGAGCAAATCGTGCTTCGCCAAGGACATAGTCTCTCCAACAGCATGGGAACTTCCTAAAATGAACCGGGTCTCACGTACGATGGCACGGTAGGTATGTTTACTTATACAGCAATGATGTGACGGCTGTGTCCCTTGGCGAGCATGGGCGGAACAGGGCCACGTCAGTACCTGGGGCAAACCCCTCACGCCGCCGTCCGACGGGCTCTACGGGCCAACAGCCGAGTCTAGACTGGATAGGGCAGCTGAGTTGGAAGACAATGCCTTGGCGACCCAGATAAGCTTAAAGTCGCCGATGCTCCTGCCCCATACTTATCCTCGCTCCGAATGAAATGTCACCATGCGCGCGATTCAGCACGACTCCATGCGCCGCTCTCCATTTCCAAGGCTCCGGGGGCTGATCGACATGCCTTATTCGGCAGCTCGGCGCTCTGGAAAGCTCTTGGGTCCTGCGGGACTTTCTTTTAAGCTTAGACTTGTAGAACTGTGATGATCCCCCCCCGCCGCAACTGAAGCGGGCTTCCGAGGCAAGGTTACTGGTCTTACTGGTTTCCTTTCTGTTTAACACCTGTAACCTGTTCGAAGGTCCTCTTGCCGGATCCACTCAGTTCTCAAGTGGGAAGGAGCAGAGAACGGAGACGGAGGGTTCAGGAAAGCACATTCGATACTGAGGTCAAGGCAAGGCAAGGCCTACCTATAAATCCCACAGCCCTTCCCTCCACCCCGTCTACAACTTCCCTCCTTTCCTTCGTCACGACTCGGCTCACGAGCTTTTCCAACTCTTTCGCTTGAGCCGTCTGCCGAATTCGCCTTCATTCGACAAACCCAAGGTGCAGACTCACTCAACAGACACCATGCGCTTCGTCACCACCCTCGCCTTCGCCGCGGCTTCCTGCGGCCTCGTCGCTGCCGCGCCCGCTACCGGCGACGTCCAGCTCAACCCCGGCCTTCGGCTCGTCAAGACTTCGGAGGATGACGCCGGCTCTTGGATCACAGAGGACGAGAAGTTCGAGAAGTACACCTCCAAGGGCATCGGCTTCATCGACATCACCGACATCTCTGTATGCTGGCTTGGTCCTACCCCGAGCATCTCTGCTTGCCATGCTAATCATCGATACAATGTACAGGACGAGGAGGTGCTCAACGCCCTGTCGACAGCTCCCGAGAACGCCACTGCTCTCGTCTCCCGCCAGGCCATTACCTACCCGACCACCCTCACCCACGTTGCTGAGGCCAACTCCCTCATCAGTCGTGTCAGCAACACCAACCCTCAGTCTTGGCTCAAGACCCTGACCGAGTAAGTCGCCACGTCTCGTCAGATACCGTCACCCCCAAGCGTCAAGCACACACTGCTAACCGATGCCCAAGCTTCAACAACCGTCACTACCGCTCGACTACGGGCACCCAGGCCTCGACCTGGCTTTACGACCAGGCCGTGAGCATCGCCTCCGGCTACTCGGCCATTACGGTGTCGCGCTTCACCCACTCGTTCAACCAGCCCTCTATCATTGTCAAGTACCCCGGCACCAGCTCCAACCTGAGTAAGTCGCATATACCTTTCACAGGCTTCTTGTCACCGTCGTTTACTCCTCATACCGTATATCCTCATGCCTAACACGCTGCTCAGTCATCGTCGGCGCCCACTTCGATTCCACCGCTGGCGCCACCACTGCCCGTGCTCCCGGCGCCGATGACAACGGCACTGGCACTGTCAACCTTCTCGAGGCTCTCCGCGTCCTCGTGGCGGCCGGCTTCCGCCCCAAGAACACGATCGAGTTCCACTTCTACGCCGGCGAGGAGGGCGGTCTCCTCGGCTCCCAGGCCATCTTCTCCAACTACCGGACCACCGGCAAGCGCGTCCTCGGCATGCTGAACCAGGACATGACGGGCTACTCCCCTGGCGGTCGTGCTACTGTCTACACCGACTACGTCGACACCGCCTTCACTGCCTACGTCCGCCTCGTCACCACCCAGTTCACTGGTGCCACCCCTGCCAGTTCGTCCTGCGGCTACGGCTGCTCCGACCACGCCAGCGCCAGGTCCAACGGTTTCCGTAAGTAGCTGTGCTCGATCAACAATAGGCCTTTGCTGACTGGACAAAATAGCTGCTGCCTTCGTCAAGGAGGAGCCCTTCAGCACGTCCAACCCCAACATCCACACCTCGAGAGACGTAGGTTGAGCCGTACACCGCACTGGCGAGCACCAGGCTAACAGTGATGCAGACCTACGCGAGCATTCAGTGGAACGCTGTACTGCGCCACTCGAAGCTTACTGTGGGCTTCCTTGTCGAGGCTTCTTACTTGGGCTAGGAACCCGAGGGTCTCAAGGAGCCTGTCGAGTGTCCCATCCATGACGGTCGTCATCCGTGCTGAGTGCAACAGGGAGGGGGAGGGTTCCATGCAAATAAGCATCCTGTTATCCGTTGTTGCTTTACTCATGAAAGCCCCGTCCTTTAAGCAGATTTGGCACAAAACGACTGTGCTTGCAGAATAACAATCATTGTTAAAATGTCGTGCATCTTTGCTTGTTGTGAGGGCTTGCTCTCATATTGATTCAATTTGACTGCCACCGAGACCTTTGAAACAGTGGGCAAGTAAGTTGCAAGGCTGATCTCATTCCATACGGCTCTGGATCATCCATAATGATGTGGCGACATCACTGGCGGCAGTCAATACTCCAAGACCCTACGTCGCATGTCGTGGTGGAGGGGTACTATCTCTCACCGACCTGCTTCTCTCGGTAGAAGAAGAAAGCAAAACCGCAGTGAATTCGGAGCTTGCAATGTTCTAAACGGAGCCTTTGCTCACACTTTCTGTTGTTTTGTGGTGGCTCACTGGCTGGGGTGTGCAGTGCTCCTGCACACGAGTTCGCGTTCTCATAGAAAATCGGACTAGTCCAAGTAGAAGTCTAGGCCTCGATCTGCCTCTCCTGAACGGCTCCGACGTAGCCGAGTGCGGCCAACCCGGCGTCACGCCTGTTTATGACTGGCCATTCTCGTTTCCTTTTGAGTCTCTTCCCCCAATGTCTGTGGTAACCGCCCAAGTATGACTCCAAACTCCAGCATTATCGAACCCGAACCCTCGGCGATGAAGGACTTTGGTGGAACGCCAGTTCGAGGAGGGCGTATCGTATTATCGCGTAGGGCCGCAAGCCAGACCATGATTGGCAACCCGCTCTTGATGGACTTTTTTTGTTTTCTTGAGTACTATCCGTAATACTGTTACCATATCACTCTCAAGTAGAGTTGTGTTATCCAAAAAACTCCTCGTCGGCTCTNCCCCCCCCCCCCCCCCCCCAAGTTGCGCCGCGACACACACACAGATATTAATCATCAACGCTCGTCAACATTCAAGACCCCATAACTCCTTGCTCCAAGGTTACCACCATCCTATGCCACAGCACCCATTCCAGCCTGTGAAGGCGCAAACGCTCAAGCGCGGTACTGGTTCCAGAAGCTGTGCATGCGAGTCTTCTGGTTGGGGGTGAACTCCTCGTAGCAAGAGCTATCCTTCCGGTTAGCACCCATCGCTCAAGGTCGTGAAACGGTCAGAGCAAAGGGGGGAGGGGGTAAAAACTCACTCGTAGGAGTAGTCCATGTAGTTGTGGATGGGGTCGAGGCCGGGCAGGCTGGGGCAAGAGTCACGGCCGGTGGGGCATCCGCTGGATTCGCTGGCCTGGGCCGGGGTGTCGGCGATGGAGTCGCCGCCGTTGCAGCCGCCCTGGAAGGTGTGGAAGAGACCGAACCAGTGGCCAACCTCGTGGGTGACGGTCTTGCCGAGATTGTAGTTGGTCGAGCTGCCGCCGGGGACGGTGGAGGAGAGGATGGTGCAGCCGTCCTGGATGAATTCGGTGGATCCGGCGGCAGCGTCGGTGGGGAAGTAGCAGTAGCCGAAGGCACCTTGGCTGACCCGGCGCAGGAAGTACAGGTTCAGGTCCTTGTAAGTGCCCTTGCGGAGCGCGCGCTTCATGGCCATCTCGTTGCCATCCTGAGCCCAGGTCGGGTTGATGGTGCGAGTGGTCTGGGCCAGGTTGAAGGCGATGCCGTGGGGCGCAAAGTCCTTGTTCATGACGGCCAGCTGGTCAGACAGCATCTTGTCCTGTGAAGAGGGGAAGGAGTTGTTGTCAGCACGTATTATTGGCACACATCTCTCTTCTCTCTCTCTTTGCTTTTCTACATAGAAAGGTATAAGTGAGCAAGGATGCTTACAGTGATGTAACCGTTGGCCACGGTCTGGGAGGAAGCAACAACGTGGAAGTAGGTGTTGACGTTGATGGTGGCAGCGGCAGCCAAGCTGAAGTCGCCACCGGTGGCATTGGCGGCAGCAGCAGCCTCCTGCTCGGCGAGCTGCTTGGCGATCTCAATTTGCTCCGGCGTGGGTTCGTGAGTACCACAGCCCAAGCGGCCCCTCTCGCCGGTGACGGCGGCCGAGGCCACGGCGGCAAGGACCGCAAGGAGAGTGAACTTGGCCTGCATGATGAACGGAGGACTGAACCGGTGAGATCGAGATCGAACGAAGGGAGACTAGGGGCTTGAGAGCTGAGAGGGATAGCGAGCCGAGAGTGAGAAGGGAACCCTGATGGTGGACAAACGCATTATATATACTCGAGACCGTCGCCTTTGAATCCATCTTGAGGTTGATTCTGGCTTCAGTAGATTGATTACATGACTCTGAAGCCCGAGGCTAGAGAGTTGCGACCTTCCGGATCAGTTCAAGACCATCATTTCTGGGCCGTCAGCGACAGGCCGACAGCAAGAGATACGACGAGATTTGACCTCCAAAGCTCGAGAGAGATGGAGACGTCGAGAGCCGACGTCGTGGGGTGAGCCGGAATGCCTTCCTATCTGAGGCTAACCTCTGCCAACTCAATCAAGGCGAACCAGCTTTGTTGACAAAAAGGCTTGTGAGCGGTTCGATGGGCCAACCGGGGTGGAACCACCCCGACCATTCGTCGGCCGCGACTTGGCATGCTGACAACCAAATTAAAGTCGGAGAGCTGAGGATTTGAGGCGAAGCTTCTTCTGCTGCCTGTCCGGTACATAGCCCCCCTCCTCCGCCTGGCCGGGGGGAGCGGGCGATAAGAGATCTGGTGACGCGGGTTTCTAGCGAGACCGGGCGGCGACCGGAGATGAATCTGGAAGGACGAGAGATGCGGGAGGACGAGTAAGCTTCAGGAGCCGGCGCTAAAGGGGGAGCGTACCACGGTAGGGTTGCATCGCGGCATACAACGCTCCGTTCTACGCACATGCCAAGCTCCCGCCAAGCCGGCCGACAGTCCAACCAGGGCAATACACTCGAACCTCCCTAATCGGGCTTAAGGGCAACGGACTACCGTTCGAGTCGCCTCGGCTGAAAAAAGGGCAACCCCCCCCCCCCCAATGCTTACCGTCTCCGACTTGGACTCCATCCGCTGAACCACACACCCCGCAGTCAAAACAACCTTCTGTTTCTGGGAGCCATTGGACTGCATGGGTCAACCGGTGCCGGTGTAAAGATAGGGTTCGTAAGAAGGGTCTCGGCGCTGCCAAGACCGACTATTGGGAGCCCCATTGCCGCGTTGGGCAACTGGCAGTAAGAAATGCAATTAGTCGGCAGAGAGCTTCGCCTGGCACAAGCTGGTCAGCGGCACTGGCCACGGGGGGGAGTAGGCCGAGGTGTGGCAATCAGGAGAGGGAGAGAGAGAGAGAGAGAGAGAGAGAGAGAGAGAGAGAGAGAGAGAGAGAGAGAGACGAGGGCCCGACGAGGGACGCGAGAGGTTCGGAGAAGCCGCCACCGCCGCCAGGTTAAAACTCCAGAGCTTGCCCAGGGGCTGCTGTCTCGGGCGATTATCGAAGTTGTCATCATTTCCAACAAATCCGACGATGGGAGATTCGTCCAAGACGGCGGCGGCGAACGCAGGCAGCAGAAGACTCCAGACATGACATTTCACTTGCTTTCATGGGCGGTCGGTCGGTCGGTCAACCTTCGGAGCGATTCTTTTCGAAAAAGGGGTTGCCAACGAGGCTCCTTTGGAACATGTGATGAGCATGGCGTATTTCGAAAAGATCTGGGTTCCTCTCTGTCTTCGCCGTCTGCCGTTGGAGAAAAAGGATGGACCAAGCGCGGGCAGATGCGGCAGAACTCCGGTGCGGTGATTGTCCCTAGCAGGTAGTTGCTCGGAAACAACATGACGTTGGGAATCATGAGAGGCCTGAAGCCAAGGAATGATGCTGCAGGTGAGGTGAGAAGTAGCTTGCGTGCTGGGTGCTGCGCACCTTATTTTGTAAGCTTATTTTTGCTGTCCGGGGGGGCCTTCCTTATGGCTAGCAGGTGCGCCTGATTAGTGTGGCGGTGCAGATCCGGACCAAAAATCCGCCGACCCTCGGCCTGAGCAAAGCCCCGATACTGTGTTATCTAAACATTGACCATTTGGCTTGTCAGCATCACGTGATTGCGAGTTCCAGCGCTCGCAGTTTCGCGTCGCTGCCTGGTTGGAGAGGCGCGCCGCGCGACTGTCACTTAAGCAGCTGCCCCCACGCCCAACGGCTGGTCCTTTTCGTTTCACAGATTTCTCGCTGATTTTCACGAGTCACCGGGCCCTTCATTCAACCTGTCAAGCTGTATACTCTGACGAGGTGCATAACTGCTTGACCAGCGCGACATCATGTCCAACTTCACAGGTACAATATGCAATATACCCCTCGCCCGGCCACCACCGACCAACGGCTGACACAACGTCCGCGTGTAGAGGCGGACACCATCCGCATTCTGGTCGCAACAGACAACCACGTCGGCTACGAAGAGCGAGACCCCATCCGCAAGGACGACAGCTGGAGGACGTTTGACGAGATCCTGAACCTTGCAAAGACTCAAGATGTGGGGCACACTGCCCTGACCCTCGAGTGCGTGCTTCCATCGGCTGACATGGAGCACAGGTCGACATGGTGTTGCTGGGCGGCGACCTCTTCCACGACAACAAACCCTCCCGGAAGTCCATGTAC
The DNA here is from genome assembly GCA_003386485.1 of Colletotrichum lentis. Lineage (NCBI taxonomy): Eukaryota > Fungi > Ascomycota > Sordariomycetes > Glomerellales > Glomerellaceae > Colletotrichum > Colletotrichum lentis. The sequence goes on from NWBT01000050.1 coordinate 402,384, forward strand.
CAGGTCATGCGCAGCCTTCGCAAAAACTGCCTCGGCATGAAGCCCTGCGAGCTCGAGTTCCTCAGCGATGCGAACGAAGTCTTCGAGGGCGCCTTCCCCCACGTCAACTACGAAGACCCCGACATCAACATCTCCATCCCCGTCTTCTCCATCCACGGGAACCATGACGACCCCAGCGGCGAGGGCCACTTCTGCTCTCTGGACCTGCTCCAGGTCGCCGGCTTGGTCAACTACTTCGGCCGCATCGCCGAGGCCGACAACATCGAGGCGAAGCCCGTGCTGCTGCAAAAGGGCCAGACCAAGCTGGCCCTCTTCGGCTTGAGCAACGTCCGTGACGAGCGCATGTTCCGCACCTTCAGAGACCACAAGGTCAAGTGGTTCCGCCCGGGAGTCCAGCAGTCGGATTGGTTCAACCTGCTCACCGTCCACCAAAACCACCACGCCCACACGGCGACTTCGTACCTCCCCGAGAACGTGCTGCCCGATTGGATGGATCTCGTGGTCTGGGGCCATGAGCACGAATGTCTGATTGACCCGCAGCAGAATCCTGAAACGGGCTTTCACGTTATGCAGCCGGGCTCCTCGGTCGCGACGTCGCTCGTGCCGGGCGAGGCTGTGCCCAAACACGTCGCCATCCTGAACGTCACTGGCAAGGATTTCAAGGTCGAGAAGCTCCCCCTGAAGACGGTCCGGCCCTTCATCACGAAGGAGCTCCAGCTGGCGACTGACCCACGCTTCAAGGGCCTGCACGCCAAGAAGGACAACCGACAAGAGCTTACCAAGAGACTAATGGTCGTGGTCGAGGAGATGATTCAAGAGGCGAACGAAGAGTGGTACGCCGTGCAGGACAATGACGAGGAAGAGCCTCCGCTGCCCTTGATCCGCCTCAAGGTGGAGTACACAGCCCCGGAGGGTGGCCAATACGACTGCGAGAACCCCCAGCGGTTTTCAAATCGATTCATCGGCAAGGTGGCCAACACCAACGATGTTGTCTACTTCCACCGGAAGAAGGCTGGCGCCACCAGTAAGTTTTTTTCTTCTTTTTCTTTTTCTCCCGCACCCTTTCTTGCTCTTACTTACCCTCGCCCAGGACGCAACGCCGACACCGACGTTCCCGAAATGCTCGAGGAGACGTTGGGTCTCGATACCATCAAGGTCGAGGCCCTGGTTCAGGAGTTTCTAATGGCCCAGTCTCTCAAGATTCTGCCAACGGCCCCTTTCGGCGACGCCGTCAACCAGTTCGTCAACAAAGACGATAAGCACGCGATGGAGGAGTTTGTCAGCGAGTCTCTGGCTGGCCAAGTGAAGCAGATGCTCAGCCTCGACTCGGATGAGGAGGATTTGGACAACGCTATGGAGGCGTACCGGGCCAAACTCGAGGAGCAGTTCTCCAAGGGCGTTCTCAAAAGATCAACAAAGCGTACGGTCAAGCCGAAGCCGGACGAGTGGGATTCGGACTTGGATGGACATTGGGAGGATCAGCCTGGTGTGGTTGAGACCCAAACCGTGTCCCAAGCCCCTGCCAGGTCGCGACGAGCACAAACACAGGAGGACAACGATCTGATGGAAATGGAGGATGAGCCAGCATCGGCTCGTCCAGCACCCGCAAGGAAGGCGGCGGCCACCCGAGCAACGAAAGCTGCGCCGGCAAAGAAGGCGCCGGCGAAGAAGGCCCCAGTCAAGAAGGCCCCTGCTCGAGGCCGCAAGAAGCCCGTCTTCGAGGAGGAGTCTGAAGAAGAGGACGTGGTGATGGACGATGATTTTGAAGAAGCGCCCGCGCCAACCCGCGCCAGAAGATCCCAGCCCGCGCGTGCGCCGCCAAAGTCGCGCCAGACGAAGCTCAACTTCTCACAGGCTACGACTTCACAAGCCGCGATCGAGATCAGTGACGATGAAATCTCGGACGAGGATGCCTTTGAGCCCCCCCCGCCGACCACCCGTTCCAGACGGAGATAGTGAGCCGGTCACGAGAAGTGCAATTGTTGATGGGGGTGCGCGGTGGACCTGACCAACAGGATAACTTCATCGTAATGGGAACGTTTAATCAGGACACTTGAAGATTTCGAGTGTATTCGATTACCTGGAGTCAAGGGAGCGGGTTTTTTTGCTTTGCCTTCACAACGATCAACCAAGATACCACGTCAGATACCACTTCGCGAACGAGAGGCTTTCTCCATCTCTGGCTTGTGGCTCGTGATTGTCCTCGTTTTTCTTGATTGAACCAGTAGTGCTCGCCGTGCTGCCTCACATCATGATCTTGACAAATGGAATGTGTAACTAACGCATCCCGCCGTTGCGCAACTCCAAGAAACCAACTTACGGCATGTCGTTCGAGTCAGTTTGTTCGTCCTCTCCTTTTCATCGTCCCCATCCATGGCTGCGGCCAACGCAGCATCATGAAACCGAACGCGCACACAGTCTACGGTGGTCCACACCCCCTCGTCAATCGCCTTTCTTGGTCTACAATCATTGCCACTACTTGAAGTCGCGGATGAGATCTCGGCATGTCAGGATAACGCCGCACTACAACCTGGCCCGCCGAAATTCGCCTTCCAGTGTCGGTTCCAACGCGCTGAGTGGTATACTCTCTCACTAGGTCGGTCGGGTCGGGTTTTCCGTGACGAAAGGGCTCAGCACCCTGCGTTTCATGGAGAGACGTGCGGCCGCCCTACCCAGCCCCCATGCAATCTTCCTCCCTGACCCTCGACTGGCATACTAACCACTCACTGGCTGGTTGAATCGTTTGGCAAGTGGCATTTGTGTTTCTTGCGGCGCCAGTATGATCCGAGGTTTCCTACTTCTTAACCAACGTCTCCATCGTGTGTGACAGCGGTCCCGGTCCCAAAGATGGCGCGGGGAGGCCGTCGATCACACAGTTCTTTCGACCAGCCAGGCCTCCGGGGATATCCGGCCTTCTTTCCAGCCTCCTACGAAACGTCCGCAGTTCCCGACTACAAGATACTACGAGTTTCTGTCAAGGAGACGCTTTCTTCCGCAACATACTTTCTGCCTCCGCCGAACGCTGTGTTGCCGGGCCCAAAATAGAACGGAGCAACATCGCATCACCCCCTCCGAAGGCAGAGAGACATCTCACCACCCATCATCACGTCGCCCCAAGAGCGCATGGACNCCCCTCCCCGACGTTCTTTTTCTCTCACACAAGTTGCCCATGGGAGCTCGCGGAACGAGGGAACCAGGTGGCGCGGTATCTTCTCGTGGAAGGGGGCTAAAAACGGAGGGGCGGTACGCGAGGGGCGTAATCACAACGTTCCGCTTGCTCCAACGCGGATCACGCAAAGCTCATGACCTCTCAGCTGCTTCCCCCTCCCCATGTCTCGCCTGGTCAGTTCAGTCCCTCCTGGAGGGCGAGACAGCAGCTTCCATCAACTGCACTGTTTTGTTAAACGTCGACGACGTGGTCAAGATTGCCGATGTCGTGTCGTTCTCTACCTCCTTGGGAACATGGTGACACGGTTACGAGGATACCTGGGCCGAGATGGCTCAGCTTAGATGAGTCTACCGACGCCTCCGACGCAGAGGATATCACCGGCGGAACGAACGTAGTCATCTGGAGTAAAGACTCACTTCCGCAGCGTATAGGTAGGGGTACATAATAATCCATCGGCTCTAAAGGAGAGATCTCGTTGACATTACAATCTAATGGTCTTGTGTAGCCTTTAGCCACTTGGTAGTCTGTTCATACTCCAAAACAACCTGTTACTCGCCTCCAGACATACTCGGCGGGCATCTCATTCCGGGGACCTCCAATGTTAATGGACCAGTACTATAAGCTCCATCAAATAAGACTGCTTAAGCCAGCGATATCTACTCGAGTGCGTGCCGTGTTCCCGACTCAGATTCCGTGGACACTCCTGAGTGCTCGAACTCTTGCTGCCC
>NWBT01000050.1:406310-416347 GCA_003386485.1 Colletotrichum lentis
CCCCCCCTCCCGAGAGAAAACGCAAAGTCCGACGGACCTATCTCCTCGAGGGCGCTCACATATTCGGTGCCAAGCCGGGGAGAGAGTCCCGCCCGGATTCCCCGGCTGGGAAAGGGGTCCCTTTCAAAAGGAGGGACTAGCAGCGCGGCGTGCAACCATGCACATGACACGAGCGCCGGCTCTTGCGTCCGACGGAGACTCGAGAACGGCGTCCACCACTCATGGAAGAGCCACCGATAGAACTCGCGGTACACTAGAGCGCATTATTATCACCACATTGCCTCATTTACACCGCCTCACTCGTCCCTTTACCCCTTTTCCGACTTTCTCATGGAGCACCAACACGAGGACGCGACGGCTCATCCCCCCCCCCCCCCCNTCGTGTTCAGAGCAAAAATAGGAAGAAGGGGAAAAAGGCCGACAACTATCAAGATTTTTCACCGCTGCGACCCTAGCAGGCACCAAGAAGGCTTAATAACGAGAAACATGCACTTACGAGCTGACGCAGCATAAAAAAAAAACCATCCCAGGCACACATGCCACACAAAGTAGGAAAGAGTGCCTCATTAAACCATGACTCGAGCGCCATGCCCTTTTCTCGGCGCAGGAAAACCGCTCCGGGCTCTGTTTCTATCAGTCCGCGTACGTTGTTACATAGTCCCATTGAAGACATAGTCGACGGTGCTGCCCAGGCGGTATGGGGTCAACCTGCAAGGAGGTCCAAGGGGGAAGGATGTTCGGTTTCGTTTGGGACAATTGTCGAATTATCCCTTTGGGGGGCTCTCCAAAACCCGGGGCGTATCATCCGCCGTGCGACGGTAGGAAATGCTCATCAAAATGAAATCTTCCGTGACTGGAGATTTGTCTCTAGTGCCAAACCCCGCGGAGCCTCTCCCGAAAGCCTCACAGGGGGCAAACCTCTCTCCCCCCCCCTTCGACTGCCTCCCTCCCACGCCTCATTGCCCACCTCTTAACGCGTCCGCCTAGCTTCGCGGTTAAAACTGCGCCGCAACGACCTCATTTCGCGGGAGTCCGGCTTCGTGAAGCGCGAAATGTGACTGGGTGGGGCTGCGACGAGTGATGGACAGAGACCAAGAGTCCACTTGAAGCCTAAAGGGCCCGTCGAACTGGGCCATGGCCCATACGGGGCTGCGTCAACCCTCAGGGGCTTTTATTCGCCTCTCGCTCCTTCGCCGGGATAATGGTTCTTTTTATTAGGCTTGTTGGTAAACGAAGAAACCTTTCGACGTCTTCAATAGGGCATGTCTTCTGCTTTGGTTTCCATTTTGTGTTCATGTGCGACCCCACGAGGGACTGCCATGGGTACGTCTTTCGGCTCGGTCTTCCAAAGGGCGTCCCTCCTCTTCTCCCACCTCCCAGTATCCTGGGGCCATTCACAAACATTTACGGATTACTCTCTTGATGCTTTCCCAAGCCCCTAATAACCCTCTGCAGGAGCTCCTTTGGGCAGCTTTTCTTTTTTGCGTACTTTCTGAAGGTTTTTACCAACGGGGTCCTAGGGGAGTGGGAGAAGGGTAAAAACACCCCTTCGCTACGATGGCGATGGAGCAGAGAATCCCTGCTCGATGGCGGAAGAGGAGCAGCGTCATGAGAGGTGGGTGGATCGTGTTCACCGATACATGGCGACGGCGTACAATTACTCCATGGCCTGAATCGGGACAGCATCTGCCTTACATAGGCGGCGAGCTTGGGCTCTGGCGACTCTCTGGAGCATGTTTTTTTTTTCTTCTCCAAGATGCGATTGTATCGGGTAGTTACTGTTTTGTCTAGACCGGCCCCCTTCCGGTTCCACAGAGGCAGGTTTGATCAAGTTGCCACGGGATTCCATACACAGGTTTGGTTCGGCTGGCATGACTCAAAAAGTTATTGAGACCGCCGACAGCCAGATGCGCGTTAGCGTGGATCTAAAAAAGACCAGAGAGAGGGAAAATCTGAGAGACCCGCAAAGTGGTGGAGGGTATTCCGACTCCCCGGCACCAGGCTGCCGATGGGCCACACGTACGGAGTAGAATTGGCAAATTGTCCTTCTCTCTCGGGATTCTCAGCCAACTGCCATGGCCTTGCCGAGAAGGCAGGATCATCTAGGCGCTGACGTTGCCGAGACCAGAGATTGCCGTACCTGTATGGACCGATCGCCTCCCCGGGTAATGAGGGGGTGGCCGCCCACCCTCCTCTATAGACTATGGACGCATTTCCTCATTTTCTCGCAAAGTCAGGAAGGGTACTCCGTACACAGTATTCTGAAAAATCTCACAGCCTCGTTGCTTTTGACAATACCATGATACGATAGCGTGACATCGCAAGTCTTCATTCGCACTTGGTAGGAGCCCAGTAGTACTGCGCCCCAGAGGTAACACCAAAGACCACGAAAAACCATGGTCAGGGACCTCAGGGACCCGGGCCCTGGGCCGAGCCCCATCCATGTGATGTTTGCTTCCCGCCGTGCATAAGCGGAATATGCAGCCTCCTTCCGCGTGTCACATCCATCACGTGGGCAAGACTCGTCAACAAGATCGGCGGTTGATCGAGCCTCGGGAAGTGACCAGAAGACAAGGCTATGATGTGAACCCATTTCGAGCTTCCAGAGACTTCTAGACCGGCCAGGCCCGAGCTCACCAACGTGACGGAGTCGTCGGCGCCGCCCATAGTCGCTCAACACCGTGTAGCCAAGGCGGATTACGGTGACCCTGTTCATGCGATGCACTGCAGGACATGTATGAGGATTGGCGGCTTCAAGTCATAATCGTACGGAGAAAAATAAGCGTTCGAGCGTTAAGCCACCCTTTTTCTCGGAGCCCCGCTTGGAGAACATCGTCTGGAACATTGGAACAACTTCGTCCGTCAGCCGAAGCCACCACTCGGCGGATAAGAGATCTCATAAAAGAATGATTCAGGGCCATATATCAAGCGCGCCAGCAACACTGGTTGGGTTTGGCGACGGCGGAAAACTCTGGCAGAGCGCCATAGACACGGTAGGCTTGCCCAGGCCCCGTATGAACGAGCTGGGGTTGCGGGAGGCCTGTCTGCTATCTCGAGTTATGTACACGAGCGGCAAGCCTGTGGTTGCAGTTTACGGTCAAGCCATTGATCGCGGAATGTTGAACAAACGAGCGCCCAACGTGTCGATGTGAGTTGCCAGGCTAGACACCGTCCGGACTTGTGGCGACTCTGAAGGGAGGACAAGTAGGCGAAAGCGCATGCTCCATGTCTGAGTCGAATGCAGCAGTGCGAAGCGGCGACTTGACCGACTGTCGTACAGGACTCTGTCCACTGAATGTTCTGTAAATTGCTCTGTGGCGACAATGGCGCATGTTTCGCGGACGATGGCGCCACACGGCTTGGTCAAAGCAACCACCGGGGAACAACCGGGGAACAACTATACCCGTGAAGAATATATTTCGTGTGCAATCTAGGCGAACGCCACACTCTCCCAGTTACTGGTCATCATTGGGTGGGATTGTGTACCATTTGCCGTCGGGCTTTCTAATGAATGGTGCCGGGTGAGTATCACTCACTGCTGACGGATATGGACGAACAGATAACCCCGGACACCCATATGCTGGCTAGGATGGCCAAAACGATGGACGAATGAGTTTGGGCATGTTGATCTTGGGGTTGTTGTGTAATTCTACGGATATCCGTGTGTGGAAGGATCGAAAAGACTCAGGCCTACCTAGTAAGCCTGGACACTAAGATCGCAAGGCAGACTGGCGCGAGTTGGGGTTCCGGGGATGGCTCCGGAGACATTGGCTGCGGCGGCGCACCGGCCGGTGGGTAAGATTAAGCTCCATCTCCATCTCGCATCTTTCGAACAGCAGGGATGTTAGACGGGGGTTGCGGAGCATGGGACGCAAGGTCCGGCACAAGGCCCGGCACAAGGCCCGGCACAGACGCACAGTTGTGAAAGGCGAGTGCCGCGCGATGGCGCGTGGGCGGTTTTGTGCGACGGTGCATCCCGATGTTGCATCCCACCACGCGGAGCACAGCTCAAGCCCCCCGAAAGCTCAGGCCAGGTTTTGGCGTGCCTCGATCGTGAATCTTTCCAGGGTGAATGTGCTGGACTCTTCCTGCCGACGGCACCTGTGTCGAGAGAGGTGAAAAGCTCTCCAAGGTTGACTCAAGGTTGCGGCAGACCCGAAACTATTGGAGTTGAGCGGGGATATGGAAATTGCGCCGTTGGGGCCCTCACAGCGCCCCGGTTGCCGGTTTAGAAAAGGGGGCAGAGGACGGCGGCCACGAGCAGCGGGCAGCACTAGCTAGTGATACAGGGCTACCGTTTGCTCTTTGCAGGCATCGCCGCGACGCCGAGGGGGCATGAATAGGGGTTCGTGAGCCCTAGGACATTGACTAGAAAATAGCGGCCGTGGTGGCATGGAACTTTCGAAGCAGTGGAGCAGTGGAAACGTCTCGGGCCTCTGTCCCTTTGTCGATCTCGCTCCGGTTTGGAGTGTGTTGCTCGACGATTGGCAAGGATGAGTCGTCAGACAGGTCGGTTCTCGCTTGCTCCAAGTCGACAGCCGCTAGGGACATATTTGGGGAACGGCGAGAGCTAGACTTGGAGGTCTGGGTGGTCCAGCGTGACGGCCCGAAGGCGCCAGGGCAGGTATGTTCACACCCGTGCGAGGAGAACCAGACCAGGGTTCCCGCCGATAAAGGCTCGATTGGTATCAGTACTCCTGAGCAACTCGTATTGTGGCTTCCTTTGCGTGTCGGTAATTGCTTTCGAAGGTGACATGACAGCAGCCGGCTTTTTGTACGTTGTTGGTGAGAGAGACCGCCTTGGCCACGTAGCTTGGCGCGTTGTTGGTGTCCTACCTGTGTGCAAATAGCCAGTTGCAGCCGAGGCGGCAGCTTGCCTCCGTCCGGTGGCGTTGGCTCATGATACGACGTCTGAGGAAGCGTTCGGCCTCGGCCGCCGAGGGAGGGAGGTCCACCGACCTGTCTCGTGTGAGAATGGATGCGTGCCGTGGAAAATCCATTTGACCTACGGAGTACAAAGTAGGGGTACTCTGTTGTGGAGAAACGGGAAATCATGGGAGTGAGGCGCTGATGATGACGGGGGACAACGACCCCGGGTAATGTGCCACGCGAATTGGATCCCATGTCCGAGGTGCTGGATCGCCAATGAATGGACGCGACAGGCAGGAAATCGACCCGTCGTGGCGGTCGTGCGGCGTGCCGATGGTGCTCTCATTCTCGGTGAAACGGAACGGTGCGAGAGATGCGGAGTCTTTGAGCTGCCGGCGCCCTTGTGTCTCGAGCGTCTTCATCAAGGGGATGAAAGACGGGGCGAGGATCCCACGGTAAAAGGGGGCATGTGGGACAGGGGCGATATATCGAGACTCGAGACCCAAGACTCGAGAAAGGTCGAGGAGGGCGGGGATGAGTTTGGTTGCGATCGGTTGATGGAGTTGAGGAGGCGACATTTTGTGCAATGTGACTTGCCACTCGTGGGCCCTGTCTATGGCGGGCGTTGGTTGTCTCGGCGGCGGTAGACTCAAGCCGCCTGCATGCTGTGTTTCCAGTGAGGGAGAGAGGAATGCGTGTCATGGTGCGGGCCTGGGCGTACATTTTGCTTTCTGGGGTGCTTCGGTTGCGTTGCGTTTGTGTCGCGTCTATCTATATATGTACGCGCATGCAGGAGGGACCAGCCAGGTCAGTAGTTAACAGGTGCGCCACAGCATAGTCTGGTGCAGTTAGTCAGCCGAGGCCTTTGCGATCGGATACGATGAACAGCGGGCATGTATGTCCACGGTGATGTTGTGAATTTGCGGTGGAGGACGTTAGTAGACGTTGCGGAAGGCCGTCTGGACAAGGACGATGTATGATGGGAAACAGACCCCACGGTGACGCCGCGCCGCTGTGGCAGTCAAATAAGTGCAAGGCCACGTGCAAAATTGGAGACCGGCGGCCCAGTTAATTAATACAAGGAAGGTGGCATGTTTCGTCTGGACAGAGAGAGACCGTGAGAAGAAACGGCATGACCATGTAGTTGTAGTCGGTTAAGTTCAAGTGTGGTGTGGCAGACATGTTGACTGTCGACTCAAGTCTCGGGGACCAAAGGCCAAGCAAGGCCAGATTCAAGGTCAAGGTCAAGGTCAAGGTCAAGGTCAAGGTCAGAATCTAGCTACGGATACACAAGGTACCTAGGTCCTAGGTCAAGCAAAAGCCCAAACAAAAACGCATGTCTTGCTCCCTGCGCTTCGAATGGATTAGGATTGGTGCGCGCGAGAGTACCGAAGCAAGCGTGGAGAGGCTCGGCACGTCGGGCACTGCCATTGGCCGCAGCTCCCTGCGTCTGGGGGGAAGGAAGTGTCGTGCGCCTGTCTTTCCCACTTTTCTGCACAACACAACTCAGGCGCTGCAGGCACACACACAGCACATGACTTGGGCTTGGGTTGCTCTTTACCTAGGTATTTAGCATCGAGGACAGTGTAGGTGTCAGCTGTGCTAGTAGCAGGGCGGGGCACCCACCACCCTCCAGTCAGCGCTGTCGTCAAAGTTTCGGCTTGGATTGATTTTGCTGCAAGTCCAACTCCAAAACCTCCGCCGCTGTCGAGTCGATGCAACACGACACCTAACCTGCGGCAACCAGGTGTACTGTACTGTAAACAATACCAGTCGACGTTCGAATACGAAGCGGCCTCCTCTTCCTCTGTCGTGTGTTCGTCCGATGAGCCGAGCAAATGCCAGGACAGCATCGCATCGTTTCGCTGGGCGAGTATCCGAACACAGTCCCCTGAGAGGCCCTGTGTCAATTGGATCGCACTTTTCTATTCCCGGGTCGCCTCGCTCCCTGGGTAGGTACACACACAGCTACGTAGTATACGTACCCCAGGTAGCGAGGTAGACCGACTTGCCTACGGACCACAGGTGGTCTGGCTAGTCATGGCTGCACAGCTTAGATGCACATTGAGGGATGATTTGTGGACTTTGTGCTTGTTTCCCAGCAACGCACGGGGGGTTACACAATCCATCGATCGGGGCGAGAAGGGTGTCAAAAAGACAACATTGACAGAGGGCAGGCCCGGACCGACAGGCCCTCCCTCCCTCCATTTTTTGGCACTACTGCTGAAAGTCTGTGGATGTTTCTAGACCGGCGATCAGACTGCCAGACTGCGACTGCCAGTAACTGACAGCTGCTTCGCCTAGCTGACACTGTGCTAGCGCTGCCCTCCTGCCTGTCATGCTGTCTTGTAGACTGTCTGTTCCTTCCCACGTCCTGGCCCCCCACTCTCTTCCCGTCCCTCCCTCCTCGATGCGACCATAGACATCCGTGCTATCGCGAACAGGTGCGATTGCGTCTTTGTCGGTGCAAGCTGAGGCAAGAGCAACTTGGATATCTTTCCCAAAGATTTGGACGGGAAAATCTCCGCTTAGTCAGCCTGTCATTGTTTGACACTTGCCAGTGCCTGTACGTACCTAGGAACTCGAAGCGCATCCACGCCTTCCATTCCTTGGATCCTGAATTACTTACACAGCGCCCCACGATAAAATGCAGCTAAGGTTCTCGAGAAATATGAGGTAATGACTGCCTCCGTGAGACCCGCCTTATTCTCTTTCTTCCTCATAGCCAACCCGTCGTTTCCTGCACTGTTACGTTACGACTTATTCCTCCTTGGACGACCCGGCAGAAGATTCGTGTGACGACGCCCCTCCTGTCAACCCACGACGTTCGTTGCTACTCCTCGGGACGGGCCACGGACCACTGACCACGGACGCATGTTGATTTCAGGTACGGATACGTAGGTAGCCATCGACACTTCCTCATCTTCCCCCTTTTCTCTCCTCCTTTTCCATCTTCCTCTCCGAGCTGTATCGCCGTTTCGTCTCGTCCTCCCTGCCTGCTCAGGCGAAGCTCCAATGTCCGGCGAGGCATTCTCGTCTCGCTGCGCATTTGTTTCGGCATTACGGTGACAATCGTTACCGGAGCCAAACGATGTCCATAGGGTCACAGCCCCGTTAGCGACGGCGAGGCAATGGTGGAAGAAGAAATAGAAAGTGCAAAGTCTGGAGAGAGATGAGCCTGTGTTTCACGCCTTGGATTGTCTTCCGAAAGGTGCTCGACGGGGTCTGGACGGGGTCTTGACGGTTCCGGGGATGGTTTCCTTGCCCATTTGACACCCAAGACCCAGGGTATGGGCACGGGCAAGCATGGGCACGGCATGGGGAGCTTCCATTTCCCGTCGACATTTTTCCTTTTTCTTTTTTCTATGTTTTCCCCCCCATCGGGCACGGGTGCCTCGCAGTCGGACAGTGCTGCGTGACCGAATCATCAGTCACTTTAGATAAAAAGATATAAAGGCTCGCACGCGACAAAATGACACAAACCAGACAACAGACGAGACGAGTATTTTCCATGCCCACCAGCACCCCTCCCCAGATCCACTCTCCACGTACACCGCACCGCAGGCTGAGGGCCTCGCAGTACGGATATACCTGGTCTCGATTTCATTTTAGATTTTTTTTCACAACTCGTGCTTGTTAGTATCCTCCTGTTTCTTAACTCTCCGGCATGCACAGGCCAACGAAATTGTACAGTCGCAACCGTAGGGCAGGCTCTATCCATGCCTATAGGGAGACAACCCTGTTAGAGCCGGGCATTGTCAAAACTACGAGCGACAGCCAGGAGCTGGAGGGTCAGAGAGTCCAGATGGCTGGCCATTGAGCCAGGACCAGTGTCAAGCCGCAGCTCCTTGTCGCATCGTCGATACTGTCTCGACATAAAACCGAGAGACATCGGCAGAAGGGCCCATGGTGGCACTCGGTCGTTGCGACAGGACCAAAGTTTACCGACGTCGGGACACCTTTTCTCAATACACAAAGTCCGAACGGTCGGGATAGCGACGGCTCCTGGTCACGGTCCCTTTCAGGCTTCCAGGGCCCTGACATCGACATCCCGGTCTCTTTGCCGTCGGTCAACGGCACCCCCGCTAGCTTAAGAAGCTGGCCGCGGGTGGGATAGGGACTGGACGGGCACTTGAAAGGGACACCGCCCAACCCGATCACCAGTCCGAGTCCACCGTCCGTAATTCTACATGTTGACCGACTGACGACTGGCGACTGCTGGCTGATTTTGATCCTGCTAGCCCTAAAAGCCGTGGACCCCTCGATTTCTTACCAACTACGGATACGGATGCAGCGAAGAAGAGGACCCACCCACTCATCTCTCACGAGAGAGCTGGTACGGTACTGCCCTACGGATACGGTGTGCCAATTGGGAGAGAAACTCTGCCCAAGCGAATGAAGCCATCAGGTCCGTTCTATATATCGTAGGGTCAACACGTTGCCGCTGTGCTTGGCCGGCGACCACTTACTTGGTCACCCACTCATTCTCTTCTTCCAGCGGGCGATGGGAGAAAAACGTCCCAAATAACAAACGGGGGATTGAGAAATGATACATCGAGCGCCGGTACCTTTTGCGTCAGAGCGCGCGCGCGCCCTCTGCCTTCCATCTGTGCTATCTGGCGGCAGTGACAGTCCCGCTGCCAACCGCGTTGAACAACGGGTTGCAGCACAATAGCTACTGGACCTACCTACGGTACCTTACTTTAGTGGCCCTGTCAGTGAAGTGTCATGGAAGTCCTGGCGCGGCCACACATTTGTTTCCCGGCCCGGTGTGTATCTCCGCGTCTGGTGTGTTTTGTGTCTGTTTTTATTGCGCATCGACTATTCATCATTCCCTCCCATCCGGAAATGTGTTCAGTGCAGTGCTTTCCCATCAATGTTGAGTCCTCCCATGAAGCTACTCCTAGGTAGGTGAGTAGGTAGTATTAGTATCTAGGTAAGTACCTTGGTACCCACCAGTTGTCGTCCTCGTTGCCTACCAAGGCCTGCACTGTCGTCTCCTTCTCTCCTAGGTATGTTATTTTGACCATACATAGTAGGTATCTGTAGGTACACAGGGGTGCTAGCTTACCGTTCCGGGTCCCTGATCCCCCTTCCCAGGGCCCTGGCCTTCCTTTCGCCTTCTGCCGTTGCCACACCCCATTTTCTCTCAAGCCCCCCCCCCCCCC
>NWBT01000050.1:425175-459712 GCA_003386485.1 Colletotrichum lentis
CCCCCCCCCCCCCCCCTCCCTGAGTGTGTGTGCGTGTCTCCCTCAGAGTTTGCTGATGAGCTCTGTTCGGCGCTCCCATTCGTCGGATCGAGCTCTGTTGTGGATAGCTATGTTATGGCGCTAGCGGCGCGTGCCCAGATTTCATGGACACAATGTTATTGCCGGAATGTTGCGCCAGCCGAAGTAACCCCGACCCGCAAATTCCACTTGGGACCAGGAACCATGGGGGAGCGGGCTGAGTGAGTGAGTAAGTGAGTGAGAGCGTCGTAGAGGGCCGTGGGCAAGGCAGGAAAGGCTGCCGCTGAATGTGTAGCACAGGGCCACTGGCCACGGCAGATTGGCTCTGATGGCGCATGAGGGATGACAGCGAAGAGAAGAAGAAGAAGCGGGGGGAAACGACTTGCTCAGCTCGAGCAAGGCTGCCTGGAAACCGGGAGGCACCGTGGTGGCAGAGAAGCAGGCACATACTCTGTACATACCTTGGCCTTACCTCGAAGTGAGGCTCTGGACGACGGATGCCAGCAGCAGGCCTCGGCCAAGCCCGCTGCACTGAAGCACCATGGCCGGTTGGAGCTCAGGAGACGATGGAGAAATGACCTGCTTCGCAGACTGGATCACATCGCAGCCTGCCTCGGGCCATGGGAGGGGGATGTGTTGTCATCTTGACATGGTCGTTGCTGATGTCGACCTTGATGTCGACGCAAAACGCAGACCAAGAAAGCGTCCCGCACGAGGCTTGGAGATGGAATGTGGCGGTGCGTATCACGTGGTATGGCTGATGCTCGCACATCACATCCCTCCCGCTCCGTCCCTTCTTTTCTCGACGTGCCCCATTCAATCGGATCCTCGGCCCCATAAAACCCCGGGTTACTACCCTGCAATATGTACTGACTGGAATAGTGGGGAGCAAACCTGAGTGAGCAGCCCTTCAACTGGCACCAGCTGGTTTCCCGTGCTTCGTCCGGTCTGTCCAGGATGTAGGTACTAGTATGTCCCCACATTGCAGAGTTCGAAACTCTGCCCGCCTCTCTACTGTGTGGCACACGACGGGCTGGACGGGACTTTCACGGATGCACAGATGCTTGGCTTCGTTGGCTGGTCGACCTCGTCCATCAGTCTTTTCTCTGATCGTTGATTATTATTCTCCACACAGAGGTCTACATGAACGTCGTGTACTGGAGGTCAGGAACCGAAACCCCCTCCTCCTCCTCCTCCTCCTCCTCTCTTGCCCCTCTGCTGCCCGTTCTGCATCGATCCTGTCTACGTCGGTTTTGCGTCGGTCATGATGGGGCTTGGCTCTCCAATGGAGGACCTCGCCCTCGCCTAGCCAAAAACGCTGTGTGATGCGCGCACGCCGCGTCGGCTTTCAAAAGCTTGATCTCTGATCGGGCATTGGAAGGCCTGGATCTTGTCGAGAGGACTGCCGGCCTCAAATTTTTCTCCTATTATAACACTTGCCCCTTTCCGGCCGCAAAACATGACTACAAAACAAGCACAATAAACTCCCATCAGTCATCACGAACCCTTCGGGGGTCCGTCACTGGCGTCACTCGGCGCCAACTCCTGTGTCTTTCCAGACTTCCAACGGCTATTCGAATGACAAAAAGGTTAATGATGGCGGAATGCGGGGAGAGGCTTCGACCGTGTTTGGTTCGGTGATTTTTGACGGGACAAGTTCACTTCACGTGAAACGTTGCTTAAGCAAAGCCGGGATAGCTTGACCAATTCGAACCATTCCGGTCCGGTCATGGCTCCAGAGCTTTCTCTCGGAGTTCAGCGAAAGGCCACATGGAGGGCCCCGGTATCCGTCTCGACCAGCCCAAGTATGGGTATGGGTATGGGTGGTGGTGGTGGTGGTGGTGGTAGGGGGAGCCTGACGAGAGGAGCAAGTAGGCGAGAGGAGGGGGACATGCGACGGCACCCAAAGTTCAACACCGTCAATCCTGTGTTGCTAAAGATGGACATGGAGATGCTTGGCCACGTTTTGACAAACCCCGAGCCTGATCTGAGCGGCCCAAAGCACACAGTAATGTGGTGTGTCATGGTGCAAGCTGTAAGGCCTCCTCCTGGCTTGGCATTGCCTCGCTTTGCGTGGGCCGTACAAATCAATCTTACCAGGCAACAAACACCAAGGCAAGTGAGTCGGTCCTCCATGGCTTAATAGCAAAAAAGGTTTTAAAAATAAATAAATAAAATAAAAATAAGGACCAGAAAGACAAGGTTTGAGGGGTTTGTCTTCTGGCTCGTAGTTCTGATCAGCCAACTTTTCTTTTGCTCTCTTTCTTTCTCTCCCTCTCTCCCCCCCCTCCCATCAGACACAGCTTGACAAGAGCTTGTTCGTCTCGATCAGCAAACGCCCTTCCTTACCACTGTCATTCGACCTTTTGCTTTTGACGCCCTGGACGCTGGACGGAAGCCCACAGACNCCCCCCCCCCCCCCCCCCGGAGACCATCTTTTGCACGACCTCTTGGACTGTCGAGGTACTTGGCCCATCACCCACCGCCAACCCTTGGGTTGCGTACCCCCTCGGGTCACTAGCACTGCACTATTGGGCCCCTTCGCCCCTCTTCGAACCCGGTTCCAAGGCGGCGCACTTGTTTCCACCGCGTTTGCGCCGGAACACGCGCGCCGTACCAAGTCTCTCGTCTCGGGGGTTCTCTCTCTCTCTTTCTCTTTCTCTCGCTCAGTGGATGGTTCGTACGCCTCCTCTCTCCCTGTCTCCGATCGCTGCGTGGCGGTCGCCCGTTCCAGCCCGTTCGTTGCATGTGGCTCTAAAAAGGTGAGACCCGCTTGCAGTGTCTTTGCGCAAAGACCAGCCCAGGGTTGACTTGAGTCTCTGATTCCCTCCTACTCCACCGCTGAGTCCTCGGGGAACCAACCCTTGGGCTTGCTTGTTTGTTTGCTTGCTTGCTTGCTTGCTTGCTTGCTTGCTGCATCGAGCCCGGACGGAAACCCCAAATTCGAAGGGCGAGAAGGCAACCCTGCATCGCACACCAAGGTCGAATCAGGGTCTGCTGGTCACCAGAGGGAAACGAAGAAGAAAAACGAAAGAGCCCAAGGCGGGCGGGCGGGCTACCACATCACAGACCTATCAACACTCCATCGCATCCTCCACCGCCGTTCCCCATCCCCTTCTTCTTCTTCTTCTTCTTCTCTTTTTTTTCCATCGTCCCCCTCCCTCTCCCTTCCCCCCATCTCCTCCTACTATTGCCCATATTCTCTCTCTCTCTCTCTCTCTCTCTCTCTCCTCCTTTTGGCCAGAACAATGTCCTATCGATTTACGGCCACCGAGGCTACAATTGCAGACGTTGGTTAAGCTCCGAACCAGACGACCCGTCACTCGCTCGTCAACACAGCTTACTCACTCAATCACTCACTTGCTCACTCATCGCACTCAGATCTCACTCTCACCCTCAACTCTCAACTCTCAACTCTCACCCTATCGCCGACTCCATTCCTCGGCACCTCACCCCCATCTTTGCGCCCGGGATTCCCGGCTCGACTTACAGGCCCGTTTCACATCGGTCCCCTCTGTAGCACGCCGGGTTCCAATCGGTTTCAATCTCCCGTGACGAGGGGATCCCCGGTCGCCAGCCGCCCGCCAATACCGCGTCAACTGCGTGCGTTGTGTGACGGGCAAATATCCCGCTGGCGGCGGCGGCGGCGGCGGCACATCACCGTAATATAGAGGCCTGCTCCTCCTCCTCCTCCTCCCTCCTCCTCCTCCTCTTCCCTTCCCTCCTCCTCCCCGTTCGACACCCCTACGTGCTGCCCGGCTACGCCATGGACGACATCGTGCGCTCGTTCGGCAGAGGCATCTCCCGTGTCGCCCGCGGCGTCCGCAGGAAGGTTCAGCAAGACCAGCATTCGTCTCATGATTCCCCCCCCGCCGCCGCTTCGTCCACCAGCGCCGAGGCCGCCACAAATGCACCGGCATCCGCACCCGCGCCCGCACCCGACAACCACCCCGACCTCGAGGCCCAATTCCCGCCTCACACGGCCGCGTCTCAATCCCAGTACGCCGCTGTGCCGCTCACGTCGCCGCCGCCCGTCGCCCCGACCGCGCCGGGATCGGGATCGGCTTCATCGCTTGCTCACACGCATACGCCCCACGGCCATGTCCTCCCTACGCTCACCCTCGGCCCATCCGCCCAGCCGCCCACTCACGATGAAGAAGCACCTCCTCACCATCCAGCGCTCACCCCTCACTCGACCGGCAGCTCGTCCACCTCTGACGCCCGGACATTAACCAACAACATCACCACCCAGACCCTCACCGTCCCGAGCAACCCATCCCAGCCCGTGTCGCCGCCGTCGCCCGCGCCGGCCGTGCCTCACTCATCCAACGCGGCCCAGCTCTCTCCCTCCTTCACCCCGTCTGCCATATCCTTCGCGCCCCAGGTCCATCCCAACTCCCCGGCCCCCCAGCCGCTCAACCTCTCGGCCGCCACCTCGCCGGCCCAGTACATATCCTCGCCTCTCGAGTCGCCCGTCCCCCTGGAGCTCGAGCAGCAGATCTCGGGCAAGGACAACGCCTCGATCCGGCCCCAGAGCCGCACATCCCGCTCCCGGCGCGACTCCCGACGCGACTCGGTCATCGAGAAGGTCGCCTCCTTGGACCCCCGTCGGCGCTCGCGCAGCCTCGGCCCCAAGACGGGCAACAGTCTCATGGACCTGCCGCCCGAGCTCCACCTCATGATCATCGACTACCTGGAGTTCGGCGAGCTGGAGAACCTGCGCCGCACGTGCCGGTTCTACCGCAACTTCCTCACCAAGCAGACCATCCGCGACCTCTTTGGCGAGCAGTTCCGCCTCGCCCTGCTGGCGCACTGCTACATCTGCCTCAAGTACGACCCGACCCGCGGCAACCTGCTCTGGGCCGATTACAGCCACCCGCGCTACCCGCTCGCCAGCAAGTGCGTCGACTGCGCCTTCCAGGAGGACGAGCTGGCCGTGGGCAAGAAGGTGGCCCTGGGCAACTACGCCAGCGTGTGGATCTGCCGCTGGTGCGGGTATCCCGTCGCCGGCACCGCGGCGCCGAACCAGCCCGAGTTCCACCAGGGCTGTTACAGCCACTACAACAATGTCCTCCTCGCGTATTTCGTCCTCGGCTGGATCCAGCTGAGTCTCGGCGTCGTTGCCGCCGCGCTGTGCTGGAGATACTTCAGGCATGAGACCTTGGTCTTGGTGTCGTCCATCGTAAGTCCTGCGAGAAGGATTCGTTTCCTTGACGTGACGTGCCGTGCCGTTTTTTTTTTTTTTTTTTCTGACTTCGAGCAGGTCAACTTTGTTTTGTTGTGGTGGTGCTTGGCCTTTTTAGTTGTGAGGGGCGAACACAAGCGCACATATCACTTTACCGGCGTGCTAGAAGCCGCGATACTCGGCCTCTGGTGCTTGCCTCTTTATATCCTTGTCAAGGACATTAAAGAAGGCGTCGACGGAGCCTTGGACAGGAGGGTCACGGTGACCCTGGTCTTTATCATCCTAAACATGTAAGTCGTCTCTCACTTTCATCCCCCCCCCCCTTCATTCTTGTCGGCCACCCTACTCACAGCAACACAGGGCTTTCCGTCTGTTGAACGTCCTGGGCAATATCATCCTCACGCTCGAATGGCGACACTTTGCGCGGAAGAAGCCCAGGCTCACGCCGGCCGGCCGCTTTGGCAACATGGTACTGGCCTTCCTCGTCTACTGGACCTACCCGCAGGCCGTCGAGCAAGAGTACCCGCCGCAGTACCACTTCATCAACACGGGCCGGCGGCGGGTCAAGATGATCATCGCTGAGAGGAACGCGCAGCGGCAGCGGGAGCAGCAGCAGCAGATAATGACTATGATGTACTGAGAAACGACCAACAGGCAATGGGGGGGGGAAGAATCGTAATCTTGGCGCATTTAGGGGCGGGGGGCGTCGGATTCGAAATGACGAAACGTAACGGAAGCGATTTTGGTTTTTCTCTGGGAGCGAGAGGGTTTTGTTCTTCCCTCCCCGCCCTCCTCGATCTGTATGTGGATGGCAGATTGCCATGCCTTTGCTACTTATGAAGGGCGCAAGGAAGACGGGGAGGACGGACATATATGCATGTATGATAACCAGGCGACGATGACCTGCGCGCCCAGCAGCCTGTTGGATCTCACAGCACGACACCGGCAATAATGATGAATTCTATGACGAAATAGCAGCGTATCACGCTTACCCCCCCCTCTCCCGCCCGTATTATTATTCATATCCTACCAATTCATTCACACACACACACACACACACAAAGGGAAAGGGGGAGAGAAAAGGTGGAAACGCCCAAGGATCAGAGACACTTTCTGTTGACTACCCCAGGGCCGACTTCTTCGTATTCCGCCCTCGAGATGCACATGCTCCCGAACGCGGGCAGCTCGTTGAACATCGAGCCTCCGACCCACGCGGAGTACGCCCTGTTCCGCGGGGCGAAGACGTTCACCACCTTGGTTCCCTTGTCCTCCGTTTATTCGAGGCAGCGTCTCAGTCTGCTGGCAAACCCGGGGAACATGGAGTTCCCTCCCGCCGGTGTCCAGCCCCAGGATCCCAGGGCTGAGCAGAATCTCCCCCGCCAGCCATCCCAGCGGCCTGTCGAGCTTCACCTTGCCCCCGTCGGGCCACTCCCACACTTCTCCGTCGCCGGCCTCCCTACGCCTCGTCCACCCGGCCAGCTCCCTTTCGAAATCTCGCGCCACGCGACACCGCTCAAACTTGAACAGCCGAACGACGTCCTCCCACGCGCTGTTCGAGGGGAGTCCCAGCCCGGCGTCCCCCGTCGTCAGGTTCAGCCGCAGCCAGTCGTCGACCGCCTGGCCGCCGACGTCGTTACAGCGGGCGCGCTCGCGGATCGGCGCGTGTCCGTAGACGGGCACGGTGGCGGTGCCGGCGAAGCCCGAGGCGACGACTAGCGCGGTGGCGAGGTTGGCGGCGTACGTCGCGAGGAGCGCGGGGACGGCGGTGTAGTACGCCGGCGCGGAGAGAGACTCGAAGATGTGGGATGCCAGGCGCTGGCTGGCGATATTGTTGTTGTTGTTGTTGTTGTTGTTGTTGTTGTTGTTGTTGTTGTTGTTGTTGTTGTTGTTGTTGTTGTTGTTGTTGTTCCCGTGGGTTAGTATGGTGACTACTTGTCAAAGAGGAGTGGCCGCTTTGTTGGAGAGGAGGGAGTGTGGTACCTACCGCTGACCGTTGGGGGTGTAGTTACGAAACAACGTCGAGGGTGTTTGGCAGCCCCCGTAACCAGCTTTCATGAAGCCCGATCTACGACAACGTTTCTCAGCATGCGTTCTTCCTGTCTTGGGTTGTTGATGTCTCCATGCCCGTTATCAATCACTATCGCGGGTGATTCCATCATGCTCTTCAACGTGAGCGGCTTCTGTTGAACGAAGACCACATCCAATGGGCGGGCGGACCGCGCAGCTTTATACGATGAAAAAAAACGTGGACAAGAACGCCTTGAATGTTTTGCTTAATGGGGGCAGTGCTTCCTAGGGGGCGAGGTACCAACGGCGTGGCAGATGCAGGCAACAAGATGCAAATGCTTGGTGTCCGCTACCGTCGTTTCTTTTTTGCAAGAGGCGGCTGCAAACCTGACTGACCATGACCGATGGAGAGAGAGAGAGAGTTTGCAAAACTAGATGACACAGCCCTCACTTGTTGGACTGGAGAAGCAAGTCAATGGCGGTGCTGCTGAGCTTCAATGTGTAGATGAGCAAAATGCCCACAGAAGAAGCATCATCAATCTTGCAGGTTTGGCGCTTACGTTTGTGTGTCCTACGCCGGGGAAGACGTGATGTTCAACTCCAGAGCCAGGACATGGTCTACACAACACGGGGTATTGATTGTATGTTTTTACACGAAAATCTTCTCCCAGAATGCATCCGCCCCAAGGCAACTAACCAGCTAGCACTTCCCCCTCAGGACCGAGCCAACCCGTAAACGCTTCGACACCACCATCGACATGACGGCCGCGAGCATGAACCCGCCGGCAAAGATCCAGGTGCCCTGGAACTCCCTCTGCACCTCGGCCACGCCGTCGCCCCGCGGCTTCTGCGCCGCACCGCCGATGGGGTTCCCGATCAGCGCCCCGACGCTCGCGATCGTGTACCCCATGCCCATCCTCGTCCCGTACTCGGACAGGTCGTCCGTCAGGTTCGCAATCGTCGCCGGCGGCAGCGAGACCATGCCGCCCGAGACGAAGCCGTAGACGATGGAGATGGCGACGAGGCCCGGCAGGTCGTGCGCGAAGCGGAAGAGGAAGAGAACGACGGCCGAGCCGAGGCAGCAGGGCAGCATAATGGTCATGCCGCCGTATTTGTCGGCCAGCCAGTTCGGGGCCAGGCGGCCAAACAGGCTGGCGGCGTTCATGGCGCTGAGGATGTAGAAGGACGTGTCCGGGTCGACGCCGAGGCGGATGGCGTAGGCGTCGACGTAGAAGAAGGGGACGTAGACGGAGCCAATCATCAACGCGAAGGCTGGCGAGTGGTCGTGAGCAAAATAGGGGACGATGGACAGAAAAGACAGGAGGTCACGAGACGAGTCTCGGGGAGGGGGGCTTACCGATGCAAAAGGTCACGTAGGGGACGTCCTGGAAGTGCTTCAGGCGGAAGAGGGCACCGCGGCGCTTGAGGTTCGGCCGGAGGCGCATGATGGCGATGCAGACCAGCAGGCTGCCCGTCACGATGAACGCAAACACCCTCACGGCCCAAGGGAACCCGATGGAGGCGATGAGCCGCCGTTCCATGATGGGATACACGATGCCCGCTTTTTGCAAAAGACTCGTCAGCAAACGGCGCCTCCTTCACCAACATATACACACGCGGACGCGCGTCATATGGAAACTCACCCAAACTGCTACCCGTAGCAGCGATCCCCGTAGCGACCATCCTCCTCCGCTGGAAGTAGAGCGGGATCACGGCCACGCACGTCAGTCCCAGCAGACCGCTGCCCATGCCGACGCAGAAGGCCTGCGCGAGGAGGATCTGCCAGTACTGCGTGCACAGGCTGAGCATGAAGAGACCCAGGGACGTCATGGCGGTGCCGCAGACGAGGATGAAGCGGAGGTAGCCCGCGTCGAGGAGCCAGCCGGCGCACACGCCGATGAGCATCATCAGGAAGATCTGGATGGAGCCGATCCACGCGATGGTTGACGGGTTGGTGTCCGGGAGGAGCTCGTTGGAGTAGTAGGCCTGGAAGACGCCAAACGAGTTGGAGAGGCCCCTTGGGGAGGTGAGGAGCGGTCAGCTGGACTGCCCGTGGAATTCGGGGGGGGGTTTGTTGGTTTTTTTTTTTTTTTTGACGGGGGGTTTTGATCCTGTCCTTGGGGACGACTTACCAGGTATTGGCGAAGAGGATCCAGCTTCCGAGGACCTGAAGCCAGGCGACGACGCCCTGGTCCATGACCAGCTCTGCCGCAGCCTCTTGGGCCGGCTCGCCGTCGCTTGCGGGCGGCGCTGCCTGGCCCTTCTCCCCGTCGGATGGCATGTTGATCTGCGAGACCGCCTCTGAATCACTGTCTTGGCTCTTGGCGATCGCCATGTTGCACCCCAGACATGCGTTAAGGCCGGTTCAAAAAGATGCAGTTTCAGGTTTTGAGAGAGAGAGAGAGAGAGAGAGAGAAGGGGGGTGAGGGTGAGGGTGAAGGAGAGGAGACCCTTGAGGGAGGGCAGGCGTTGAGTTCATATGAAGTCTGACAGAGCCGGCTTGTCGAGCCGCTCGGGATGGTAATTCAAGCCGAGCATGGGAATCTGACGAGAGAACCGGCGGGCTGACGGGGGGAGGGGGCTCGCTGGGCAAAAGTCCCCTGGAGTGGATCGGGGAATGGGAGAAATACTCGAGGAGGGAGTCGTCGCTCGAGACTTTGGTGGGGTGAAAAAGAGTCTAGGGCATCAAGCCACCAACGGGAAGCTCGCGCCATCGTGGGCGTGATGGATGGGATGCAAGGGTTAGGGGCGGTCCGGCCGCTAGGCGGGAGAACCAAAGTACATAGCTTGTTGTATGGGGCTTTGCGCTCCCGCGTCTTACCGCCGCGATTTTCTCACGGGGACCCCCGGAGGGATATTTCTACTACGTAGTAGGCTCAGCGCTAGGTGATGGGATGGTAAGACGTGCTGGGGGTCCGCATCCTCGCTCCACGTGCTGAGAATGTACAATCTGGCTTTCCCCATTCTGGGATTGTGTCGTGTCGTGAGTTGCAATATCGCTCAGCTCAATACAATAATAGAGAATGGGGCAGAGATATACGCCAGGCTGGTTCTTGTTGTTGAAGAGCCTCGCTGTCTGACAGCGAAGTCGCTTGGGCAACTGATCGATCGACCGGCTGACTGACTGACTAGCCCTAGACTCGAAGTGTGGATCGTCGCTGGGAGAAACCCCTACAAGCGTCGATTGTGGGTTGAGCCGAGTGGTAAGACGGAGACTCCGACGTATCTGACTTCTTAAGCCGAGATGGAATCCAGACGACCGCAGCTTGGATTGCGGTGCCGGTAAAGGAGGGAGACACGATTGAGCGAGTCCGGACTCGTCGGTTCTGAGGTCCAGCTCAAACTAAAAAGGAAGTTCGATTGCTTCTATGGCCAGAAACGCATCTCGTCACGGGGAGACTTGGATCTTATATCCTCGGTGCTGAGAATTGTTGCTCCCTTCGGCTTGACGCGCATCGGCTTCGGCTCCGGCTCGATAACTCCAGCCAGGAAAAGAAGGCCAACGGGGTTTTCAAACACAACCTATCTGTCTGCCGCTGGGCCAGGATGAGAACCTACTTAAAGCAGTTACACAATAGACGATAGGTATCTGATCCAGACAAGCAAAACTCAATGCAACTTTTTCCCACATCAAGATAAAGTAAGTAGTGAAGTGAGGTGAGTAAGTAAGTAAGTAACCCGGGACAAACAACAACCAAAACACCTTCAGCAAAAAAAAAAAAAAAAAATTGAAGAACCCGTATGAGTGGCTAAACCAATCGCGGTGAGGATTTGAGCCTCACGCGGGGGTCGAACCCGCAACCTTGAGATTAAGAGTCTCACGCTCTACCGATTGAGCTAGCAAGGCGGGTCTTTTTGTTGAAGATCACCACTGTTAGACGTCCCAAGTACAACACCACCACTCACCAAGCCCTGAATACCGTTTCCCTATCACTAGCTAACCTTACCCTCTTCAAGTCTCAACCACGTCGTCTTAATCCATGTCTGGCCAATGTCTCTCACCGGCACCTTTCACGTCCTGTAGATCAGCAACCCGGGGCGAATACTCTTCAATCTTGCCGCTCCGTGCCATGTTTCTTCAGTGGAGCACTCACCATGGGGATCTCAAAAGGTCTTCGGGACACACCACTAAGTGGAAGAACGGCGGCTCGGCCTTGAGCGTCTCGAGCGCCGCCGACCAGTTCTTCATGAAGTAAGCGCACAGGACAAACTCGCCCTGCGTTTCGTGCATTCCTCAGCCAAACCTCCCCCTTCCCAGAGCTGGCTGTCCAAAAAGAATCCCGTCATTCAAAACTCGCCGTGCCGTGCTCCAAGCCGGCCCCGACGCTGGACACGTACACCAGGCACCTCACAGACCCGCCCGTCCGCCCCCGACGGCGAACTCGACGTTCGCAGCCATCTCCCGCGCCCTCGCGAACGGCTCGGCGTCGGAGTACAGCGGCGGCGTGTTGGTGGTCACCACGGCGTCCGCGCCGGCTAGACGGAGGGTCCCGACATCGGCGACCTCGCCCTCGACGGCCGTGAACAGCGGATGGTCCCGGAACTCAGCAGGCGCCTTTCCCATGTCTCTGTAAACTCCCGTTACGGACGGACGGGATGCGTCGTGTAAGAGGGCTCGGATCGCGGCTTGTCCTGTCTTGGGAGACGCTGGCACCACGAATACGTGCATCGCGAACTGGTTAAAGTTGTAAGTTCCATCGCGCTCTTCGTGCTCCTCCAAATTGAACCCAGCTGCCTAATTGAAATGGAGCGTAATTTACGATTCACGCTTGCCGAAGCTCGGCTATCGGGGGTTCATTTTTACAGATGTATACTATGAGAATAGCGGCTGCATGTCATCATACGAGAGAGATCTAGGTTTGGTTATAACAGTCGCCCCCGTCGATGCGTCAGTGGCTGTCTGTATTGGGGAAATGTTCTGCACTCGCTCCCATCTCCCTACCGGCCGGCACAAAAGGGGACATCTCGTGTTCTGGACATACGAGAAGGCTTTGATAGCTAGCCATCCCAACCCAATCATTCAACTTTGATGAGTATCCTCCGGCACTAAAGCCCAATGAATGAGCTTGAGAGAATGTCAGCACATAACGCCCTTACCGGCGGCAAGACTGTCCGCCTTTATGACGACCCTGTGGCCCAATTCTTTCAGGTACTCCTTGGCCTTTTCATGGTTGGTCCTCTCAAAGGGTCTTGTAGCTAGCGGTAGGGATGCCACTCCTGTACATCAAATCCTTGGCATAATCCTTAGAGCCTTCGATGACCGCCGCCCTCTTGCTTGGGGCAAAGCAGAGAATCCCATCTGAGGCTCAGTCAGATAGATCACTATGTGTCCTCGGTCAAAAGACAGTCCCAACTCAAGTGGTCGCCCAGTCCACCCACGACGGCGTCATCAGGGCCGACGACAGCAAGATCGATGCCGAGAGTCTGCGCCAGCCGAACGAGCCCAGGGTAGTTGTCGCTCGCTACGTCTCGGCAGTTGGAGGCCTTTGGAAGCGCCTCCGTGCCGGCGTTTCCAGGCGCGACGCAGACGTGCTCGACGGACCTTGAGCGCGTGGGCTTCCAGGCCAGGGCGTGCTCGCGGCCGCCATTGCCGACGAGGAAGATCTTGAGATTGCATCGTTCGGCAGCCATGGCCTGAGTGGCGTCTGTGGGTCCCCTCCGGTGGCCGTGAAAAGGGACAGAAGTGAGAAGTGAGGGGCGAGGGGGGTTGGATGGACAAAGTTCGCTCGGTCCGATAGTGCAGGAAGAAGTTTTGACGACAGGCCAAAACGGTACCGCTGCGATGGAAAGGATAATCCGATCATCCAAAGGCCGCCGGGGTGCCGCACCGTGAGGGGAGGACGGAAAGCCGCCGGTTTCCATCCGCAACCGCACCTCAATGGAATTCAAAAGTCACCCGCCGAGGGCCACCGCGATTGAACCTCACTTTCTCAGTCACCTTCCCCCACATCAACTCGTCGTCGACCAGGTAACAGCTGCCGACCAAGAGCCGGTGATGGCCCCTCGGCCGCGCAATGAACGGCATCCGGCCCCCAAACAGCACAACAACCTCGTCGCCCGCCTGCATCATCTGGGGCCCGATGCCCACACGGCCATCGCGGGTCACAAACGCCCTGCGATTGTGCGAGTACGTCCGCGCGCCGGACCCGAAAGCGTGCAGCTTCTCTTCCCGCTCCGGATGCCCAAACTGGTCTGCCGTCGGCGGGGGGCCACACTCGGCCATCTGCGTAAGGAACGTCTCCGCGAGGTCCCGGACTTCCTCGTCGAGCTCCTCGCGGGGCTTCCGCGTGCGGTCGTCAAAGAGTGGGTTGAGGCCCCCATGCTTCTGGGTGAGGAGGGAGCTGTGGCCGATGATAGACCCCAGGACGCCCGCCAGGACGGCCTTGCAGAATGCCACATCGAGCAGCCCGCCATCCCGATACGCCCACCCGCACCTGGGCGCGATGGGCACGCCATAGAGCTGCTCCCAGGCATCCGTGATGGCTAACGCCGTCTCCCGCGACCCCCACCCGAACGCAAACGTCTCGCTCGTCTTCTGCACCGCGTCCACGTGGTACCCGTCCAGCGACAGAACCTTGGGCCGCACGGGTTCCTCGCGGATCGGTATGTCGTGGACCTCGGCAAAGTACTGGAAATGCCCGTCGCAAAAGCCGGCGAGATACGCCCCCTTGAACACGAAGCACGTCCGCCGGCCGAACCACTTGGGCACCCACGACGGGTACTCCCCGAGCCCGGGATCCTCGTTGTGCTGCACGTGGTCGAGGACATCCAGAACCCTTGGTTGCTTGCGCACGAGGAACCGCGTCAGGTCGCAGTACACCAGCGCCGTCTCCCGCTTGTAGTCCGGCCGCAGGGCCCGCGGCCGACCAAAGTTGAGGTCCGGCGCGAGCCCGTTGACGAACTCGTTGACCCGCGTGAGGCCCCGGCGAAGCAGTCGGATGCGCCAGCTGTCGTTGTTGTCCAGCACCTCCGTCAGCGCCAGCACGGGGTTCAGGCCCTCGTCGCATATGCCCAGGAGAGAGAACACCTTGTCGCGGTCGTCCGTCGCCTGCAGCGTCCGCGTCAGGTCGAGCAGGCCCAGGAACGAGCCGATGGAGCCCCCGACCTCGGGCCGTCTCTGGGTGGTGGTCGGCTGTCGTCGCATAAGGATCAGGTTCCACAACTCGTAGGGCCGGTGTATCGAGATCTCTCCTTTCCAACCCCCGACGACGATTAGTGAAGCGATCAAATCGAAGAAGGACATCTCCAGCTCCTCAATCTTGGCGATTGCCCAAGACGATGCCACGACTTCTTGCACACACCAACATCGATTAAAGTACGGACGTTCAAAGACCTCATCCAGATGGGCCATGGACGTCTCTGGTAGATCGTCCACCATGCTGCTGGCCAACTCCATCACCGCATTGGGATCGAGCTGCTCGTTGTTCGGGCCGGGAAGGGTGTATTCTCTGATTCTTGCGAGCCTTTCCGCCGCCAAGAACGCCTCCTTGGTCCCGGATGTTTTGAGCCCCAACCAGACAACCACTCGAGCGGCATGCTTGTAAACCAGCCTCATGTACTGAACCTGGCGAGAGCGCTCATCTAGGTCCGACTGGTCAATGCAGAGGGCGTCGATCCATAGCCGGCGCACCTGTGTCGGCAGGCGCAGGGAGCGCAGGGCGTCCTCCAGGTTCGGTTTGATGGGCAAAGGGTGGCCTTGCAGCCAGATGTAATCCCTCGACTCGTCAGTGGGCTTTCCCCAGGTGTAAGACAGCGCCTCGTAGGGAGGTGCATCCTCGATGCTGACGATTTGCAGATTCCCCTCGAAGGGGTCCTCTCCCGAGCCGGGGTGCAGGAAAAGCAGCCGTGTAAACGGCGGGGTTCGGCCCTGTTCTGCAATGGGCGGCAGCGGTTGGTATTGGTACGATCCCTCTTGTGCCATGGTGCCTATGCATCTGGTGGTCGGCGATCCGTTATCATGAGCCTCTTCCTTGATCCAGAGTTGGTTGACTGTCTCCAGCGGCGGTGTACGCAACCGTGGTGAACATGGCTGAAACCCGGGATATCAAGGACGGCATCACGTGTACCCCCTTTACTGTCAGAATCGGACATGGTTCGTCCGGTCCTGCAGGGGGTCTTGTTGATGGTGCCATGCGACTGGCCGCAGACCTCAGCCGCTCGCGCTAGATGTGTGATGCAGGAAACTTGGGGAGGCCGCCTGACCAGGCACACTGACAAGTTGTAGATGCAAGGAAATGGGTGTGAAAGTCGTTCATAACTATGCAGGGATAGGGGTTGGTAATACAAGAGACCGATCAACAGGTTGGCCACATGAATGCTGAGGGCTCTCCTGGGACGGTGCAGCCTCGGTCTGTGACCGTGCCGCCGCCAGACTCCCAGCCCTGGTGTAATCGTTTTTCTGCATCCGATTTTGGGGTATCATTACAGTAGAAATAAGTTGCAGTGACGGGTGCTGCTCATCACAACCTGGCTCCTTCTCGTCGTCATTCTCAGCCCAGATCTTCAGATGAGAACTAGAGCTTTGGCCCAGTCGTTCCTCATCGGATTTCGGGTTCCTTCATGAAATCGGGAATGGTCAGGCCGGCCTCGAGCACAGAGAGGTCCCAAGGGTCGGCGGGTGCCACCTCCGCCTCATCATCCACCTCCGCGTTCACAAGCTTCTAAGCGGCCTCGTCAGTCGCGCAGCCCACTCACGAACTACGGATCATCGGATACTCACATGGTTCGTACTATCCACATCGACATTGGGGGCATCAGTATCCGCCGCGTATATCTTGATTGACCGCAGGTGTGTGTCCTTTCCGTTCTGGTGATTCTCGAGTATTTGCATCTGGAACACGTACGAGACCAGCGTGTTGCCGTCAGGGCCGCCACCCGCACCGGCAACTGGAACCTTCTGCCAGCCGGATGGTTGCGACATCTCCATGGTCGCGAACTGGATGAGGTTGTTCTCGCTGGTGCCGGACTTGAAAATGATCTTAGTGGGCGTGTAAGACTCGTCCTCGCTGTAGTCTACGAAGAAGCGAATGTCTCTGATGCCGACCCGCTTGATGAAGTATACCGTCAGCTTATGAGGCTGCGGCCCATCGGATCTGCTGTCGGTCAGTACCTCCTCGTTCGGGAGTGCTGGATATGCTGGAAGCCGGATTCACGTACTGCCAGTACGTCTTCAGGCTATCGTCACGAAGCTGCTCAACGCCATTGCCCTGCTTGTGACTGCTGACAGTGAACTTCCCCAGATTGGAAATTTCCTTGAGACCGGCAGCGAGGGGGTCGAAATCGGGCTCTTCATGAAGGTCCCCGACGAGGTCCCTATTCTCGCCGTCCTCAACGCTAGTGTCGGTGCCGGAAATCTCGCCCAGGTCATCGAGCGGCATGCTAATGCCCTCCTCGTCCGAGTACTCTGGAATTGGCGCGTTCCGTAAGTATTCCTCCATGTTGGCACTGGCTCTCATGGCCTCCCAGTCGACGCGCTGTGGGGGGAACGCTTCGCCGTCGCTGGAGATATGATCGTCCGGATGCGCGCTGCCTGGAATGAGTCAGCAGTTTCGTTGACCACGGATTGAAACAGGCAAGACGCCAGCCATATGGCCAGGATCCCGCTTGGGAAATCGTCTGAAGTCTACGGCTGGGGCCGCATGAACCGGGCGGGGTCGGCGGATGGCCCCGGTGCTTAAGAGAATCTCCTGCGCCCAGGCGTTTGCTCAACAGCTCTCTGTACTTCCCCCAAAACACACAAGCGCCGCTGGCGGGCTAGTGCTGGACCGGCCCTTGTTTCGGCTGCTTCATTTCGTGAGGGGGACGAGAGCAAACGAAAGCGAAGGCCCCTTGTCATTGGGCTGAAATAAAGAGGCCAGACCTGCCTCTCGTCTCATCAAACGGGGGCCGAAATGAGACCCCTGCTGGCTAGAGACCAACCCCTGTCTGCTTCATTCGACGACAAACGACACGCTTGAGGGCTCATTGTTACTTGGCCAGAGCCCAAATGACATGCTTTGCACGAGAAGCTAAGCAGATAACTGTGGGTGGGCGTACTGTATAATTGCAGCTGTCCAACCGAAGACTGAAGTAGCCAAGGCGGCGAAGCTCAGGGAGGAAAAAGAGAAAGGAAAAAGAAAGGGGAAAAAAGGCGCCGGCAATGGACCTGAACGTTGGACGGGAGGAAATATCGTCACCCACCATTCGGACCATGAGTTCTCGTGGCTCGGCGGTCATAGTAATCGTTCATCCACTGCTCTGACCGGTCGACGTCCAAGTCGATGCCGTTGTGGCCGTTGCCGAGCTGCTCGGGGCTCTGCAGGTCCGGTCGCGGGAGGCTTCCCTGCCGTTGGTCGTCCATTGCCAGCTGGCGACTCGAGCTGCACGGTCTAGATCTCGAGGGCTGGCCAGGGTGCGCGCTTTCGTGAGAATTGCGTTGTGGTGTTGCTCTTGCAGCGTTCATCGCCGGGAATCACGTGGATCCCCCGAGGAATGTCACGTGTCTCGCTTGTCGGTGTGGGATCGCTCACCGAGGCACCATCGTCAGGGTCATCGACCACCCCCCCTTGGCGTTTGATGCCAGCCAGTTCCTGAGAGGAAGCACAAGGTGGTGTTCAACGCCAGGAATAGATAGATTTTTCATTCTGGCTTGCATCACTGCATAACGCGCTAAAGCTGGCCGGGGTTGACGAGTTCTTTCAATGCACCGGATTACAACATACTTGCCAAAGACATGAGATGTGGCAGGGTTCTGTGAGGGGTTGTCTAACTACACTACTCGCCTATTCATAGCAGTGTTGCAGGTGATTGGCGGTTGTCGTCCGGGTGGGGTTCAGCTTGCATTTCAGCTGAAGCCGCGTTCTGCTGTCGGACATGGTTCAGACTCAACATTACTCCGACTCCGTGTAAGCAATCTACTTCAAGGCCTTCTGCGAGAATAAACCCCCCGTCCAAGTGTGCACTAATCTTGTGGGAAACCTAATGCACCTAAACGCCTCAGTGTGTCTCTACACTGTCTCGTGCCAACGCCCGTCAAGTCAGCCAGTCAGGCTTCTCGTACAGGCCGGGGGTGTTGCTCGAATGGCCAGAAACCAACACAGTGAGCCAATAGCAACATCGTCTATTCAGCTGATAATCATAATTGCACTTCTATATCGATCTAGACGCTGAATTTGGAAGGTTGATCCTAGCTGCTGCTGCTGCAGTGGAGGGGTGCGCATTATACACTAGATGTCAACCGGTCAAGATGTCAATTGTTCTTCGAGGTAATTTCAGTTGCCCAGGGGAGATTTAGTCAGAGTGACTTGCATTAGAAAAATAAAGAGTAGAAGGCCGGTAAGATCGTCGCAGATATAAAAGAAACACTCTTCCCTCGAGAGGAACAGGCAAGCTCATAGCCTACACCATCACATGCTTTATCTTGTTACTCAATTCAACATTCGCAGCTGATCAATCATCACTATGAGGGTCTCGGTTCTCGTCCCGGCTCTCTTCTTCTCCGGCGCTCTCGCCGCCATCGGCAGTTACTGCAAGGATAGCAAGGTCCGTCTCACTCTTCTCCCATGTACTGACTGGCCAGTGTGCATTCGTGCTCATTCGTGCTCATTCACATGGTTTCATAGGGCATCTACGGCACCTGCCAGAAGGTCAACAAGTGCAAATCACTCAACGGATACACAAAGACCAACCTCTGCCCCAATGACCCGGACGACGTCAAGTGCTGCTTCTATCCGGACTGCAACAGCAACGGCTACTGTCAGAAGGACAGTCTTTCCTGCAGTGGCACATACTCCACGTGAGTCATCCGCTCCAGTACATACACGATAGCTAACACAGCATCCCTTTTCACTAGCGGTGACTGCCCTGGACCTAACGGCTACCGTGTAAGTACACATCTTCATCCCCATGGCCCCCATCGATGCTGATTTGAACAAGTGCTGCAACTTGAGAACCGGAAAGCCGCCTATCTGCACCCGCGACGAAAAGACTCGCCGCTGCCTCATAATCTGAGCTTGGTTGGAGAGTTCGTGCTAGCTGGTTAGGTCCAAGCAAACGAGTTCTGTAGAAATAAAAACATGGTTGAACCTTGGTATGCTGTCCTGAAATGGTGTCGGGGCTGGATCGGAACATGGAGATGCCACATGTCGCTGCCATTTAATCACAGGATGAACGAATGTCCAAGTATGTGGGACGATGAGGAAGATAGAGCGGCCAGGCTTTTTGTCTTCCACCAAATCAACGAGATTCGGTCAAGGCCTTGAGACTGGAGACCAGGTCCAATTTCGACGCTGCGCGAAGATATTCACGGGAAGATAGGGAGAACAGACAAACAAACAATAGCAAAGTTCAACAAGCAATTACATGCATTTTTTTTCCTGCCAGTAAAAGAGAAACTATGCCCATCCAATGATCAGACCATATAAGCCCCCCAAGGTCCATCCCAAAACGCCGGCCAGAGAGATCAAGGTATCATACAGCGCATTGAACAATATGTTGTGATGCACATGAGGCCCAAGTGCCGTCTATGAATAAGAAACACGACGCCGCTTGGCTTCCTAAGCGCCGAGGGAGCTGCGCTTCTTCTTCAGCTTCTTCTCCTTCTTGGGCGTCTCGTCGTCCTCGTGCTTGCGCTTCTTCTTGCCGCCGTCGGCAGCCTTGATCGGCGTCTCGTCGGCCTCGTCCTCGCCCTTCTTGAGCTTCTTCAACTCCTTCTTACTGAAGACGACGGGCGTGCCGTCCTCGCCAAGCTGGACGTCGCCACGCTCGAACTTGCGCTTGAACTTGGACACGCTGACACCGGCCGCCTCGGCGAGGCGCTCGTACTCCTTTTCGCTCAGCTTCGCGGGTGTGCCCTTTACGCTCTTGCTCTCCTTGACCGGAGTCTCGGCCGCGATAGAGACACGCTTCTTGTCCTTCTTGTCCTTCTTCTCCTTCTTCTTGTCCTTTTTGCTCTTCTTCTCCTCTTCGCTGGCATCGTTCATCACCTCGTCTTCCTCCTCCTCGTCGCTGTCGGCGTCCTTCATCTCCTCGTCGACAACCTGGATGAGCTTCTTAGACTTCTTGTCGGACTTGCCGTTGGTCTCGGCGTCCTCAACACCGTCAGCGTCGGCGTTGTACTTGCGGGACTCCTTCAGGTTAAAGCCACCGGGGGTGGTGAGCTGACCGTCGGGGCCAACACCGACACCCTTGGGCAGGAGAGGCTTGCCCTCGAGCTTGCGGAGAAGGTTCTCGAGCTTGATGCGGCTGGTGAGGCCGAGGATGCTGCGCTCCTCCTCGTCATCCTGGTTCTCCAGATCGCCGAGAGCATCAACGCGCAGACCAAGAGCGGTCTTGGCGGCGAGGGAACGGGCGATCTTTCCCTTGTTTTTGCCGGTGGCCTGGCCAACGAGGGAAGAGTGGTAAATGATACCGTACTTGGGTGTGTCGTGCTTGGTCTTGAGGGCACGGAAAAGGGCCTTCTCGGCACCGAAAATCTGGATGGTCGAAGAGGGAGCCTTGGCCAAGCTGATCAGGGAACCAGCGTGGGCGATGAGGCGAGCACCGACGAGGTAGCCGACGAGGGCGGTCAAGTTGGGAGCGAGAGCGCGCATGCGAGTCTCCAAGTAGTTGGAGAGCGAGGCACGGTACTCGGAGTAGGTGATGACCTGCTGAGCCAACAGCTGGATGTTCTCCAAATCTTCGGGGGTGATCTCAGTTCCCATGGAAATCTCCGCAGCGGTCTTGACGGGGGTCTCGAGCTCCTCGGGGAGGATGTCGGAGAGGTCGGCCTCGTTGAAGTCCTGACGCATGCCAACGGCAACGACAAGGCGGGCGTAGACCAGGTTGTCGTTGAGAATCTTGGCAAGCTCGGGGAAGTGCCAGCCGTACCATTCCTTGGTGCGCATGGCGTAAACGTTGAGCTCCTTGTCAAGGTCGTCCACCAACTTGATCGCCTGGACAACCATGGCGTCGACCTTGTCGGCAGAGAACTTAAGCTTGTGTCGGGAGATGGAGTGGGAGAGACCGAGGGCCATGCGGTCCATGGTCTCGGTGGTAAGGCCGGGGATGAGGGACGACAGGTTCTCGCGGACAGCACGGAAGAGGTCCTGGGAGGCGGCCTCGGAGACAGCCTGGATGTTCAGATCGGGAAGCTTGCCAATGGCGGTGCCGAGCTTCAGGTCGGCGACGGCAATGCTAGCCTTCTTCTCGTCCTTGATCTCATTGAGCAGGCTGGCGAGTAACGGGGGGACGCGACCCTCCTTGAGACCGGCGGCTTCCTCGACGGCGATGGCGGAGCTCTCGAACTTGACGAACGACTTCAACTTGAGCCTTTGCAACGGTCAGCTTGTTTTGCACCGACACGCAGCCTTTTCCGCGATTGGGCCCACGGAGTTGCAACGCGTGTGCGCTGTCTCGTGCGCTTCATGGAAACCGACTGCCA
Source organism: Colletotrichum lentis (assembly GCA_003386485.1). NCBI lineage: Eukaryota > Fungi > Ascomycota > Sordariomycetes > Glomerellales > Glomerellaceae > Colletotrichum > Colletotrichum lentis. The sequence continues at coordinate 446,784 of NWBT01000050.1, forward strand.
TTGACTTTTCGGGAACGCGACTTACATCTCGTTGATCTTCTCCGAAGAGGTAGGTCCCGAAGAGAGCTCATCGCGCTTCAGGAGCTTCTTGTCGGCAGCCTTGAACAGACCGTAGCTAGTTGTATTGTTAGCCTCGATCAAGTTTCTGCCACTTTTATTTCTTCTTGCAAGTCAAAACATACCCTGCCGGCGTTTCGGCGAGAACGAAGAGAGACATGCTGAATACTGTCGAAACCCTTCAAATCTAGCCTGTCGGTTCCCTCGGGTAAATTCCTCCGCTCGTGGGTGTAATTGTTGTTGTCGGCGGAGGCAGGTTTCCAGAGCGGATTGATGGGTTGGAAATATTTTTTTTCTGATCTGAGCTCCACCAATTTTTTTTCGACGCTGCAGACCTTTGGGCGGGCCCCCACACCCAATTGGCAAGTGGGATAGCTCGGAACGCGTAAAATTAGTTTCGCCGATGGGCAGGAAGAGAGACATGGAAAAAAGCTGGAAGCGTGTGCACCGCCCCAGCGGGTCTGTGCGTGGCTGTAGTGCGTAATGCTTAGTGAGAGTTAGGTACTTGAGTTGGTTGGCTGGCTGGCACTGGAACCTGGCAGCTGCCGTGGAGCCGATTTGATTTGGTTTGGCTGCGTGAGAGACAGAGAGAGAGTCCTTAAGTCAACGACCACAGCTATCTCCGTCTGCGCCTCCACACGACCCGGCGTCACTACCTATCTCCAGCCCCCTCGAATCGAGCATCCACAATCCCGTCAAGATGGAGGGTCTTTTCTTCAACGTCAACAGCGGGTAAGTCCTGTTCTCGTGATGCGTGATGTGCACGCGGGTGGTGTCTGACCGATTGCAGCTACATTGAGGGCATTGTCCGTGGCTACAGGAATGGCCTTCTCACCGGCTCCAACTACAGCAACCTGACGCAGTGCGAGACCATCGATGGTTAGTGATCCTCTATTGGCCGACGCGAGGCATGTCTGACTTGGATATCTAGATCTCAAGCTGCAACTCGGTCCTGCGTACGGCGACTTCCTCGGCAACCTCCCTCCCAACCCCTCGACGTCAGCTCTTGCCGCGAAGACAACCGACAAGCTCGTCTCCGAGTTTCGCTATGTCCGGGCCAATGCCGTCGGTGCCCTGGCCCAGTTCATGGATTACCTGACGTACGGTTACATGATCGACAACGTCGCCCTGCTGATTACCGGCACCCTCCACGAACGAGACACCCGCGAACTGCTCGAGAGATGCCACCCTCTCGGCTGGTTCGAGACGATGCCCGTTCTTTGCGTCGCAACCAACATTGAAGAACTGTACAACAGCGTCCTCATCGAGACGCCCCTCGCCGCCTACTTCAAGGGCAGCCTTAGCCATCAGGACCTTGACGAGCTGAACATCGAGATCGTCCGAAACACGCTGTACAAGAACTACCTGGAGGACTTCCATAACTTTGTCAACACCCACCCGGATATGGCTGGCTCGCCGACGGCGGATATTATGTCGGAGATTCTCGAGTTTGAGGCTGACCGTCGTGCGATCAACATCACGCTTAACTCGTTCGGCACAGAGCTGAACAAGAACGACCGCAAGAAGCTTTACCCCAGCTTCGGCAAGCTGTACCCTGAGGGAACTCTGATGCTCTCTAGGGCAGATGACTTTGAGGGTGTCCGTCTTGCGGTCGACGGCGTTGCAGACTACAAGAGCTTTTTCGAGGCCGCTGGCCTCGGCGGCGGCCCTTCGGGCCCCGGTAACCTGGGTGGTGGCTCGAGCTCTGACGGCAAAAGCCTGGAGGACATGTTTTACCAGAAGGAGATGGAGATTTCCAAGAGCGCCTTCACTCAGCAGTTTACATTCGCTATTGTGTACGCCTGGGTGAGGCTTCGTGAGCAGGTACGAGACGAATGCCACCTCTACGTGAGACAAGAATCGAGCTAACGACGTGTTAGGAAATCCGCAACATTACCTGGATCGCCGAGTGCATAGCCCAAAACCAGAAGGACCGGATTGGCAACTACATCAGCGTGTTCTGAGTTTTGTGTGTTTGACAGCAGTCCTGTTCTCGTACTTTTGTAGAATACCAGTTTCTTCGTTTAATGGCAGGTCACAACGGCGCAAGGAGGTAGCTCAGGTTCATGACGTGGAGATCAGCATCTTTACCGATCGCTATAGTGTACATAGAGGACAATTACAAGTCTGAATTTTACACATGTCATCTCCGCCTCTGCAGCCTCTCCCCTTTTCGCCCTTTTCGCTCAGAAGCTGATCTGCTCCTTGTACGTCGCTGGAGACAAGCCCAGCTCCTCCAGCAGATGAGTCCACCGCCCGCTTCCTCTCTCCTTCTTCTCCATGTACTTGAGCAGTCTCTGCCTCCGGTGGCAGAGCACTCTCAGGTTCCTCTTGTTGTGCTTGTCCTTGTAGCCGCGGTTTTGCGAGAGCTCCTGCGCCAGCTTCCTGATCTTAACGGTCAGGATCGCGATCTGCACCTCGGAGCTGCCAGTGTCGGGGCCGGCTCTCTTGGGAGCTGGCGGGGCTTCGGGGCCCACGAGGACGGCCTTGGGCTTCGGCGACAAGAAGTGGTCGGTGTTGTGTCGGCCGAAGGTGCTGACGCATCTCTTAATGTTGGTATGCAGGCGGATCTTGGAGCTGGCGTTGTTCATAGACAGAATGCGGTTCAGAGCCTCAACTGCCTTGGCATGGTCCTCCTCGTGCTGCTTTTCGGCCAGCTTCTCTGCCGCAGGGTCTACGTAGTCCCGGTCCTCGCTCTTGATGGGTTTCGTCAGGGCGTAGGCCTTCTGTATCACGTGCTCGAGCTCCTCTCTGGTGACGAGATAATTGAGAAGACCCGGCGATGTCGGAAGCGGGCGGGGCTCGAAGAGGACGTTGCCGTTGTCGTCCTTGACGAGGTCCGTCTGGTGCGCCTGACCAGCCGAGTCGAACGATTCAACAAAGGGGGTCGGAATGCCGTGGATCGGGTCACCCCATTTCGCGTCCCTTTCCGCCTGGATCTCGCTCTGCCTCTTTTGGTTCGCGGCCTTGCGCTGCAGCGCCTGTTGGTGACGATAAGGATCTTGCTTCGCCTTGCGCTTCTTCTCGCGCAGGGAGAGGTTGGCGGTTTGGACGATGGGGAGGAAACTCGGGGTTACTGGCCTCACAGCCGGGCGCAAGCACACTGTGACAATCAATTAGCCATTCAATTTCTTCCTGCAGATACTCTGGAAGAGCTGGAGCTCACAGGTGGCGGTGCCTAGCCGTTGCAGGCTCTGTAATCTGGGAGGCATGGCGGCAACAGTTTCCGTTCAACACGATCGTCTGCGTAGAGAGTCGCCCTATTTTTTTCTCCAGACTCCCGAGCCAAAGGCCCAGTCTTCCGCATGGCTTAGGTAAGACACTGTGCACATCCGACTTACCTCAGCGAACTGGAGCCATTGCTGGATGCGTGTTAGCGTATGTATCACGTGCAGGGTTGACGGGGAAGCTCTGAAATAGATACGTACCGATCGCGCCCCGCTAAAGGCCTTAGCGCGATGAGGGCAAGCAATCGCACAGTCGCACCTGGCCGCACCGAGCAATTTTGTCAAATTTTTGTCGCGATCTCGAAACTTCACGATTTCGCAGTCTTCCCTTTCTTCCCCTCCGCACCACCACCGTCCGACACCGTCTCCCCGTGGAAGAAAAGACCGAAATCGCCCAAGATGGCTCCCGCTAACCTGCCCTCGATCTTCAATGCCACTTCCCAGGACATTGAGATGCTGCTCGCAGCTCAAGCCCACCTGGGAAGCAAGAACCTCCAGGTTCACATGGAGCCCTACCTGTGGAAGACCCGTGCCGACGGTGTCAACGTGATCAACGTTGGAAAGACCTGGTAAGAGACGAACGCGTGCGCTCGGGCTGCTTCGGCAACTTATTGAGCGGGAGGGAGAGGTGAAAGTGGCGCGCAATTTGGCTGACCTTTTTTTGCGCGCTTCAGGGAGAAGATTGTCCTGGCCGCCCGCATCATCGCCGCCGTAGACAACCCTGCCGACATTTGCGTTATCTCTGCCCGTCCCTACGGCCAGCGCGCTGTCCTTAAGTTCGCCGCCCACACCGGTGCCGTTGCCATCGCCGGTCGCTTCACCCCCGGTTCCTTCACCAACTACATCACCCGCTCGTTCAAGGAGCCCCGCCTGATTATCGTCACCGACCCCCGTACCGACGCCCAGGCCATCAAGGAGGCTTCCTACGTCAACATCCCCGTCATCGCCCTCTGCGACACCGACTCTCCCACCGAGTACGTCGACGTTGCCATCCCCACCAACAACAAGGGTCGTCACTCCATCGGTCTCGTCTGGTGGATGCTCGCCCGTGAGGTCCTCCGCCTCCGCGGCACCATCTACAACCGCGAGACCCCCTGGGACACCATGGTCGACCTGTACTTCTGTATGTTTGCCCCCGCTCCCCGACGTGTAGGATGAGTGAAGGAAGTGCGCAATAGAGGAATTCACGAGACTAACCAGCTTGCGCGCGAACAGACCGTGACCCCGAGGCCGAGGCCGAGGAGAAGGTCGAGGAGGAGAAGCTCCCTGGCGTCGAGGAGGAGGGTGTTGCCGCCATCGAGTCCGGCTTCCCCGCCACCGGTGACTGGGACGCCCAGGCTCCTGGCTTCACTGGTGCCCAGACCGGCACCAACTGGGACGGTGCTGGTGACGAGTGGGCCGCCGCTGGCGCCGCTCCCACTGGTGACTGGGCCGCTGCCGGCGATGCTGCCGCTGCTGCCCCGAAGGAGTCTACCTGGTAGATTTCCCGCAATCCATCAGGTGTCGGCATGAACGAAGGATAGCACCCTCCCTCACACGAACGCTCAATTACAAGGTCATCGGTCATCGAAACACGATGAACCTTTTCCACAAAATCGGCGGAACAGCATCGCGAAAAAAAAAGGGTCATGGAATGGTAGATTATGATCGTCGCTGGTAGCAAAAGTCTTGGGGCAAAAACGGGTTCAACTTGGCGTGCACTTATGAGGGAAAGATACTCGAACCAAAAGAAAGTGTCAAATGGTCGGCAGAAACCACCACATTTTCGCGGATTGTTGTGTGCATGTCTTTTGGGGAGAGGGAATGCCCTGTGTGGCCAAGAGGGGTGGACTTAATCGTTATCCCGCCTGGGTTCTTGTCTCGTTGACGAAGGCTTTCCAGTCGAAGAGAGAGAGAGAGAGAAAGAGAGAAAAAATATCAAATGATTGGGGGACTCGGGCCAGGTTTCCAAGACTTGCTTTGCAATACCAACCCCCATCGTTGGTCCTTCAACTTCTCTCCCCCCTTTCTCAACTACAGTGAGTTTATGCACAAGTGTCGATATCTGTAGCCTGCTTCCCAGTCCAACCGTGCCGTCATCGAGGAGTCAACCAACAAGAATCAATCATACATGTCTTTCTCGTCATGCCCCTGTCGTAAGTCATACGTTGGCTAGCTAGCCTTCTCTTGTTGTTGCTCATGTCACTTGTCACCAAGTGCAATTGTCGCCTTGCCCCTATCGTCGAGCTGCCATTTGCCTTCCAGGAGCTTTGGAAGGCTGTCATGATACGCCGGAGGGATAATTGTTGTCTTACACCGGTGGTTTTCCATGTCGTAGGGCCTCGTCGAGGCCGGCGCGTCTCTCCCCTACATCCACAACAACATAGGCCAGGACAAGCCTTAGAGGTGAGTTTGTTGCTCGACATGGGGCTATGTTCAGTCCTCATAAGCATCAAACTCCAGAACCTGCCCCAGCACACACTCGCCGACTTAAATCAGTATCCAAAAGTCCCGTCGGCATTCAGATGGGAAGCGTGATTGCTGTCTCATCAGAAGGAAGACCGTTTTTGAGAAAACCTCGTTCTCTTGTCGTGCGGGGAAGTTCCCGAAACATGTCCCTCCCATCATCACTCAGCTTGCATGTCAGATACGGACCGAAATAATGGTAGGGGAATCTTGTTGTATTTGTCTGATTTACTCGCCTACTTGAGTTGACTCGAGGCTCTAGCATGCAAAAGGGGTATTGAACGTCGCTGAAGAAGCCGTAAGAGCCCGGAAGCTCAATATTTCCATATCCCTTCCAAAAAAAATCCGAATGTTTCCCTCAACTCCTTATGCTTGCCGTTGTGGTCGCTCGCTCGCTCAAATGACGCTAAGTAAGGGGTATAGACCACCACTTTCTATGTGCATACATGGCCGACGGCGGCCAAATGTCCTCTTCTAACCGTATCCTCCTCTCCTCCGGTTCTCGAGCCTGAATGCTCGAGTAGTGGTATCATGTGGGTATTATCAATACAGGGGTATAGGGTCACCGCCTTGAAGACGCCGCTTCATGGCCACCGCGGGGGTAAGTGAACAACGATCGCTGAGCAGTGACCTCGGTAATGAATGTATAGGTCGGAATAAATGCTTGTGCAGGATGGAAGGGTAGGAAACGGGAGCCAAAGTCGTGGTTCGTGAGAAGTTCCTGCAAGACGGGTCGAGATTACCGTCGAGATTGGTGCCCCTTTATAATGAGGATACGATGTCTTGCGCCCTAGCATGAAGTCGGACTGGCTTATTCAAGACGGTGGGAGTGTTTACGTATCTCCTCGTCGCTGAGAGCGCTCATCCATAGGCAGCGCTCGGTAATGCCCTCCACGGGCTGAAATTGGTACAACGTGCTAGCCTCGAGCAGCCTCAGCAGCGTCTTGACAATGGTGGCGGCGTATCTGCACCTCTCAAAGTTGACGAGCGGTGCGGTCGTCGGCGAGCTGGCAATCTCAGAGGGACGTTGGGCGTTGAAGAGCAGGTCGTGTGTATATATGACCACGAACGGGATACAACCCGTGTCGGAACCACTCTCCATCTCCGCACGCAAGTTGTAAAAGTTGCGCGTAGGTGAAATGAGAGCCTCGAGATCCTGCAGAGTCTGCATATCGTGGGGCGGCACCATGGCCCAGGTGTTTGAAAGTCGAGATATCTCAATGGAAGTCAAGGCAATGGTGATCTGGCTCATGGTCGCAAAGTTGCGGTATCGGCGGCAGTGGGCGGCGATGTGAATGAACTTGATGATACACCGCGCCCGTTCCTCGATGTTCTGGGTGAGGACGATCTCGCTGCATGTCCACTTCACCATGATGTTGAAGCGCGCAATGACGACTTCAACACCATGGGCGTCTGTGTTGCGTAGGAAGTCTACCCATGAACGAGAGTCGTTGTTGGTCGCGTTTTTCCAGCCCATGTCGATAAGCTCCTTCCAGTCGATCTCGTTGAGGGCGTCCTTCTCGATCAGCGTGAATTGCTGCGCCAAGATCTCTGAATCGAAGGCGAGGGTGAACGGCAGGTGGACTGAGAATCTCAGCGACGACTCGCGTTCGGGCTCCAAGTACCTGGGCTGGCCGCGCAGGGCTTCCTTGGTGCCCGTGGGGTCAGTTGGCGACCTCGCTTGGTCCCTGGCTACCGAGACCATATCAGGGGTCGGCGGGAAAGGCTTTTGCTGGTACACCTGGTCCTCATGGAGCTCTGGGACCAGGGCGGCTTCAGGCGACATTTGCAGGGCCTGGAACAGCGTCATTGGCGGCGAAGGAGGACCGTCTGACATGCCAATGGTCGACTCTCTCAATGGTCGACGATCGAACTCGAGGATGGACGCACTACGGTGTGCATTGCGACTGGGCAAGGGCTGCGTCTGGTTCATGGCAAACTCCTCCGGTTCAACCATTTCGGTTGAGAGTTCAGAGGAAAGGTCCGAATGCAAATCGTCTTCGTCGCTGTCATCGTCCAAGAACGATTGTTCGCTTGGCGGTGACTTTGGATCGATTCTTTCCATGCTTTCGGTTCTTTGAACGAACTCGAAGGATGAATCGCGTGAGGATCCTTCGTACACTGGTCGTGAAACCTCTGCCGGGGATACGTCATCCTCAGGTCCTTGGAGTATGGACATATCCGTCCATTCGCCAACAGATGCTTTACTGCGGCCGTCGTCCGTCAGGCCGCGTTCCAAGAGAGGAATAGAGCAGTAGGACCCCGCGGATTTGTCTGACAAGAAGCTCGCTGCAGTGTGTGGTCTTCGGGGAATGTTGAGGAAGCTGAAATGAGTCTCGGACCCTTCACCCTCCTGGTCCAATACAGCATCGCCGGGAAGGACGTGTAACCGACGATTCTCTCTCTTGTCTGATCTGCGAACTTCAGGCTCCGAATCAGACTTACTGGAGGCGACTGCGCCGTGAATCGGAGCCTTGGAAGGCTCCATAGACAGTTTGAAAGTCTTCTTCTCGTATTTGCCTTCCAGTTTGAGCAGAGCCGACTCCACGCCCCCATCATCGTCGTCATCGGGGATTTGCGCAAGCTTCTGCGCCTCTGCTTCGAAGGACGGGCGCATGATCGGCCTGGACGAGTGGGTGCTGAAGAATGAAATTTGTCGTTTTGACGACGGCTCTGCCATGGCACCGAGGGAGAAGTTGTCTGCCTCATCGCGGTGCGAAAACTCGCTCGACACAACGTCTACAAACGCGCTGGTGTCGTGGTTGGGGCTTTGCAGAGAAGAGCTTCGCATTGACTCCGAGTAGGTTGTGAGGGAGTCCGCAGATCGCGACTTACGCATTGGCAGGGCGTCCAGGCCACCTGTGTTGTTCACTGCCCGAAGATCGCCACCTGGTCGCCGCCTCAAGACACGTAGAGGCTGTGGGAGGGTATCGTTCTCGGTCTCGTCGGCTACAGAGCCCTCCGTGTACGTGGTTGCGTCGAAACTCTTGACCGTCGAGCGAGGGTCGAGCAAGCTTCCAAACGAGGCTGTGCGTCGACGAATAACGGCCGAATCGAGAGATCGATTCGTCCTGCTCGATTTCTGCCGAAGGTGTTTTCTTACTGGTCTGGTAAAGGTCGGCCTGCTGGAAGTTCCTTCGATGAACTCCGAGAAAGGTCGACCGCTATCCATTGACGGCCGTGCACTGCCGCCATTGCCCAGGGTTGCCAAGTCGGGTATAAAAGGAGGTAAAGGATCTGCCGATATGGATTGTCTGACGACGTGCTGGTTGAGAAGGTAAGACGACCTTCTAGGAGTATCCACGGCTTGCCCCGGAGGGGTATTTGGCGGCGTTGGATCCGCACCAGTGGGCAAGAACGTATCGGCAAATGCTTCGATAGACTCGCTGGCTGGCAACGCCCCATGCATCGTTGGCAGGGAGAAGGGAATCGTGTCGTCCACAATGACGATTGACTTGCTGCCAGTGGTAATCGCCACATCACTGACGGGTCGGAGGATATCATCCTCGGGGATGCTCCCAAAAGAGGAGACCAGATGGCTTGATGAGTAGTCAAGACCCTCCCTTGATACTGCGTTGCGCATAGCGCCAGCGACAGGGCCCATAAATCCCCTTCGTCCGGTTTCCATGGCCGCGTCTGCGGCAGCGTCTTCTCGTACTGCCTTCTTGAAATCCTCGACAGTTTCCGCGCCCAAAAGATCTATCCGCACAGGGGGACGGATTCCATTGTGTTGTGGCCTAGCTTGAGGAACAATTGCGGTCCCAGGCAACCGGTTTGTGGTCGCTCCACGAGGTCCGATGGGAGATATGTTAATGAAGTTGCCTTGTGTTGGGGAGACACCTTGCCCCCTCGTGCTGAGGGCTCGTCGAACACTGCCAATCAGTTTCTTCATGCCTTGGCCAGACATCGCCGAGGCGCTTCGCTGTTGTCCCGGCACCTGAAATATCGTTGTATTCCGTTGTTGGAAATCACCTGCGAGGCTAGGGGACATGATCTCAACGTACGGCTGACCGGGTGGCATCAGGTTTCCTCGAACAAGACTGCCGGCGAAGGGCAACGACATGAGAAAGTCCGTATCTTGAAAACCTGATCGGTCAGCAGCATGCTCCTTTTCTCTGAGCGAGTCCGTCAAGCTTCCGTTTCTCTTGTGTCCGTGGCCCGCCCGTACGCGCTTCCCAACCAACGCCCTCGGTGTCGTGGCGACAAGCCCTGCGCTGGCATGGGTCGAGCTTGCGGGTACGACAGGATGAGCACCCAGTGTGTAGTTGCTGCCATGCTGGTGCCCTCTCGAGGTCTTACCAGGGAATGAGCAGGAGATGATGTCCATACTGGCGATGCTCGTAGGCGAAGTCACCTGTTGTCTGTCGACTTCTTGAACATGGCGGTTCTCCGGCGTGGTCGGCCTGGCCCCCATGGCCTGAGAATCGTCAAAGTGTCCAGCGCGCGATACATCGGCGCGAAAGCTCGTCTGTTCTTGGTCCTCCGAGACTGGCGCAAAGAGGCCATCCAGCCGCGGGGCAGCGTCTTCCTTCTCCCAGAACGACGGATCCAGGCTGGCATTTCGGTGGCCAGCGATACCGCCTGGTGCGATGGGCACACCCGGCCCAAGAGTTGGCTCGAATTCGGGGCCATCCCAGAATTGGGCACAGACTCGTCGCCAACACTTCTTCAATTCGGCTAGAATCTTCAACTGAACCTTTCGACCTCGGGGTTCAGTCGCCATCTCATCGAACATGTCGTTCAAGAGGTTGCAAAAGGAAACGCGCAGGCCGTACTCGACAACAAAGTCGTCCATAAAGTAGTTGAGAATCCAATGACGCATAGCGACGAAGGTGCGCACCCGGACAACCATGCCGATTTCGTCGTTTCGGCCCAATGCCCATCGTAACCGCGCCATTAGCAACTTCAGGAGATCGCCTGCCTCAAGGAAGGTTCGGTACGTGAGGAAGAAATCGGAAATGAGTTCGTAGTCGAGGAAGCTGGGAGAGGTAAACTCGGCGACGAGTCGTGGCGGTGTCGCCGCCGTGACGGCGCCTGTAGAGGGAGAGTACCGCACTATCGATTTGTCGTCGCATGTCGGCTTGAACGTAAGGGCATCGAACATGGTGGGTTCGATGACCAGATGGGTCGACATATAGGTGGAGCGGACGGCGGGCAGCCGGGGCGTCGTCATGGGAGGCGGACTGAGAGGGTCGGCGAACCTCGAGGGTTCCAGGGGTGGCAGGCGTATTTGAGGGATCGAGATGGGACTGGGCTTCCTGGACGCTGTTGACTCGGGCATCCTCGGAGCGAGATCGCCCGTCGCAGACTTGTGCAGAACAGAGACGTTGCTGGAAGAAGGAAACTCGTCCGTCGGGGCATAACTCGAGCCTCGGAAGAATGGAGTGCCTCTAGCGGTGAAACGCGGGTTGCCCAATTTCCAATTTGGAATTTCAATGTCTAACATTGGAATTTGAGGCGCATCCAGATCCTCGGTGGTTTTTGCTCGTTTTTCGTCGCCGGGCTTAGAGATGACGATCTTGAAACCCTCAGCCTCGGAATTGCGACTTGTGGCGCCGTCGTGCACCGTTGAATCGGAGTGGGCGCGTCGGTGTTGCGAAGGCCGCGGGGCGTGGGCGGAAAAGTAACGGCTGCTACTCGACGTTAGAGGGCTGGTGACCGTTGCAGGCGTTGCAGGAGTGGGCGGCGTGTCGGTCCACTGGCTCAGATGAAGATCGCTTGCGCCCTTTTGCTTTTGCTTCTCCGTCAGGGCATCAAGACCGGCCGTTCCTGGTGGCGTTATGGGAAAGACAAAGTTGGGCTGAGGGTATCTCTGGTTGGCGGGGCGGACAGTAGGTCTGTTTGTTGTCAGCACGTTTTCGGATGAGAGACATGAGATTACGGCGCGGTCTCATCATTCCTGCCCATGTGGGCAGGAGCCAAGTCTACCAACAACGGTCACCGCATGCGGTCAAACAGAGAGGGAGGAGGAGCCCACCTCAGGTATATGCGGCCATTGTTCCCCACGTTGGCAACGGTGAATTGTCTTCCTTCACGTCCAGCAGAACCTCCATCGGGGGCAATCTCGAATTTATCGTCGGCGGAGCTGTCGGCCCTCATCCGTCGCGTAGGGGCCTGATTCCTCTCCTCGCATATCCTTTCCGTCGCAGAGACCAACGATCTCATCGAGGACGCCGGCAGGCGCATCTTGGCAGACCATTTCCCCCCTGATGCTGCTCCGACTCCAGCGGTGGCATTCTGGCTCTGGCCTCCCCTGCCGCCGTCTCCAGTTGCGGGCTGTGGCGACCCTCCGATTCTCGAACCGCGGGTGGCTGTGCCTCTCGGGCTTAATGGGCTGCGCGGAGGCTGGTCGTGTTGAGGAGAGCGCGCGCCGAAGCCGGGGCCGTCTTGCGGGGACCGGGGTTCGGTGGCCTCCATGGCCGGTGTTGGGCGCGTCTTCGTCTACAACTACAAGCAGCGGGTGATACTCGCTGCGTTGACTGGTCGCAAAGGCATTCGGTCAGCTTTCTCGAGGCACGCAGCAATGTGTATGTGGTCAAGACGAGGTTACGTGGTGATGGCGACTTTGAGGGGGAGAGGATGAGGCTCGGTGCGTGAAGTAGGCAGGTAGGGTAGTAGCTAGTTGGTCTAGACAGGAGAGGCGAGCGACAGGAGCAGCGCGTTTGTTTTTGTCAGGGCCCTAGGCTCAGAGGCTGGAATGCGTCGGCCTTGGAGGCTCGTGGGAAGAAAGTAGGGTTTGTGGTGGTGGTATACAAGAACCTCATCCTGGCCCCTCGCGGGTCCGTGAGATCCAGGGACGAGAGATCAGAGACCAACGACCAGCTCAAAAGGGCAGGTCCAGGTCCTGGTCAAGGTCTGACGCTCGGAGCAAAAGATGAGATCAGGGTGCATGGTTTGTGGAACGTACGTTTTGACGCCATAAAGAAGCAACGGCGGGAGCGACGGTAGCAGTGTTTTGCAACGAGGCACCTCACAGGTTTCGCTCGGTAGAGACAGTGACAGAGGCCGAGTCGAACTCAACGGAAACACGGGTCAGAGTCAGTTAGAGACGCATAGGCAGATAGAAGCGTCCAACGGGCATAGTCCTAGAGAATACCGAGAGCTTGAACCCCCCAAAAGTCGAGGGCGGGAGGCTGGAATGCGCTTCGACGCCCGGACAGGAACAAGACAAGGCGTGGGCGAGGAAGGAGGTCGGGATTC
>NWBT01000050.1:468254-490458 GCA_003386485.1 Colletotrichum lentis
GGGGGGGGGTGATGTGCGTAGGCAGGAGGGCTCCGGTCAGGTCTACTGTGAGGAGTTGAGGCGCGCGTTGCGGGAGCGGTGCGCCGACGCGGTCCCTCGATCTCACCGCTCTTGTTCCCGGTTGCAACTTGCAAGTTGACCAATGCCACATTGGATGAACCATTGCGGGCCATCCTCCTGCCGGTCCACCTCCCCCCCTCTTTATCACGTAAGGCCACGGCGGGTCGCGAAGAGGCTCCCCGATCGAGAAGGCGGCAAATCACCAAGGCGGAAGTCCTTCGGTAGTACAACGCGCAAATTGGGGATATAATCTGCGGTAGGGCGAGACGGCCAACGCTTGCTGGCTGGCCGGCTGGCTGGCTCGCCGCCGTTGTGGTTGGTTTTCCCTCTGCTTACATGCCGATGTATTGACGGGGAGCCCCCGAACGGCCCCCCGGGCTGGGGCGGCGGCGGCGGCGGAGAATTACTGTCGGCTGACTGACTTGAGTTCCCGAGGGCCGGTCTCGAACCTGGAGAGGGAAGGGATGGTCAACAGTGAGGCGTGCTGGATGATGTGAGTTGCCGGGGCGGTGAACTTGGCATCCTCTTTCACGTCACATCCGAGGCTCGCCTATGCCTGAAGACTGGATTCTAATCGATGTGAATCTAGACCGAATGGGATAGGTGGATGATCTCGACACCATGGCATATCGTCAGCCTCTCAAACGTATGATATCGACAGCGGAACACTAAGAGGCGTTTTCGGTCCGGACATTCGTCTCTCTGTATTCGTTGTAACATGATTAACACTCCATCCGAGCCCATTAAGCATATGCAGTCCACCTCTACCTCTATCGTACCAACTGTTAAAGAGCCAGATTCCGACGATGTTGAAAGTTTCAGTCCCTCAACTCTCTGGCTTGTTATTCCGGAAACATGGCGGGTTGTCGGGCATCAAATCCATCGGTACAGAACAAATGTCCACACCCTGACAGGCGAACCCGAACGTGGCCACGTCATGCTCTCTTCTTGGGGCATTGTTTCGAAGTATGTCGGCCTTCTTGGAATGATGGAGCGGTGTTCTATAAGGCAGTCAGCCTCGGAGTGGGCGACGCTGGTTCCATAATCTTGTAGCTCACCTGCTGTTCGGCCTCGTCGTCTGGACTGGCAGCATCGCCAAAGCATCAAAAGTGCCGGTGGGAGGCCTACAACAAGCGACACGATAGCAATGATGGCCTCGAGTGTGACCTCCATCATGACAGGGTTTCGAATACGGTACTGGGTCTGTATCTTCTGGTGACCAGCCTGAACTTGACGAGTCGGGGTGAGAGACGATGAGAGTTTGTATGATCATGGCTCTGTATATTTATGGTGCTTTAAAGTCTTCTCAGTGCTGCCTCGTGGTTCTCGAAGACCTATAGTCGGTATACGTGCCTACCCATGGTTTTCCGACTGAGGAGCCAGCGAATGGGAACACCTTGCCTATACAAGATTCCGTGGGCATTCCATAATTACGTAGGGTCCTAGCAGACGGATTGTTGGGCCGTTTCGTCTGCCACGGTATAGGAATATTCAGACTGAGGACTGGACCAATCCGATGTTCTTGTGTCTCATTTTCACTCTATAAGGCACTGGGCTGTGACAAACTGCCAGCGGTGTCTTCCTGGCCAGGGGCGTCAAGAAATTTTCAGACACCGGTCTGGTCCAATCGTAGCTGGCGGGAGGTGCGCCACGACCCAACCGGGCGTGCATTTGAACTGCACGAGAGCAGGTCCGCCTTGCTGGCTTGGGCTGAGTTCAAGGATGACGACTCGTCGAGAACATGGTCAGCTCGCCTCTTGTGCCACACACCATCTTGGCCGAGGATGAACTTTCAGATGCCGGACCTGGCCAATGATCTGTGTTCTAGATCTACCAGCGCATCCAGCATTTTCAGACACTGGCCCTGGCCAATCATTAGATACGCAAGGGCGGCTTCCAGTCAAATACTGTGCCCCTCTTCCTGCTGCCTTGCCGCCAGCCTTCTATATGAATCGCTCCATTCCCCGGCCATTTTCTCGCGTTGATACCAAACACGATCACCAGGCAACATCAACTATTCTTTCAGATCTGCTTCGGAAGTTCTTTTCTCAACATGCCGCCGTCCAAGAAAGCAGAAAAAGATGCGCAGTGGCTGCAACACAGGCCTCTGATTCAACGGATGATCGTCGACAACAAATCTCAAGAGGAGATAAGGCAGAGCCTCGAGAACAACGGCTTCCGCGTGACGTACGTCTCTATCTCCGCTCACGACCGACTCAGCCGCTGACACACCGACAGTAAACATCAACTTGAATACAAGCTGGGAGTTTGGGCCATTCGGAAAAGGTTACCGAAGACAAGAAGCAAGGCTGTCTGGCAGTATACCGATGCACGGCTGCTCAAGAGGGAGGCAGAAGGAAAGCCCAGCGAGGTCATCATTGGTGGCAAGATCATCAGCCCCGACAAGGTCAGGAAAGAGAGATTTCGTCACCAAGGAAGCACCCTGGCAAGATACACACAACGTACGTACTACCCGCCTTCATCGTGTCCACACAAGAAACCGACTTTGATGATAGCAGCAATTCAGACGCCCCAGACACCTGAGGAGGTGAGGATCTCAATCTGCACCCCGCCACCCATGCCCATGCAATTCTCATGGCCGAAGAGCCTTCCCTGGCTGCAGTTTGAGGCAAACCTGCTAGATGGTAAGCATTTCCAAGATCCCAATTTACGGCCTCAACACTAACAATATTGCGAGTGCTACATTTTCCTGCCGCACGGGGGAGCAAGAGAAACTCGATCCAACAGTCAGCCAAGCCTCTCGAGCTGGCGTTTGTTCGCAGCCTTGGATTATCGAACGCAAAGCCCGTCAAGAATGTTGCCCTACTCGCTGCTGAGCTTGGCTCCATCATGCCCGAGACACAAGAGGGCGACAATATCAACCGAGCGCAACTGATCTTGCAAGGATCAAGCAACGAAGCATCTCATGAATACGTCAAAACCATGCTTTACCGCCTCTCCAACAATTTCGACGATCGGGAAATGAATCGTGACGAAGACATGGAACATTGGGACCAGTTCCTCGAGCTGCTACAAATGTCCGGAATCACAAGCATTCCACTTCAGCTTGGCGAGAATACAGACGTGACAGTCGCTGCACTCGTCGAGAAACTATTCCGGAGTTGTCTGCGAGTTTTGATATATTACGAACGGATGTACATCACGCCATGTCAACAAACACAAAACCTCTTGGCCTGGCTTCTGGCCTCCGGGCACAACCTCAATGCCAAACTCATGATAGATGGGGAGCTCCTGACTCCTATTCAAGCGGCCATTGAGTACCGGTTATACGAGCTGGCACAACAGTTGCTTGATTCGGGTACCGAAGGACCATCATCACCAGAAGTGTCTTATGTCTTATTTGATGTGCTTACAAATATCAGGAATTGCCCCAATGACGTCGTCCCGGTCTCCGAAGAAATTGCTGAGGCTATGAAATCGAAGGCTCTCGGGTTGGTCAAGCGTCTGATAGACATGGGGGCCTCACCAAACGAGACATGGGAACACGATGAACCATCCGCGTTGATGATGGCCATCGACTGCTACGGCATCCACCTGGTCGAGGTTATGGTCCAAAAAGGAGCAGACCTTTTACAACGATCTCGATGCGACGGAAACCAACTACTTTCTTGCTTCACTGAGACACAAGGCGTGCTTGGATACGCCGCTGCGATTCCGAACCCTCGAGTAGCCCTGGATATGGTTCGGTATCTGATCGAACAAGTGCAGTTGCTGCATCCGTCAAAGCCTCTGGTCGATTTCATTACAGCGGATGCCATATTTGCTGCAGCCATAAATGGCCACGATGAGATTCTGATCCTGCTGCACGAACATGGAGCGAACATTTCTGCAGCTGAACACCGAGGATTTTCTGCCCTTCACTGCGCCGCATACATGGGGCACCTCGACACATGCAAACTGCTTCTGAAGCACGGCGCGTTGGTGGACGGACCGCAGTGTTCCAGACAGCCGCCCTCTCCTCTCGTTATTGCGTCTTTGAAGCAATGTCTGGAAGTCGTCAAGCTCTTGCACCAGCACGGCGCTGACATCGACCTTGGTGTGTTCATCAAGACACGGGGCGACTGGAACAGTTACTTCACCGGCCGCTACTACTACCATGAGCCTTATTTAGATCTAGGAAGCGCCTGTTCCAGCCCGTTTATACTCAACTCAACAGCGGCAGCAATTCTCGCACGGCAACCGGAAGAACGTGTGTACCAGTATCTGTTGCAGCATGGAAGCACACTGCCGGAATGGGCTGTGTACCGAGGCGCCTGTCTACTTGATCTTGCACTTGTTGAACTTGCCTTGGCGTCCCCAAACGCCAATCCGAATTGGCAAGAATCTGGCGGGCGGACGTGTCTTCAGGTCGCTCTGGATCCCAATCGTAGTGGATACCTCCCAAGCCCAAAAGGGTGCGCAGACATTGCAACTGCACTGCTCAAAGCCGGCGCGGTGTTGATTGGAGGCGAGCTTCAACAAGCCGTCCTTTTGGAAAGCCAGAGCCTGGTTGAAGAGATCACCCAGCGTGACCCTGGAGGTTTTGCTGAGCTGCAAAGTTCCATGTCCGCACTTGAGACTGCATTTCTTACGGATTCTTCCGCCATGGTGGAATGGGCACTTGATCGAGATCCACATGCCTACACTCCTGGGCTTCTCTGTGCCGCTGTGTTTTTTACGGCCAAACACGGGAACTTGGACATCTTGAGACGGCTTCTCAGCAACCGTCAAGATTCGGACGAGTCACACCCTCTGGAAAGTTCAGCCCTAGGGATCGCAGTCTACCAAAATAAGCCGGAAATTCTGGATATACTCTGCACGACACCGCACGTACCGACATTGGTCCCAATGCCTACAAAAACGAATGGGTTCGGCAATGTATATGTGGACTGGGAATCACTGATGAATGGCAGCCCGTTCAGGTCTGGCAAACAAGATGCCTTCGTCAACGTTTCGCCGCTATCCATGGCACTGGGATCACCACAATGTCTAGAGAACCTCTTAAACCGCGGATGTTGCCCTGATAAATACACGATAGTCAGGGCTGTGAAGCATGGCGATCTGGAGGTTCTCAAGAGACTCGTGGCGATGCCCCGACTCGAGCTTTCTCAAGCGTGGGTTGAAGAGGTGCCTCTGTTTCTTGCGGTGGAAATGGGAAACCTAAGCATGGCAGTGGTCCTTTTAGGTGCCGACGAAGATGTCAACGAGACCTCCCGCGGGTACACCAGGCGCACTCCTCTGCAAGCTGCCGTCGAGGCCGGAAATCTCGACATGATCAACCTATTACTCCAAGCGGGTGCTGATGTCAACGAGACCCACTGCGAGCACCCCAGGTGGCCTCCTCTACGAGCGGCTGTTGAGCATGGAAATCTCGACATGATCAACCTATTACTCCAAGCGGGTGCTGATGTTAACCTCGTCAACGAATCTGGGCGCAGTCCTCTGCAAGCGGCTGTTAAGCATGGAAATCTCGACATGATCAACCTATTACTCCAAGCGGGTGCTGATGTTAACCTCGTCAACGAATCTTGGCGCAGTCCTCTGCAAGCGGCCGTCGAGCGTGGAAATCTCGACATGATAAACGCACTCCTTGAAGTGGATGCTGATGTCAATGGTCCGGCTTCAATTGATGGAGGAGCTACAGCATTACAACTTGCCGCGATCAAGGGACTTATTGGAGTTGCAAAGACCTTGATTGACAGAGGCGCAGACGTCGACGCATCTCGTGCTTTGAGACACGGCAGGACGGCCTTAGAAGGCGCAGCAGAGCACGGGAGAATCGACATGATCCATTTTCTCTTGGATCAAGGGGCACGGACGGATGGAAATGGTCAAGTGCAATACTTACGAGCAATCAAACTTGCAGAAGAGCAAGGGCATCTGGTGGCAGCGAAGATGCTGAGAGGCTACCGCGATTGGACTGCAATTGATCATAGACTTTGGGACAGGTTGCAAGAGTTGCAAGAAGAGTTGAGAGACAATATGGAAGACTGTGAAAACTGGTGGGATCACGCGCAAGAGGTAGACTTCGCCGACGAAGTACATCCCAGTCTCGTAGACGGGGAGGCCAACTTTGAGGAGACGTCAATCAGTGCTGTGGTGGAAGATTTGCTATCTGGGTCGGCGCCGGCGCCGTCTGCAATGACGGGCGATGATCCAGCTGCGTCACTTAAGATCTTTGCGGCAGATCAACATGGGGTTTGGAATGGCGTTTGGTAGCATGTGCAGATAACAGGAACTGATGAGCCACACAAACGAAGGGCAAGTCAAGAATCCATCGTGCTTAGTCTCTTTCTACAAAACAGCGCTCTAGGCGTCATTCATCTTGTAGATAGTGTTATTCGTGTGTTGCAACACTAGAGCATGTATCAATGTGACTGTTGTAGATCAATTGCCTGAGTATTAGTTTTCGCGAAGTGCCGTTCCTTCAGCCTCACGAGAAGTTGCTTGGAGCCCGATCCCATTGTTCTACAAGCTTGTTTCAGATGTTAGAGAGCCAGTACTGCTTTGTCTGATATATGGACCAAGTCCGACTGAATTGACGAAACACGATATCTCCTGATGCCCAAGCTGGTTAATGTAAGCACACCATCGCACTGTGTCCAGAAGGCTAGACGCATCTCAACGCCACTCCTCCCCTAAAAGACGGAAGAATGGTGAGGCAAAAGAGAGAGGACGTGATAGCACAGCCCGGGCTCGATCTTTGGCTGCCGGCTTGCAGCCTGCACGCATCCATCTCTGTACAATCAGGGAGAACCTCTTGTCTTGCAGAAAATTACAAAATAGAAAAAAATGATGATTAGCACAACTCGGTTTCGATCCGAGGACCTCTGGGTTATGAGCCCAGCGCTCTACCCCTGAGCTATTGTGCTTGTATTTGCTTCATGGGAACTCCTCGTCAGTTGCGGTTGAGAAAGGCTGTGGGCAGAGTGGAGTCATTTCCGAGGCATGAGTTTTTCATTGTTGTCTCCGCTGTGGCAAGACAGGTCGAAAGGTCGGCGACGAGACACACGGAGCGGACGGAAGGAGGGAGGGGAGGGTCTCGGGGGATTTTGCATCGTTCTCGGGGGGGGTATCGCCTCCACAACCTCCACACTCATGCCGGGATCCCGCAACGGGGGGTGGCAGCGGCCCGGACAACAACTCCTCTTCCGACGGGACCCCAGATGTAATATTACACGCACGCGCACACAGCGAGCGCTTCAATCATCAAACCCCGTAAACTCGTCGTCGCCCTCCGCATTCTTCTTCTTCTTCCCGCCGCCCGCCGCCGCCACCGCCTGGGCAGCCTGATTCTTCCTCCTGATCTCGGCAATCATCTCGTTCAGCTCCATGGCCTTGATCTTCTCCTCCTCCGTCATGGTCGCCATCCGCTCGGCCTCCTTCTTGCGCCTCCTCTTCTCGCGCCGCTCCGCCCGCACGTCGTCCGCCCCCACCTGCTTGCTCCACGCCTCGTTGGTCTTGCGTTTGCGCTTGATCTCGTCCACCGCCGCCTTCTTCTCGCCGTTGCGCTCCGCCTCCATCGCCGCCAGCCGGGCCGCCTCGCGCGTCTTGTCCTTGTACGAGAAGTTGTCCCAGTCGAAGCCCTCGTTGCCGAGCCACTTATCGCCCTCCCACTTCTTGGTCTCGGGCATCCGCGGCAGGCGCAGCAGGCCCCACGCCTTGCCGAGGTCGGCCCAGTCGAGGTCCTTGGTGCGGAAGATGGACGTCGTCAGGTGCGCGTTGTAGCTGCGCACCCAGCTCACGAAAGCCCGCTGCGCCTTGTCGTGGAAGGCCCGGTCGCTGCGGAGGACGTCGCGAAACTTTTCCGACGCCGCGTTGGCCTCTTCCTCGGTGACGACAATCTCGGGTTTCGTAAGGGGGAAAATCGGCGTCTTGCGTACCTCCAGGAAGGGGATGTAGTCTTCTTCGTGGCCGGGATGCAGAAAGACGACCGAGAGTCCCTTCCTGCCGGCTCTTCCGGCGCGTCCACTGCGGTGGATGAAGACCTTGGGATCTGAAGGGGGGTCGACCTGGCAGACAAAGTCTACCTGCGGGATATCCAGACCTCTGGCTGCGATATCTGTGCAAATCAAAACGGACGGTGATACAGAGTTGACAAACTTGGAGAAGCTCTTTTCTCTGGCCTTGGGCGGGAGCTTTCCGTGGAGAGGGACTATCGTGAAGCCCGACGGCATGATGGTAGGGAGGAGGTGCTGGAAGTAGTCGACGGCGGCGCACGTTGACAGGAAGACGATACTCCTTTGTGGTCGCGGGCTCAGGTTTTCCAGGAGCTTGGCCAATGCGGGGAGTTTTTGACTCGCCGGGGTCACAAGGTAGGACATTTGCAAGCTGACGGGCGTTTTCCGGTCCTCGATAATCCCTCCATCTCGGAGACTCTTCACCCTCACTGCAATCTTGACGGGGTTTCTCAGACCAACGGTGATGATCTGGGAGACGGCTTCCGAGACCGAAGCGCTGAACAGGCCCGTGCGCCTCTGCTTGGGCAGGTATCCCAAAACCCTCTGGATGTCCTGCTTGAAACCCATGTCCAGCAGGCGATCCGCCTCGTCGAGAACCAGGAGCTCGAAGGACGATTGTGTGCAGCGGACGTGGGGGGATGCCAGCAGCTCGACGAGTCTGCCCGGCGTCGAAACCAAGACGTTGGGGGAGTGTCTGACGAAGAAGCTGAGGTCCTGCTGTGTCGTAGTCGTTCCGCCGACGAGCAGTTGGGGTACAATCACCGGGACCTTCGTGTCGGGACGCTTGTCGTCCCCCTTGAGGCAGGGTAGGATCTCGGCCGAGGGCGGGTGGAAGCCGACGAGGGACTGCAGGACGGTGTGGATCTGGATCGCGAGCTCGCGGGTCGGGGAGACGATGATGGAGAAGACATGGCCGCGCTTTGTCGGTTCGTCGAGGCGCATGAGCTTCTGGACGATGGGGAGGAGGAAGGCAAGCGTCTTGCCGCTGCCGGTGACGGCCTGGAAGGGTTGTCAGCGCAAGGTTCCGTCTCTGCGGACGGGAACGGTCTTTTACCTCGACCACGACGTCCTTGTTTCCGAGAAATTGCGGGAGACATGCTGCCTGGACGGGCGTCATGCGCTGGAAGCCCTGACTGGAGACGAAGTCGAGGATCCATCNGGGGGGGGGGGGGGCGCAGGTCGTTCGTACTCGGCCAGAGGAGGTGTAAGTCCTCGCCAGGACCTGGGGTCCTTCTTTTTCTCAACGGAAGCCATCGTAAATTCACAATCGGTCAACTGAATAGGGGTTCACGAACAGATTGGGAGTTGCCAAAGTTCGCGCCACAGAGGACTTGGATGCCATCCAGCTGGAAGGGCTAATTCTCAAGAACTTTTTTTTTAGGTTATCGCTATCGATAGATAACGATTGATAAAAGCCATTGCGCTTTATCGCTATCTTATCTCGACCACGGCCCCACTCTCAGATGCTCAGTGACAACCTGCGCCTTGTCTTGTCCGACCGCTCACGGACAACGACAAAGTGATATCATCCCGAAAACCAGCCAACCGTTGTCCTCAGCCACTCCCCGGCGGCGGATATAGCAGTCTCACTGACATGCCACCCAGAACTCTCAGCCTGTGGAGTTTGCGCAAGCCCAGCGCACTTGGCGGTGTGGGAATTCAAGAGGGGATCGTGTTCCCTTGCGGTAATCCTTATACCGGTAGGTATATCATACATCGAAGCGGAAAACCGGCGCAACAAGTGCGCCGACCAAACCCGCCGAGGACCCTCGTCTAAGAAGAACGTGGAACCGGCGGGACGGCCGGAGATGGCTTCACATGCTAGAGGAGGCAGCCAAGCCCTGTACCAATAAAATGCAAAAACCCACCACCGCAAGATGGAACCGCCCCAAGGATCCCTGCAAACTAGACTTGATTGCCTCCGACAGGTCGGTTGTCCCGTTTCCCTAGTCGCGTGCACACACACCAGCCAGTACTGTTCAGAGGCAGGACTCGGGGAAGGCGTTGGTCATTCGGCCCTCGGCATACTGTGCTGCGGGTTGTTCAGACTGTGGCGTACGGATAGACAAGCCATTTGGTTTCTGTCTGTCTGGGTGATCCTTGTGCTGAAGGGCACTTGACGAGCTTAATAGTAGCGAAAAGACCCGGAAATTGCAAAGATGAAAACGCTATGTCGAAACATCGAAGAGCCCAGGAAGGAACATCCAACACCGAGAAATGAATCGTGGTCTTCCTACATCATGAAAGTCAAATGTGTCGACTCGTAGGCCAACAGACAGACCACAGGTCGGGTGGCTTAACTAAGAGACAGTGCGGCCGCTCCCCGCGCGCACAGTCTGGATACCATAGCCCAAAGGTACTCGGTACCTTTGACCGCGAAAAATCCTCGCCCACGGCATTGGCACTGGACTCGCTCGCAGCACAACAAGACACCGACGATCCGGTCCAAACTCCTTCGTCTTAGACACATGTCAGGCTATCTGCTGACCGACCGCATGTCTCCGTGGTCCTCTTCTCCCCCGTCCCTGCCCGGCTCAACATGCGGCAGAGTTGCTCTCTGCTGCATCCTCAAACATCACCCTGGATCCTATAGCCCAAACAGTCGAATCCCAGACATTCCACCACCAGCATAGCCATAGCCGGAATCGTATTCGCCCTTCATCTCCCGCCGACACCCACGCTCACGCCCACGCCGCCTCAGCCTCCGCCGCCGTGGCCCCCCACGACTCCCGCCTCTCTAGAAGAGACAGGCATCTCCATTCCTCACCCTGGCCGCTCCGACTCCTCTTCCCCCTACAACGCATCTTCTCGGGAGTCGTCGCCTGTCCCGCTCTGCCGCCCTTCCCCTACATCATGTCGTCCGTCCGCGCCATCCCCTCGACACCGCGCGTCATCTCCCCCAGCCCGACACCCTCAGAAATCGATGCCGCTTCCCACGACAACTACTTTGGCCCGGTGACAAGGTCCGCGGCAAAGAAACGCCGTGCCACCCCTCAGCCGTTGGAGGAGCGGGCGGAGGAGGACAACTACGAGCCGTCGACGATGCGCAGGTCGCGCACGAGGAGCCGCTCGCCCATCGAGTCCCGCCGAGTCACCCCGATGACTTCCGTCAAGTCGCAACAAAAGAGGGGCAAGTCGCCCGTCATCCCGAGCGAGCCGATCACGAACGACGTCCCCGCCGTCAACGGCGAGTTGAACGGCAGCATCGCCAAAGCCCCGACCGCCAACGGCCACCTGGCCCCTCCGTCAGCCGCCCCGGCCGGCTGGAGCTGGCGAGACTTCAGCCGGAGCCCCAGCCCGCTGGGCCTGATACCCATCCACAGGAAATGGCGGACCTTTGTACACAAGCACGAGGTGCCTAGGAAGGTCCTGCACGTCTCCATCGGCTTCTTTACGCTGTGGCTCTACATCTCGGGCATCCAGACGAGCTCCGTGGCGCCGTGGCTCTTCGCGGCGCTGATGCCCATCACGACGGCCGACTACCTGCGTCACAACTACGCCTCCTTCAACCGCTTCTACGTCTCGGTCCTCGGCGCGCTGATGCGCGAGAGCGAATACGCCGGATGGAACGGCGTCATCTTCTACCTGCTCGGCGCATGGATCTCGCTCCGTTTCTTCCCCAAGGACGTCGGCGTCATGGGCATTCTCCTGCTCAGCTGGTGCGACACCGCCGCCAGCACCTTTGGACGTCTTTACGGCGCCTACACCCCGCGCATCCGCCGCGGCAAGTCGCTCGCCGGATCGACGGCGGCCTTCCTCGTCGGCATCATCTCGTCGTACTTCTTCTGGGGCTGGCTCGCGCCGAGGACGGGTCCTTTCCCCGGCGACGAGAACTATCCCTTCATGTTCACCGGAGCGCTGCATCTACCCCGCACCATCGCAAGCGCCGTGGGGCTCTCTGATGCTCAGGCCACCATCACCGGACCGCTAGCGCTTGGGGTCATGGGTCTGTGGTCCGGCTTTGTGGCGGCCGCCAGCGAGGTGGTTGACATTTTCGGCTGGGACGACAACCTGACGATCCCAGTCCTTAGCGGGGCTGGCATTTGGGGGTTTCTCAAAATCTTTGGTTAGAAGGCGGGGGTTGGAGGGGGTGGCGGCCGTTGAGAATAGACGGGCGGTACGAAATGCACTAGCTTATCGATGCTCAACACACAGACGATAAATGAGGGGATCATGAGCGCGGGGGGGGACGAGGTTGGAAAATGCGCGCCTTCTGCCTCGTGTCAACGGCTGGCATGGCGTTCTGGCTTTGCATGATTACTCGGCGTTCATATCGTTTGTCCATTGGGATAAGAGATAAGGACAAACCTGAAGCGGAAGGAGGCATGGTATACATGGCATGGCATGACATACGAGGGCGGCCGGGACGAGGAAACATACCATCATCACCACAAGGATTGGTGTTCAGTTTGTACACACGGGTTTATTTTTTCTTGCTTCATTTCACGCCGCCTCAGAGGGGACAAACGGATCTAAGGAAACCAAGGACGTACGGAAAACCCATGGGGTATATAATATGGTAGCCGCTATTACAGGATAACAAGAATCATCAGAACTCTCCCCACCCGCCACCCGCCCCCCCCCGTCTTCCCTCTCTCCTCTTGCCTCAGCGCTTCACTCTGTCTTTCTATCTGACATGCATTTCTCGTTTACGCGATGGTACCGGTGCAGGGAAAAGGCCTCGGAAGACGCCGTGGTCATCCGGGGGGGGGGGGACCACATGGGCGGTCAAGCATCGTTCACCGCGTCTGGCGTCACCGAGGAAAGCACAAGAAGGATCGACGTCGTGGTGTGCGTGCGACGGTTGGGCTTGGTCGTCTTCCCTCTGATCTTCCCGCGGGGAGGAGGATGGTCGTGTCACGGACTTTTGTGCGACTGGCCGACCAGGTCATTCATCGTACGCGCGAAGGGAGGAACGTGGAGATGGGCATCCTCGGTAAATCAATCGCACCATCGGTCGGGCAATTATTTTCAAAGTTTTCTTCTTCCGTCAACTGGCTGCTTCGTCACACCGCAGAAAACTGTTCTACCCGGCCGCCGGCGGACACAGAGAGTCTCGTTCGTTTGTCCACGCTGGATGGAAGCTGGGGGCCGTGGGTTGACAAGACAGACATTTCCGGCATGTTTGAGGCGGGCGGGTAGCTGTGTCGGCTGTTAATGCCGTGCACCTGCCGCACATATCGTTCGCGGATGCTTGCTTCTGCGGAGGCGAGGGGTTTTTATTTTAATTTTTTTATTAGTGTTCTGTCACCTCGGATCGACATCTATCTCGGGAGCCGCCTCGTGAATGTAGCATATGTCCCGAGGTATGGCAGCAGTAGCCTCAAGTTCGACGCGGGGGAGACTTATACGAAGCGGGATGGATGGGTTGGTCAAGGCAGAGGAGGCGAAAGATGGACGGGGAACGCGGTAGACACATATACCATGCCGCTTACACGACGGCCGATCCGTGCAGATCACAGGAGTTATATGCGGTACTCCATCCACCTCGCGGCTTGTCGTGTTTGCCCTCTTTGCTCCGGATGGCGTTGGCGTGGCATCGGCCGCATTCTGCATCGTACATATAGGGCCTGAACTTGATGTGGTTTTGCTTGGATGAGGATGAGGAGCAGGAGGAGGAAGGGGATGGCCGGACCTATGGTCGATGAGCAGCGGGGGGGAAGCGTGAGAGCTCGGAGACGCGGAGGCGCATGCGAGTAAACCTGCGGGATTGGCGATGGCGTCGATGGGAAGTGAGTGAGTAGTGACATGGCGGGGTTTATGGACGAGGATGTAACATGACCCTCTTCTTCTTGAATGCCTCGGAGGTGATTGATGAGTGGTGGTGAAGGGTTTGGTTGGGAGGTTTGACGGATACCTATGGCTCTCCGTTCGCCCTATCACTGTTTGTTTGTGTGCGAGAAAGAGAGATAGAGAGAGAGAGAGGGCGAGGGCTGTTATCCAGTAAAGTGGTGCCCCATCACCAAGCAGCCCTGTTTGACTGCATCTGCATCTGCATCTGTGCTCACGTCCCCGGTTCATGTTACGGCGCAGCAGAGGCGAGCAAACCAACGCCTTTGGGACAAGGTAGGGCAAGATGAGTGTGTGTGGGTGTGGGGGAAAGTGGCTCGGTATAGGCCTGTCCCGGCTCCCTCATGAGGATTGTCAAAATATCCAATCCAAGCGGTCAACCTACCCCCAAACAGAGCATTACATTCCGTGTGTGTGTGTGTGTGTGTGAGAGAGAGAGAGAGAGAGAGACATAGGTTCAGAACCAGGGTCGGGAAGACAAAAAAAAAAGAAGGGAAAAAAAAAACCAAGGTTTTAGTAGGCACGTCTTTCGTCACACAGACGGTTTTCGTTGATTCGTTTCAACCCGTCAGCCGTCACCGCTCGGTTTCTCACTCAGAGTCCTCCTCGCCCCGGCTCTTTCTCATCCCCGCGATCTTCATACTTGCGTGCCCTGGGCCCTTTGGGGGGGGAGGGCGTGACCGCGCGGACTACAGTCAAGCCCGGGCGGAAGCTCGGGATGCGGTGCGGTGCGGTGACGGGCGGGAGAGCTCGTGCCTGGTCAGCGCTTTCCACGGCTCATCTTCCGATTCACTCGTGGGGCGCGGGTCTCGTCTCGTCTCACCTCTCAAGAGTCTCATCAGCGGCGTAGAATACTGAGAATGTGAAGGGTGGTGGCTCACGCCTCACGACCGAAGCACTGGCTGCTCAACCACGTACCCTGGGTCCGCCCCAAACCCACCGTTGGCGCGCCGTGCCTTTTCTTCTCACTGCGACACTAGCCGACTGGTACTAGTCGAGTTCGAGAATGGTTGTCGTCAACGACGACGCCGACTTCTGCCCCCTCCTTCTCCAACACCATCCGTACGCAGGACCACCTGGGACCTCCTGTCCGGCTCCGGCTCAAAACCCGGCAGAACCTTGACCTCTCTCCTCTCGACGAGATGTGGTCCTGTCTGGTGTCACGATTTTTATTTTTGTTTTTACCAATGACCATTTCTTTTCCAGTCTGTCCACGGCAACACCTACTTGGACGTCAGACGACTCCCGGGGTAGCCCTGGCAGACATCCGCTGCAGCCCGTTCCCCCTCCATTCAGAGGTCATCCCTCTTCGGCCTTTCCAGAACGCCGTTCGTCATCCGGGGGGAGGACACTTTGCGTGGGGCATCCCGGGTCCCTGCCGGCCAGGAGAGGGTCAGAGGCAGCCCGGCGAGCGAACCGCGGTACGGACCAACCACCAAAATGAAGGCCCTGGAGCCCACGGTCCATGGATGCGGTTGGCGGCGTTTGACAGCCGTTGTTTATCATGCTCGCATCACCCCTGCGGCGCACATATATCTAGCTGCCTACACATGCATACATGCATACATGCATACATACATACATACATACATGCATACATGTACGGCGTCGATGTCTCCAACTGACGATGTCACTCACACGAGGCAAGTAAAAGTACAGTGCAGTTCTCGTTTTGAAGGGCTTGGGGAGGGGGGACAGGTATCTTGGGTGGGAGGTACATCACAGGTATGCCTTGGTTGATGCCTTGCCACTGCTCATGCTCATGCCCATCATCGTCGCGTCTGAGGTTCCACCCCGGCACCCAGTCCAGTCGGTAAAGCACCAAGATTCCCATCGCCAGTCCAGTACATATGTATGTATGCCGCAGGAAAAGGGGGCCAAAACTCTCATCCTGGCTCATGGCGTATCGCAACAGCGGCGCACGAGATGCACCGCAGGAAGGGGCTCACGACCTGCTGCGGACACACATGGTTAGGGAATGGGGTGACGCGAAGCCAATGCGCCGCTAGATCAGATCGGAAAAGACCCGCGCGTGTGTTGATTGCACCGGCAACTCTTGTCGTCGTCGTTAGGCAGCGAGGGAGAACGGGGCCCGATGATGGCGATGATGAAGGTCCCCCTTCTGCCTCCGCCCGTTCCATCGATTGGGGTCAGGTCGGTTCGGTTCGGGGGGGGCGTTTGGGTAGCTTTGCGTTTGGGTCGACTTTTGGGCTGCCTCTCACCTCACCTTAGTCACTTGGGTGCTCGCTCGCTCACTCACTCACTCACTCACTCACTCACTGCTCACCTGTTTGCTCACTCACCCAACCAAGTCCCTTGGTAATTGGGGCCCAAACCCGCCGGTCGACTTTGTCAACCGCCAACGGCTGACGATGACGGAGCTGGGTGTGGGCGGGCACTTACACCGCCGCTCCGGGGGAACCTGCGCCGTGTGAGGCCTGCCTACCTAGCCAACCGGTACATAACAATGNGGGGGGGGGGGGTTCTTACACTTCCGATGGCCTTGACAAACGGCCATTTCTCAAACGCAATTTCGTTTCCTCGAGTTCACATGCGATGCAGCTCAGTAGACTCCGCCTTTGCGCATACACATACATACTATGTACTTTGGTGCTTCGAAGATGCATTCACCCCCCATCGTCGTAATGGAGGGGCGCATTTAGCACCTGGTACGGAGAGTACATACATCGTACGGAGTATCCGTACACTACAGACAGAGTAGAACCGGGGGAGACTCGGCGCCGCTTTTCAGCCATTATCGCCAATGAAGACCACAAAAGAAAGAGTGTCAATTAAGCCGACAATGGCCCCAGCCGACGCCCTCTGCATCTGCCATCCATCCATATATGGTGCATCTGGGAAAAGAGCCAGGGTTTGGGATGATGACAGGGGGTGGTGGGAGGGGTGGGGGAGCAGTAGCAGCCCTGCCGGTCGGTGCCCTATCATGTACCGGTAACTGTAGATTTTATACACTACCTACGGATACTATGTACTTAGCATGTGTGTGGACCATGATCCTTTTTGCACCAATTGAAACATTGGAAAGTGAACATTTCTCGTGTCAATCAGAGGCTGCAAAAGAAGACGGTGTGACAGAAGGGGGAGTGATCAAAAGCCAGGAGACCCAATGGGGGCGACGAGAAGTCCCGACCAATGAGAAAACAGTCGCAAGTAAAAGAAAGAGACGTCGTTCTTACGGGGAACGCAGAAGTAGAATAAAATAAATAAATTCCAGACAGACATCGCAATAAAATAAAAAAGTCCTGACAACGCACCACCACCACCACCACCACCACCACATCAAATGCCCGAAACCCTGCTGCACTTCTGCCTGACCTGACCGCCTGTACTCTCACTCAACCAACGTCAACGTTGGTTTTAGGAAGGACATCCCGTTCGACTCCGGTCACGTTCTCAAGGCATCACCGTTTTCGACTGTGGCAATCAAACAATCATCCCCTCGACCCTTCCCGCCCAGGCCGATCACCGCGCGGCACTGGTGTAGTAGGTATTCCACCCCCGCCGTCTCCACGTCCCAACTCTCTCTGGATGCATGTGGCCCACGCACGCAGCCCAACGAAACGACGACACGAGCTGCGTGGGAGTGGGAATCTCGACGCCGCTTTTAACGACCATCATATTGTGAGCAGGTAATGGGTGGATGGCCCGGGTCTTCTGAGAAGGGGGGGGTGGACCATGTTTGTCCCCGTTCTTGTATCGTGCCGTACCTTTGCCGTCTCGTCGTCGTTGGAGACGTATACGACGAACGGTACGGAGTATACCCTGCGTTTGGGGACATACATGCCTCGAGGGGAAAACACCAGGTTCATTCGCAATTGCGAACGAAGGGAAGCAAAACGGAGAGGAGAAAGACCCCGGCCTGACTTGCCCCGTTATTACTCTCTTTCCCATTTTCCCATCCTATCCTGTCCCGTTCTTTGTAATTCTCCCTCTCTCCCTCTCTCTCTCTCACAACACACACACACACACACACACACACACACACACACACACACACACACACACACACACACAAACTGTCATTCTCTCTTCCTCTGTCCTGGTTCAACCAGCCCACAATACCCTGCCCTACTCTTTCCTGCCTGTCCCAAAGTCCCTTTTGCTTCTTTACCCCAATCCATCTTTCCTCTTGCAACCCACCCTGGCCAATCCTATCATGTCATCGTTGACTCGTCGCCTGTCTTGGACCATAGCCTCGATCCACGCTGACCTCCGGTCTATTCCCCGGAACCCCGACTTTCCCTCACCGTCTTGACTTCCACCCGTTCAATCCCGTCTGTCTCCATCTTCCTACCACGATCCTCCAAACGCATCCGTCATGAATCGGGACGGCACCCGTCCCCCTTACTCTTCCCCTCCCTCTCCCCTGGACGGCGGGGGGCCCTTCGGCTTGCTTGCGTCTGACTGGACCAGTGTTCCTTACGACACGCATGGCACCTCCGTCATACGTAGGCCTCTACAAAGATATTCCACCTCCCATCTGCGGCCATGGCGTGTGTGTTCCGAGCCGATTGAATAGATTAACTGCCGTCTTTCGACCCGAGGTTCCTCGACGAACGTCACCCCTTTAGACCACACTCACAAACATGCGTCTTACATGCACACCTCGCCTCGCACCCCCTCGGCTCTTTGGTACCTAGAGCATACCCGACCGACCCTCTTGTCACGGCACCACATGGGCGTGGGGCGGAACTGGATGGGGCCCAAAAGAACCCCTTCCCTTCCAATGGCCGTTCCTGCTCACAGAGCCCCATTCCCCTGGCTTGCAGATGCAACCCATTCCATCCTTGTCCTATTACCTACCTGCCTGTCTGTGTCTGTGTCTGTATCTGTATCTGTGTCTGTACCCATGCTATGTATGGGGGGGAGGCGTGTGGGAGAAGCAACGTACCTTCTTTGCCGTCACTGCATGTCTCTTCTTCGCCGTTTTACACAACGTACATGGCTTTCTTTCTCTTTCTCCCTCAACCCACATTCCTGTCTCTCATACAGACTGCTCTTCGCCAACCTGCACCGGCCATATCCGTGACCCTTTTGCCTTGCCGGACTGTTCCTCCCCTTCGTCTTCCCTCTTCTTCCTTCCGACCCTAGCCTAGGTACACCCTAGGCTAATTCCAGTTTGCCCCGGATATCCAGACAGATCCCCTGCCTCTTCCGGGCCACCCATTCCTCCATCGTGGACCTCTCCACCAATACAACCCATGATGCTCGCCCCTCGGCATATGCGGACAGACACCTTGCTCGCTTCCTCACTCTCCTATTGCCATCGAAACTCGCCGTTTTTACTTGCGTCTTGGGACATGGAAGCCCAGCCTGCAGATGGCCAATTTACTTGCTTGCCTCCTCTCCCCCCCCCCATCTTGACCAATGGTTCTGTCCATTGACATCCCGCCATTGTCCGCTACCACACTCAATGCTCACACCCTCAACATCTCAACTGCATCGTAGTTCGATATGTCTTTCTGTTTTCTTCTTTTCCCCCCTCTCACTCCTCCCCCCACAGGCGGGCACCGCGGGTGAAGACAGGGTATGGTTTCTGTCACTTCCCTGTCGCAAACGCACAGGCTAAACAGGGCCCAGGCAGGTCGACCAGCTGCCGCTCTATCATGGTTGTCGTCGTCGTCCGTCCGCGACCCCCTCTACTCTCATCGTCCCATCACATCATGCCCCTTGGACTGTTCCGTCCGTTCGCCCCGTTGGTGGACCGGGGACCACCGGCTCTTGCTAAAGCCACAGCTAGTCATCGGACGAATCGAGGGCTTGATTGTCGAGCCCGGGAAGGGTCTGGGGGAGAGGGAGGGAGAAAAAAAGTATAAAAGGGCACATCTTGAACGGTCTGATTCTGTTTACTTCTTCTTCCTTTCCTATCACAGCTCCAGAGCATATTCAAACCTTCTATACACCTTCTCCAAACTTCTCCTCCGTTGCAAAACAAGCAACTTCCTTGCACATTCTTGTGTCTCACCGAGTGCCGCCATCCTCAGTCCACACTCGGCACCACTTGTTTGAAGGCAAACAAGCTTCTACACTCGCACATACACGTCACGCCGTTATTGTCGACTTGACCCAGCCGCGTCACCCATCATGTCTTCTTCCCACTACAACTCCCACTACTCCCTCCCCATGCCCGTCCCCTCCCACAAGGGCCAGCACTACCCAAGCTACGGCAACACCTACTCGGTCTCGCCCCCAGAGACGGACGAGTCCGTGAGCTCTGGTACCGGACCCTCATACAGCAACAGCGGCTACTCAGGCGGCTACTCGG
Source organism: Colletotrichum lentis (assembly GCA_003386485.1). Classification (NCBI taxonomy): domain Eukaryota; kingdom Fungi; phylum Ascomycota; class Sordariomycetes; order Glomerellales; family Glomerellaceae; genus Colletotrichum; species Colletotrichum lentis. The sequence continues at coordinate 488,352 of NWBT01000050.1, forward strand.
TCGCCAACTCTAGCTACGCCGGCAGCAACAGCGGCGACTTTGAGAGCACGCACCACTCGGCCAGCGGCGTCGACTTCAACGACTACATGCAGGACCGCTTCGCCCAGACGTTTGACCCCATCCCCCTCGACCGAAACATCGCGGTCCAGGCGCAGACGTAAGTGTTTCTCAGCGACGGTGGCCGCAGATCACAAGCGATGCAAACGAAACAGATGGCTAACGGAAACCGCCAAAACAGATCCGGAAAGCTCAACGCAAAGCACCGTGAGCTGCTGGAGCTGCAGAAGAAGGCGCAAGCCCGTCTCGCAAAGACGCGCGAGCGCTTCAACGAGGGCTACCGCGACGCTCAGGACGTGCGCGCGGACCTCGAGTGGACGCAGAAGAAAGTCTCGTAAGTTGAGCCCTTTGCGCCCCCAACACCCCGAGAGCCGCGTAATTACCACTGCCCGGGAGGGGAGGGAAAAAGATGAGGGACCAAAAAAAAAAAAAATTGAGCGATCGGCCCGCCATTCGAAAACCGGCCCCGCGAACCGGCGGGGGGGGGGAAAGGTTACCAGATTGCCGGTATGATCGGGTTGCAATCGAGGGGAGGTTTTCCGGGGGAGATGAGAAACCCTGTGCGAGATCTGAGACAAAGCGACTAACACGCGGAATTTTTTTTTTTTTTGCAGATCACTCAAGAGCAAGACTTCCCGCAAGCACACCAAGGAGTACAACAAGGCGCGCGCACGCTATCCCTCGCCCGAGTACTAGGAATCCACGCGGTTTCTGGTGTTCTATGACGAGAGAAACTTCAGCCGCGCGACATGGCCGACGTTGAAAAAGACGGCGACCAGCATCTTCTAGCCTTGCCACACCCACTCTGTTTCTAGCGTGTGATTTTCAACTACCATCGAAAAAAGTTTCCAGCGCGTCGTTACCACCACTATACACACCATCTCCAAACGCACGACATTCGTACATACGGCACGCATCCCTGCCGACGGCAACGGCACTGCAGGAACAGCGGAGAAGGGAACGCGCCAGAACCCGGGGGATTTGCTTTGCATTTCGTCGACTTTTGATGAGTGCACGCCCTCCGTCCATCTCGGCCTTGTTTTGCTTGTTTTTTGGGTACATATTGGGCTGGCAAGGGAGGGGAAAACGGAGACAGGGGCCCTAGGCGAACCCGACGAGTCGGGACGGGTTGACGCGCAGCGGCACGGCGCGGGGCGGACATGGGTGGTGTTTGTGGTGGGCAGCCGCCTAGCCCACCCATCTCACGCTGCTTTTGCAGAAACGCCTGGCTGGCGGCGGCCAGCTGAGGAGAGAAGGTCAGGGCAAGGGTCCAAGGAGTGTGGGTTGATGGAGGGCAGATTCCCACGCAGCCGGGAAGACCTCCACACACACAAGCACACATGCATCGTCTCCTCCCCCAGCTTCGGCGCCGGCCCCTGGCTGACGCAGTACTGTGGGGTTCCGACGGCCTTGCTTTGGACCTGGGCCAGGGGAGGTTCGTTGCACGAGACGATTATGAGATATGATTGGACGAGCGGGAAATGGTTTGGGCGGTTTCTTGTTTTTATTTCTTATAAAAAAGTACACACACGCCCTCCCTTCTTAGAGGAGTGCCTACAGGGCCAGACCAGGGCAAGCGCCCGTGGAGGGTGCTGCAGTAGCCTTTTGACAGTCACTCCAGAGACTGGCAGACGACGGTTTCGGTGGAGCAGGAAGGGGTGGAGGTAACGTGTAAGGGATCAAGACGGACAGACTTGGTGGAGGGGGTATACAGTGTTGGCATTTCTGTAGGGCGCGCTTGTCCTTTTCGGGGCGTTGAGATACTGCCCTTTCGGGAAGGGAGACGACAGGGACGGGGTCATGTCGTGACGGTTCCTCATGGCATGGCGGGGATACCGTGCCCTTAAACCCCTGGCGGTGCTGTAGCGGCGATGGGGGCCTTCTTCTTTACGGTTCATAGTCGTGTATCGTAAGCCGTTGTTCGGTCGTGGTGGTTTCCTTCGAGGCTGCCGTCCGCGATATGTCCACCGTAACCCCACCGTCGTGCTGCGAGTGTGTCCGTCTTGTCACCGTAACATCCCCCCCAGAGCGTAAGCCAAGCCCGGACCGG
>NWBT01000050.1:491362-637466 GCA_003386485.1 Colletotrichum lentis
GGAGGCGCGGGCGCGGGCGCGGGCGTGGCCGGCGTCGGCGTCGGAGACGGCATCGCTTCGGTGGTTGTACTTGCGCTTCTTGGCGGCGGGCTGGGTGCCGAAGGATGCGAAGCCCATGAAGGCGGCCATCTCGGGATCGATCTCGGCGGCGAGGTCTTGGTCGTCCATGGCGGGCGGTGAGCGATTGGGGGTCGGTCGCCGCGTGTTGTTTGCGGGAGGTTGCGGTGCGACGTTGTTGGGTCACGAAGGTGGCCGGTCGGAGGACGGAGTACTGGGGGGGTTTCCTGCAGCAAAAGAAAGAAAAAAAAAAGAACGAGCTCCAAATGTGGGGGAGGGAAAATAAGACGGCAAAAGGAGATCGATCGGAAGGGAGCTCTGGGCACGGAAAGATCCGTGGGTATGCGCGAAAAGGTCGAGGAGTCAAGACCCCTGCTCGGCACTAGGGCGGCTCTAATTTCCAGCCTCGTGGGGGACTTTTCGCAGCCAAATGGCGAATGACTTTGGGAGTTTAGGAGTATGGAATGAAAGGTGTGGGAGAAGTCTGTGAAAAGAGCCTAATGAGACTGAAACGTTCATCGGGATGTTGGGACCAGAAAGAAAACTCGAGGGATGAAAAGTTGGGGATTTGAGACAGGACAAAGGGGAACGAACACTGCTGACATCATTTTGAAANCCCCCCCCCCCCCCCTTCCCGGTGGCCCGGATCCCGGATCCCGGTGCTTGGGGCATCGGCAGGTTTGCGCTTGCTCCTCAACGTCAACCTCATCATCTCATGCCGTTTGCCGTTGGCACGACCTGTTCCTCCTCCCTTTAGTGGGTACTCACTCACCTGCTCAATTCCAAACAACACGTCTCTCAATTCGATCAAAGGTACGGATAGATAGATAGATTGCCTAGCCATGGCCTCCCCGCCGCCGACCACCGTCGCCCTACGCTCCCCCTCCAAATACGCACCCGCCCCGCCGGCGACCTTCTCCGCCCCGCCCCTCGACTGGCTCCTCCGCACCTGGTCCGTCACCCACTCCACGCTCTCCATGTGGCGCGACGCCCGCAACGTGCGCATATCCTACGCCCCCCTCGACCCCAAGCCCGACGGCACCGCCCGCGTCGACGACCTCGTCGAGTACGAGTCCAACAAGAACCCCCCGGGCGCCGGCGGCGGCGTCAAGTCCGTCCGCGGCGTCGACACCGCCTCGAGCCCCGCCGACACCGCCGCCTGGGACTGGCGCGGCAAGGGCTGGCTGTTCTTTGTCGGCAGCCACTGGGAGGTCCTCGGCTGGGGCGAGCGCGAGATCCCCGGCGGCGAGACGGAGAGGTGGGTCGTCACCTGGTTCGCCCCCACCGTCTTCACCAAGGAGGGCGTTGACGTCTACTGCGACCGCAGGGAGGGGCTGAGCGAGGAGGGCTATCGCCAGGTGCTGCAGGCGCTGAAGGGGCTGGACGTCGAGGCCGTCGTCCAGATGGTGGAGAAGGATATGTTGCCCGTGGAGATATCTCTGCCATGATACGAGGCTTGAGGGCGCATGTACGTATGTTGGTTTGTCCATGTTCTTGATCGGCGGTATCTGAGGAGCACGTGTGGTAGGATAACGACCCAGCTGGGCTGTAGGATGTAATGTGATAATTTGAATAATGGTCAGGGCATCCTGGATCTTGGCGTATCCTGAAGGGTTCGTGTCCCGAAGTGAAAGTATTCCCTTGCTTGCTGGATTGGTGGTCCATGGTCGGCTTCCACATCTGCTGCTGCTCACTCAAGATCATCTGACGACCAAACCAATGACTTCCCTGGGTACTTTTTGTGCGCATCTGAAGTCGGTATGGTCAATGGCTTAGGTGATCTCGGGTGGGCAATGTTTCAAAAGCGCTCAGCCACCAAAAAATGATTGACGCCAGCTTGGCTGGGCCAGACATCGATTATTGTCGACTGTTCGAAACAGGGGTTGAGCTCTCAGCCGAATCACTACACTTACACAAAGTGATATCCTATCGATAATGGGAACTTGGGTTGCGAGAGACAAACATGAGAGCGCAAACACAGAATGTCGACAAATCTTCCGATTTCAACTTCCTTGTTTACCATTACCATTATGCCCATGGGAGACCTAGTAAAGAAACGAGATAGATATCCTACAGTGCCCCTCCAAAATGGTCACGCCCATCTGGGGTATCGTCTCCTCACAGAGAGTTTATGTTCCTCCCTCCTCCATCCGGCAATCCACCCCGCCGCCCCCCATGTGATATAAGTGCACGTTCTGATGGGGGGGGGGGTTAAAATATATATTTAATTTTGTAGCGGTTTGTGGCGTCGAAAAAGGGTATCCGAAATCAATCATGTCGGGCATCGTAAAGCGCAAAGGGGTATGGACGTCGCAGCAAAAATCATTATCGTGCGGGTGGTGTCAGCCGTAATGGGGCCGGCTTTTAGTGAGACCACGCTATTCCCCCCACCAAGACCTCAAAGTCAGCACTCGGTGCGAACTCAAATGTTTTCGATGACACGAGAGTTGATAGCTTGTTGAAAGCCGGAGTCCTGACCTCCAAAGTCGTTGAAGTCGGCCGTGCCATTGTTGGCGCCGGTCGACGACTCGCCAGTCTGGTTGCCGCTGAGCGACTGCTGAATGTTGGGCATCGTCTGGCCGGGGCCCGGCAGGAAGATGACCTTGCTGTTGGACGACTTGGCCATGGCCTGCATCGCCTCCAGGTAGCGAATCTGCATGGCGGGTGCCGACGACAGGATGTCGGCGGCCTGGCGCATGAGCTTGGCGGATTCAACCTAGGGATTGTTAGACATGTGTGCGCTCTCAGTCCATACCATAGGGAATAGACATACCTCGGCCTTGGCGGCAATGATCTTGCTCTCCCCGATACGCTTGCTCTGAGCGGCCATGGAGAGAGACTCCTGCAACTCCTGGCTGAAGATGATGTCCTTGATGAGCATGCTCTCGACCTGGACACCCCATCCGGCGGCGACGTCCTCGATGATCTCGCCGATGGACTGGGCAATCTCCTCTCGGCGCTCGATGACATCCTGCAGGATGCGGGCACCGACGACATGGCGCAAAGTGGTCTGGGTTCGCTCCATGAGAGCCTGGCGCACGTTGGAAATTCCAAACGCGGCGCGGTGAGGGGCGACGATGTGGTAGTAGATGACAGAGGTGAGGTGAAGCGTCACGTTGTCCTTGGTCATGCAGGTCTGCTGGGGAACCTCTGCCATCTGGATCTTGACGTCGACCTGTATAAGCCTCTCACTGAGAGGGTTGACCTTGACCAGACCTGGGTCGACGGCCTTGTAGAACTTGCCAAACTTGGTGACGAGGCCGACGTTGCCCTGGTTGACATTCTTGTAAGGGTTCGGGCAGACGATGCAGCAGGGGATGGCTCCAATGGTGCCGATGACGGCACCAAAAGTGTTGACTGGAAATACTGTGTCAGTATGTTGCGATAGGATATCGGTCAAAGGGCGCGGCGACGAGACATACTCATGGTCCCATACCAGCCCTTGGGATTGGCGTCCTCTTCGACAACCTTGGCGTAACTGCGCTGGAGGTCCTCCTTGGTGGGAGGTTTGACTGTCATCTCTCCGTGAGGCTTGAAGCCGCCCTGGCCCAGGCCAAGGCCACCGCCATTGGTCGTGGTCTCGGTGCGGTTGTCGTGCTCATCGTAGTCGGGGGCACGACCCTTGCCGGTCGAGGACCCCTCGTGATGCGGGGCGTTGGCAGCGCTCATTGTGGGGGATTGGGATCGGGTAGAGCTGTTGTGTAGCAGGTGTCGAGCAGAGTTGGAGGACGAAGCTTGCTGTTGGTGGTTATCTTGATGATCGGAAGCTTCGTAAATGGAGTCTGAGTGGCGAGGCATGTGTTCCGACTAGGATGGGTAACACGGGGGAGACGAGGTTCTTAAGTAGACCGACTGTGGCCAAGGTGCTTTTTGGCGGCAGGCAAAAACAGAGAGACGTGTCGAGGGTGGAAACCGGACATGCCCAGGCGACAGAACGAAAAGGACAGAGACTGATGATCATAGACTCGGCCCAAAGAACCAGGGTCGAATCGAATCACAGGGTGGGCTGTGTTTGCGCCCAGAGCTCTGCTTTCTTGGGAGGGGAGAGCTCCCCCTCCCCCGTTGCCCCCCCTCTGAAAGGTACGTACCCGAATGGTGTGGTAGGTAGGTATCGGTACCCGATGCGATGCTCTTCAACTCGTCCTTCCTAGCCTTTAAGGTGGTGGCACTGAGCCTTTGTCACGAGTGATGATAGGCCCGGCAGACAGCTGCAACTTGGATTAAGGGTCGCGTGCAGTTGAGTAGGTAGCTGGGTGGGTACCTAGGCACAAGCATTCATCCACTAGGCATCAGGGATAGAGAAACCATGCAGGGCAAAAGCGCCCGATGGTGGAGTGAGATTGGAGAGACCACACAGAGCGGGCACAGCACTGTACACGTGTAGACCGTACTCATTTCAGCTTCCCACCACAGGCAGGGGGACGCCAAGGCAGTGAATAGTGGTGAACACTACACTCGATTTCGGTGACCTGATATGGTGGCATTGCATGTTTTCTCGGCTTTCAGTAAAATGCTGACCACCTACCCAAGGTACACCTGAAAAGGGCCGGGGCCTCAAAATGCGCAGGCGAGGGTGACGATGCGAAAACGGCTCAACTTCGTTGCCGTCTTATCTGCACCCCGAACCCTTTCTTTGTCTTGGCTGGTTCGGTCAACCAGCTCGAACTACCAGACCTCGCCCTGGTGCATGCATCTACAAAACACGAACTACAAGATGCGAACTTAGCCCTGTCGATTCTTCGCTGCCTAGACAACTACAACAAGAGCGATCTAGTGGCAGAATCAGTGGCGGTCCCCAAAATCCGCCCATTCTATCCATGATCCAGTGTTGTAAAATCAGCCTTTGCTACACACAAGTCTCCGCCCGTGCACGGGGTCAAGTATGGCTGGTCGGGGATGATTCAGGACAGAGCTGGGCACTTTTGTCACCCTCCCTTCCCCTCCCGTGCCTCCAGGCTCAAGCTCCCATCCAAACGCACCGTCTGATCTCAACGCAGTGATGGTGTCTGGCTGCCGGGGTATCTGTACAAACACGGGGCGATTGTGAACTTTGCCGGCTGCAGCCATCTAGACTATGATCTACCCAAAGCCCATCTCCTCGCGAACGGGAAACGTTTCACAAAACATTCATCTCTGTGTCATGTTATTCGACGACCCTGTCCCTCCTAAGCACGCAAGCACGCCAACCGCCAATCACCAGACTCGCGCGTGCCGAGTTCCGCCAAGGGAGTCCAAGGCGGAGTGGCATGATATCATGGAACTCGAACGCCGAGAAGCTTACATATTCGTTCACGTCCAGTCCACTACCTACACGATACAGCGGGGTCTGCTGCCGGTCGGTCGGTCGGTCGGTCGGTCGGTCGATCGACCCATCGCAGACGGTGTCCAGTCCGCCGCCATGCCCTGGGCCTGCGGAACCAACACGGCTCCTACGGCTACGAAATAACGCCTGACGGCAGAGCAGAGCCTCTCCAAACAGCGAAGGATTTCAAGCACCCAGGAATGGCACGGTGGCCTGGCCTCCCGGTTCCTGCTTTGCTATGCCCCTCGCACCTGTTTGCAGAACCCCGACGGCCAAAGCTTCGATTAGGTAGTTTGTAGATGACCACCTTCCCCACCGAGCCTACCGCTGGGCAAAACGTCATTGATTGTTACCGTGTCAACGCATCGACCGTCAGCCTCCGGATCGGCCAATCCGCGCCGGCCGCACGTCTCCACCCTTTCCGTATGTGGCCATAGCGTCTTACCGGCACTCGTGACCCGGCACTGCCCCAGACCACCTTTTCGCCCGGCGGCTTGGGGGACATTCGCTCTGTGCTACCTTGGCTGCTTGGCGACCTACCTAAGTCTCAACACCAATTTCATCGGTGCGCCCTTGCCATCATATCCGGACGGCGTGCCGGTCTCGGCCGATCGTCGTTTCCTCGCTCACCGAATCCAGCACTCGGAGAAGCCCGTCTGCATGTCTGCTGGGATCTCTTATCGCAATGGGGCGTTTCCACAAACCTCACACGGCTTAACGTGGTGGCTTTCGGGTTCACGGTTCCCCTATTCCGTCGTCTTGTTGCTTTCCACCAGGAGCAAGGAAATATTGCTATGCATCTCGGGCAGCAGCGACATCTGGCAAAAGTATCGAACTTCTCAACGAAAGAAACACTGCGACACCGGTCACTAGGCTAAGAGCTGTTAGTTGCCCTCGGGTTCAGCGATTAAGCCGAAGATCTTGACCTTTGACATTCCCAAAGCGAAGAAGACGAAGCCAAGCCAATGGCCCCCACTATCGAATTCTTCCAGAAGACTTTCGATTTCGCCACCCGTGGCTGTATCCTGGATCTGCAGGATCACGATGCCGACACGGGCGAACGGTGGATCCAACTAGCGTGCTGAGCCTCGACCGGGGGCGCCTAAGAACGACAAGCATTCACAAACCCGAATTCTTCTGGATGGGGGGGTCATACGGTAAAGAGATCGAGGTTCAATGATGCTCGAGCCTTGCGCCGCATTCATCCATCTGACAACCCTATTATGTGCCGAAACGCCGATGGTGATACCAAAGGAAACAAACACGCCAACTGCAGTCTGCACGCGCGCGCGCAAGGCAGACTTGTCCTTCATCGCCCCCTGGACCCCCGCATCCCCTCAAAGTCCTCGACAATGGCAGCATGATCCATCTACCAGCTCGGGCTCATCGAGACAATCCAGTCGCCCTCGATCAGCTTCTCGTCCTCGATGCTCCCCCGCATGTCCGCGTTCGAGGCGGCCCAGATGCTGCGGTAGATGCCCTGCGCCGGATAGCTCACGAGCCCAAAGGTGGCCGCCGTGCTCTTGGTTACCGGGCCCACCACCCCCTTTCCCAGGCTCTTGGCCGCACCGATTGCCCCATGCTCTTTCTTGCTGGTGTACGTGTGGACGAAAATGTCCGTGAAGCCTCATGTCGTGGCAAAACGTCTTGCCAGTCACTGAGACGCCGCTGCGGAAGTCCTTGACGGCGTTGTGGAACAAGCCCTTAGTCGCGTTGCCGGCGAGCTTTCCGACGCCGCTAGCCGCCGCCGCCGCCATGGCTCCAGGTCTTCCCGAAGACCCCTCACTTCCCCTGGACGGCGGCGGACGGGTGCCGACTGTGTGTTGTTCGGCGCCGTCCGGGGCCCCGACGCCGGGGAGGGGGAGCATGGCAAAGACAGGGCTTGGCTGTGTCTCCGCGTTGTTGATTCGTAGGACGGCGCGGACCGCGAGGCCAAAGGGGCCAGAGAGTTCCCAGTAGTCTCTCATGGCTTATCCCTCTTGTAGATTAAGCTTGTGGAAGAAGAGAAGAACAGAACAGAGCGAGCCGATGAAATGTTTGTTGGAAGAGTACAATGGGAGACCGAGATCGACTGTTTTGCGCTCGTCACTCCTCGGCGGCTACCTTCTCTTAACCAGGCTGTCACATTGTTCTGCTATCTAGGGGACTCCTTCTACTCTTCCCAAGCTCGTGGCGAAATCAAGAAGGAATGGGGGCACTTGTACTACCACGGCTGCTCTCAACCTTCAGCTTCGGCAGATTGGAGAAAGCACAACTAAGCGTTAACCTTTCTAAATGTATCATGAGCTATCAGACGTCAAGGAAAAAGCTAGTAGGAGGCAGGTCTTCCATGGTGTCCCTTCAAGTGCCAGGAGCCGTCTGGAGGTGCTGTGAGTGGGTGAAGCAAGGACAGAGTCAGGGGAGGAGGAGAGAAAGGGTCAGGACAGGCATATATTCAAACATCCTTAAGCACACATTTACCACCCCCGCGCAGTCTGCCGAGCGAACAGGGGGTTGGCCGTGTCAGAGTGCCGGCTACGCCCAGCCAAGACTGTGGAGCTATAGTGACTCGGCTGTGATTTTCTCACGCACCTCGTCTCAGAGTGGCCGTAGGGCAAGCCTGGCTATTGCCTGTCATTTGAATCATTTCAGAGACGCTAATTATCCTGTCTTGTGCTAGAAAGTGCTCTTTGGCTTGGTGGAAATATGCTCTTCTCTCCCAGATCAAGCAACTCTGAACAATTTTATTACTATTTCAAACATGATCCAAAAGTTACCTCCATTCGCAAAGTTGTGAATATCCCAGATATTTCCCATCTATTTTATATCTTCTGTCCCAAAAATCATGCAATTAGATTTACTTAAGAAATATGTAGCTCATTAAAAACCGTAATACTACATTTCTCATTGGCTTCTATCAGAAAGCTCCTCCATGCCATTCTTAATTCTCTCTTGTTCCATCGTCCTCCACTTCCTCAAGGCACAACAGTAACCGCAGCCGTGGATAGAACTCAGAAGCCAGCTGACGCCAGTAATCCATGCTTCCGCGGCGAGTCTCGTCCTCACATCCCCGGTGACTATGTTCCCATCTTCACCGCACACAAGGGCACTCAAAGACACGCCGCAGAGCGCGGCCCAGATGGCAACAAGGCCAAAGTCCCAGACGGACCAAGCGGCGGGCGTGGTAGTAGCAAAGACGTAATAGGCGCAGGTTAGGGCCAAGAGGACGGCAGGGACAAGGGCGAATGTCCAGATCCCGGTAGAGAACCAAAAGAAGAACAGAAATAAAAACAAAAGGGTTGAGAAAATATCGATGCTGCTCATGCCCTCATCCCTTCTAGATGTGCATGTATGTCGTCAATGGGGGTGTGGCCAGTCCCTGAATCGCGGGCTAACCCACAAACCAGCGTATTTTCGTATTCTAAACGAAAACACCCTCTCGTTTAGGATACGGTGTGTTGGATACTAAATCGTCCCGTCACCAGGGTAACGCATTCAACACCATGTTCAAAGAAGACTTTTCTGGGGCTCCCTACGATCGTATGGTTGCGATCAAGCGCAAATATGATCCTACCGAGAGCCTGTTCATCTTGTTTGGCGTCGGAAGCGAGGCCTGGGACTATGATCTAAACAGCGGCAGGCTGTGCAATCCGTCTGTGTGAAAATTTCGTAACCGGGCTCCACAGAGGAAGGTTGGAGGATTGGATACAGCCTAGCATTCAAGGTGCATGCGCGGCAGTATGGGGTCGCTGTCAATACCGTCATAAACGTAGATATTTTTCATGTCTCTGTATCTGTTATCTGTTTCTCTCACTGGGCTCTGCTCGTCGCCTGTCGTCGTCGCGCCGTTCTTGAACCGAGTCCCGCTTACGTCTTTCACTTTCTGGCTGACTTCTTGCTTCGTCGTGATCTCGTGTGACTCTTGGTCGTCTCTTTTCATCTCCGCCCCCTCGTTCGGAGCGCTGGCTTCTTTCTCTATGGCGACGATCATCATTTCGGGAGTGCTCATCGTCTCGGCTCGATACATGGCGACGGTCGTTGTCCTCCCTGGATCGATGTCTTTCTTCGTCGCGACCCCTTTCTCGGGATCGGTGTCTGAGGTGTCGTTCTTCATACCGTTTTTGATCTCGTCTCCACCGCTCACGCCTCTCCTTGCGCCTCTCCTCCTTGCGTAGTTGTTCCAGTTCTTGCTGCCGCTCGGCTTCGAAACTTTGCCGTTCCTTCTTGACTTGGCGCACCCTGGAGGCACCCATTTTCATCATGGCAAGAGGATCGTTCGAAACTATCCTTTCGGCGTCCCTCTTCTTCCTCCCAGGGTCTTCATTGCCCCATGCATCCTTACTCGGGGGTTCGAGTTCTGCGATGGCCCCGGAGGCGGCATACCAGGGACCGACCAAGCCGTCCCTACCGGCAGCATTCGAGAACCGCAAGGTGTATTGATCTTCTAGTTCCTTCTTTTTTTTGGCGGCCTCTTTCTCGGCTTCTTCGTTCTTCAGATGGCGACCCTGTTTGCGCTCTTCGCCAAAGAGGTCGATGTGGCCGGCGCTGTCAACGATAGGGGCAGAGCTTGTCGACTTGCGCAGCGTATCGTTTGCCGTTTCTACTACGTCCGCACGCTCTTTTGCAACACGTAACTCAAACTCAGTATCGTCCTCACCAGCGCGCTTGCGCTTCTTCCTCTCTCCACCGATGGGCCCAGCATCACGGTCCCGAGGCCGTGTCTCATCTTCAGGGGCTTCAACTGGGGGAGGAGGCGGTGGCGCTTCGCCTCGAAGGATGGCTAGACGGCGCTCGGCATCGATTTCTTGCATACGCTGCTCCTCGGCCTCTTCCTTGGCCTCTGCAGCGGCCTCATCTCGGCGGACGCGGGCGATGTTGTCCGCATTATAAACGTTCCAGGACTTCTTGCCCAGTAAATGACTACAGATCTGTCAGTTCGGTTCCGGTTTTTTGTATAGTTGATGTACTCACAGAGGCATGGTCGCAAATGGGAGACTCGACAACGTAAGGTGGTGGTGAAGCCTGATAAGAGAAAGTCTAGTCTCATTTGAGTTGCTGGTTGCTAATCGCGAGACCCAAAAGGAGGCTAGTGCCATTCGTGCGCCAATGGACGTCATCAAGAGAGCGGGGCATATATTGTATGGGACTCGGGAGCTGCACGTGTTCCACTTTCCATTGTCCCTCCCGTGGAACTGATACGCTCAGCCTATCAGTGCAAAGATTGTGCACGGGGTGCTTACATGCGTTTCAATCATCCTCCTGACAAGGTGTCCAGTCAAGATTATCATATCAACGTCCTGATTAATTCTGTTATTCGCGATTCGTTTCTATTCCTGGTCTGATACGTTTTCTTCTCCCTAGTTATATTAAAAAGCCCAGCGTTAGAAAATAACACATACGTACGCTTGACCTTGATGGGCCGCAACTAACGAACTAAGCCACCGGCGTAGAAGTCATCCCTCTCTTTACAAGACTTGGGCAGCAGTTGCTGCTGTCTGCTGTGATACCTTGGTAAATACCATAAAGTCTAACATTCAAGTGAGCGATAATCGGAATGACTTCTATGGTCAACGCTGGGGGTAATAAGATGACGCACCTAGGTAGGCTCCCAGCCGAATCGAGGATTCCCAAACTATGTAGCCAGAGTTAAAACAGACTGAAAACGGTTACAAACCGCTCTTCCGGATCCACATAACCTCTTCGTGTCTTCCACGCCATTCGCTGCAGCAAGGGTAAGGTAAGCAGGGAAAGGGTCCACAGTGTACGTACCTGATTGCTTCACCTTACTGTCAACGTTGCCTAAACCGGCTTTAGCGCTCCCCGGGCTTCAGGGACTTGAGGCGAAGAGACGACGCCGAATGTGGTGCAGCCCCTCCAAGCCAAGTTACAACAACCACCTACATAACCTCTATCCCGTTGTCATCCTCGCTATCTTCCTCACCGACCACTCGATTCAACCACGCACCATCCCGACCACGCCAAATACGTGCGCAACGCCACAACCATCCCAATCAACTCTGTTCCCCTTCTTACCCCGACTGAGCGAGCATCAACATGAGCTTCCCCGAGAAGCCCCTGCCTCGGCAGCAACCGCACTTGTCCAGACAGCCTGGCGTGCGCCTGAGGGTCGAGAAGATCAGGGACAAGGCCCTACAGACACAGCTTATTTACTCCAATGTGTAAGCAAGCATCCAACACTCTCTCGACCTTCTCCTCCCAACTAACCCTCAGCTAGCGCAGGCGTCAGCTACCGAGACTTTGCCCCGAGCCGCGACGGTACCGACATCAACATCCTCATCAGGGCCAAAGACCCTGTCCGTGGTACAGTACGAGAGAACGTCGTCAGGGCTCGCCCCACACCCGAACTCCCCGAGGGAACCATTAGTCTTTCCGACCCCCAGCGGCAATGGCTCAAGATTGGAATGACCGACACCTTCGAGGGCGAGGTTTACGATGCCAGCAGACAAGGCGCTACCCACCTCGAAGCCATGGACCTGGAGCTGTCTTGGGCCTCGATGAAGAGAGATCCCAACTACGAGTTCACACACGAATACTTGGCTAAGGTCTTTGAGCGCTTCTTCCAGATGCACTTCTTCGCCCCCGGCCAGCGCACCCTGCTCGACATTGAAGGCCTGAAGGTGTTTGCGACTGTCAAGACCATTACCGTCCAGGGTGGCCGCGGGCCTGAAGCCGTCGTCACAACCTCCGATCCCTCAGCCCGTGGCTTCTACAGCACCGCGACTCTGCTGTCCTTCTTCAAGGCCGCCGACTCGGAACTGAAGCTTCAAGTGGGAGAGCACCAGGGCAACGCCAACCCTATCATTTCGCCAGACTTCAAGTTTGAGGACATGGGTATTGGTGGTCTGCACGACGAGTTCTCCACCATCTTCCGCAGAGCCTTTGCTTCCCGTGTCTTCCCTCCGCAGCTGGTGGCGAAGCTGGGCATCCAGCACGTCAAGGGTATTCTGCTCTTTGGTCCTCCAGGAACCGGAAAGACGCTCATTGCTAGACAAATCGGCAAGATGCTCAACGCCCGTGAGCCCAAAATCATCAACGGCCCCGAAGTCCTTAACAAGTTCGTCGGACAGTCTGAAGAAAACATCCGAAAAATGTTTGCCGACGCTGAGAAGGAGTACAAGGAAAAGGGCGACCAGAGTGGCCTTCACATCATCATCTTTGATGAATTGGACGCCGTCTGCAAGCAGAGAGGATCTGGCGCCGGCGGCGGCACTGGCGTTGGCGACAGTGTTGTCAACCAGCTTCTCACCAAGCTCGACGGTGTCGACCAGCTCAACAACATCCTGCTTATCGGTATGACCAACCGAAAGGACATGATCGATGAGGCTCTGCTGCGTCCCGGGCGTTTGGAAGTCCAGCTGGAGATCAGTCTGCCTAACGAAGAAGGACGCAAGGAGATTTTCATGATTCACACGGCCAAGATGCGAGACAACAACATCATGGATCCCAAGGTCGACGTAGCATCGCTGGCAGCCCGCACAAAAAACTACTCCGGTGCCGAGATCTCCGGTGTCGTCAAGGCAGCGACTTCATTCGCTTTCAACCGCCACACTGAAGTGGGCAACAGCGCCAAGATGAAGTCGGACGTCTCTGCGATGAAGATCACAATGGACGACTTTGAAAACGCGCTGACCGAGGTCAAGCCTGCTTACGGTGTTTCCGAGGACGAAATCTCCAACGCTCTTGGCATGGGAATTTTGCAGTTCAACGACAACATCCCGGCCATAATCCGCACAATGATGGGCTACATCGACACTGTCAAAGAATCAGATGTGCTCACCAGGATCCCCGTCCTCCTTCATGGGCCGCCTGAGTCTGGAAAGACTGCTCTTGCCGCCCACACTGCCTCGCTGTCCGACTTCCCCTTTGTCAAGCTTGTCTCGCCTCAGCACCTGACTGCTTTCCGGGATGAGTTTGGGAAGAAGGACTATCTCACTAAGGTTTTTACCGACGCTTACAAGTCGGAGCGAAGCATCGTTATCTTGGACAACTTTGAGCAGCTGATTGAGTGGAACCCCATCGGACCTCGCTTCTCCAACACCGTGCTCGACAGACTTATTTCTCTCATCCAAACACAGCCTCCCAAGGCAAGTCTACTCATTCTATCCACACATAATAGCCATAAGCTAACTTCGCGTAGGGCCGTCGTATCCTCATCATGGTCACAACATCAGAACGCTTCATCCTCAGCAACTTAGGAGTTCTCAAGCACTTCCGCAGACAGATTCCGGTACCCGCCGTCTCAGACGTTCGCGAACTCGCCTCGGTTTTGGACCAAACGGGTATGTTTGGCGGAAACGATGTCCAGGCCGTCATCAGATCCATCCAGAACGACACCCGATCCGACAAGATCGGTCTTGGCATCAAGACGATCCTAGAATCCATCGAGGAGTCCAAGGTCGAGGCATCTTCGCAGGGCACCGACATGCTGGAGAGCGTTGCAAACAGAATTGTGACGGCTATTTCCTCCAACGCATTGGATGGTTAGCAAAGAAGGAGCGGGTTTCAAGCAATAGAATAGACGTTGAACAAAGACGTCCAAGCTCCCACGAACTTACACCACCATGAGCAGTTAACCGTGCAAACGACATGTGTCAACGACATCGAAGACAAATCAGTTATGAAATTTACCGAGGCACAGGCGGCCGGATCTCTAGTACCACGTCAAGCCTGCCATTACCCTCCCATCTAAAACCAGAAGAAATATTCAGTTCCAAAGTTGGTGTTCTCTGGAATCGTTTACAGTAGGTCAGGAGCCCCAGCCAGCAGCCATCTAACCCTGACGGAACCCAGACGCCGTCCCAAAGGACCATGCTGGTTCGACCTTGCTTCATTAGCCACAACGTCCTCCAGCTCAACTACAGGTGGCGTGTCTTCCATGCTGACATCGGGGCTCTCCCGGTGAGAGTCATCGGCATCGAATTCCGGTTTTACAAAGAAATAATCCTCCGTGAAAAAGTCTCCCGGGTAGAACTCCCAGTTCGACTCTATGCCCTCGTTCAGGAAGTCCTTTTTCAGAAACCTCCAAATTTCTTGGTCAGCGTCGGATTTCGGTCCTTCAAAGAAATCATCTTTAGTAAGGAATAATCCTGTAAAAACCTTCCCTTTTCGCTCTATGTCATCGTTTAGAAACCCCCAGATGTTTTCATCAACGTCGTCCCACTTACGATACTTCAGTAGCAAGCCTGCCGTAATGTCGTGGCCCCTTCTTTGGCAAATTTTATGGCCTACAGATATTCCATGCAGCTGGCCTTGGGGCGTCGCTTCTGCTTCTTTGGGTCAAGAGGAGATGAACAATATCCATTCCTCCACGACCTGCCGCACGGGATCCAACGTTGAGTGATTGATAGGCCTTCAAAAGTCGTTCTAATATCACATCATTGGAAAATGCCGGGTTTTTGTAGCTTTTGACTGGTTTTCTCAACGACTCATTGTTCCTTTTCCCGATGATGAGGTTTGGATCAGCCCTCGCGTGTAGTAATTGAAGAGCGAGTTCGGAGTGACCAGGATTGATTTTGTCTTGCAATGGAGCCCTTGAGCTCTGCACGTGGTCCAATTTTCGCCTTCAAACAGTCTTCGGCATTAAAATCACACTCGAGGCAATCATTACAATTGTGTCTCTTGTCGTCGGTCTACTCTTTAGTATCCTTCTTATTTTGAAAAGCTGGCGTCATAAACAACGCAACCGTAAGAGTAAGTGGAAGCCCGCCCAAGATTAATTACTGAGGTGAAATTCTTCTTTTCATCAGCTCACCAACAACAGCGCGTTGTTCTCCACAAGTCATATCGACACCTTTCGATTGGCTTGGCCCGAGAAGAGCGTATCCTGTGGTTGTAGCCAGCTACAGAAGTTAGGGTTCGGATAGCCATCGGTCTTCAAATAGACATGATGCAAGACACCAACACTGCGTTCCCTCTGCCTCAAGTACGGGGAGGCAATGGTGATAGTGGACGTGGTGCATGGTGTTCATGACAGGAGACGAGGAGAAAGCCCTGCGAAAGCCTGCAATATGCTCTCGGGACTATTCATGAAAGTGATTGAGCTGTATGATGAGTGTTTTATGGTCGATACCTTAGACAATAAACGCAAAGGAGGGCATTTGGCGATGTAGAAGATGCGATAGTACGAGTGAGCCAAGACGAGGGGGTGAAGTGGTTCGTGGTACGTACCGGCCGCCTGTGATTATTATGTAATCAATTAGCTTGAAGGTGGGGCAGCTTGTGAGGTCACCTTCCTACGGAGGTACCTACCACCTTGTCTCAAGCTTTCGTGAACATTTACACCTGTTCACGACAACCATCTCACACCGAACCATCCCACCTGACGATGGCCGATCGAGAGCGATCAAGATCGCGCTCGCCTCGGCGCGATCGTGAAAAGGACCGCGACAGGCCGAGAAAACAGGGAGGCTTCAAATGGAAGGACAACAGCCGCCGCGACGACCGCGACGACCGACGAGGCCTTGAGCGAGGCTACCGCAACCGCTCCCGCTCCCCTCGCCGCGACGCAGACAGAGACCGTCGACCCCGAGATGGTGATCGTGATCGCGATCGCAACCGTAACAACGACAGTTACCGCCCGCGCGATTCCGGCCCCAGGGACAGCAGGCCCAGCGCCTCGAGCTCCAAGGATGCGCCGAAAGCCGCCAAGAAGGAGAAGCCCAAGCCCGCGCCCGCGCCCGCTGCTGGCGGCGAGGAGATGATTATCGTGCACGTCAACGATCGCCTGGGAACCAAGGCCGCGATCCCCTGCTTGGCTTCGGACCCTGTCAAGATGTTCAAGATCCTGGTGGCTGCGAGAGTCGGCAGAGAGCCCCACGAGATTCTGCTGAAGCGACAGGGCGAAAGACCGTTCAAGGACAACCTCACGCTGGAGGACTATGGTGTCAGCAACGGTGTGCAGCTGGATCTTGAGGTCGACACTGGTGATTAAGAGGATTGCGGGCATGTGCCGGGCTCATGTTGTCAGGATGAGGCCCTGCCACCGTTTACGCTGTTTAGGCATGCATTCGGCTCTATTTTTGGAATCGTCAGGAAATCACAACATGTTTACGGCTTGATCACTTTGGCGTTATGGGGGGATCGCAAATCATGGGTCTGAGTCTGGAGGTCAAGGATACCCTTTTCAAAGACGATGCAGAAGACACGCGGCTGTACTTTTACTAGGAATTCCATCAAAGTCTCTTTCGTTTCTGGAGACGAGTCTGCAGCGGGCGAACATTGCCATCTTGAGCTATGGATGGCACGTGGCTTATCACGTGGACCCGCGAGATTCCGCGCGAAGACCCCGCTTGGGCCGTCGCGGTCTGAGACGCGCCCTTGACTTGTCATTAGGTAGCCTAGCATCCTTCGTTCTTGGCTTCGAAAGTACAACAACTGCACTTGATAAAGCCCTTTTTCTGTTTATTTCCTCGTTCACACCTCTCTTACGCCCGGCCTACTTTTGGACTCAACTTCTCGCTTGGGGACGCCTCCCAGATTCACAATCACAACATCGCCATGTCTATTACAAACCTTGCGAGTGCGTCACCTGTGACTGCGACACGAGACATCATGGCCATCTCGATCCCTGAAGGCGATGATATGCAGACACAACTCGATCGCATCGCCCGCTCAAATCGCACCCAGTACGAGAAGCGAGTCTGGTCCGCCCTGTGTCAAGTACCCAAAGGCCAAGTTACAACATACGGCATACTGGCAGCCCACCTCAAGTCTTCGCCCCGTGCCGTCGGCAACGCTTTGCGCCGCAACCCTTTCGCGCCACAGGTCCCGTGTCATAGAGTTGTCGCCACGGGCGGGGCTCTGGGAGGCTTCAAGGGCAAGTGGCCCAAGGACGGAGAGGGTATCACTCTTGATGAGAAGAGGATGCTCCTGAGGAAGGAAGGCGTCAAGATTGATTCGAGCGGGAGAGTCTTGGGCTCGCCATTTTTGGCATTTATCTGATAACAATCGATACACTACTAAAGCATTGGCACCCAGCCCTTTGTGGCCCCAGTCCGTACTTATGGAAATTGCGGTTCATCGGGGGTCGTCGAGTCATGTGCCTGGTTCTACCTCTCAAGCTAGAAGTACTTTAATGTTCTGATGTGGACGTCTGATCGCAACAAGGGAGGGGAGGCCCCTTAGCAATACGGCACGGCACGGCACGTGACAACCGCAGGTCTAAGGGTCCGACAAGCTTTCGTTATATATCTTGGGGGCCGAACCCATCCACGGTACTACTGTTGTCGTGGAGACAGCTTCTTGAGTATTGGCCTCAATATCTGGGTAAGAAGAAGGGGGGGTGGGAGGTGTCTTTAAACATACCTAGTCTACCTACACAGCGAGACCAGTGCTGAAGTGTTAGTATATATGCGAGAAACTGGGGGAGAAAGTAGGAAAAATGCAGTCACAGTGCCGAACACACACACACCTAAAGGCAACATTCACGAAGACCGGAGGGCGAAAAGAACAAAAAATGACCCTTTGGGGGATCGAACGGTACGAGCCAAAGACGGGCTAGCCAAAATCGAGCCAGCGTTAACAAGGTTTCGGTACCGCCCGATCACCTGGTCCAGTGATGGTTGCTGAACAACTCCGAGTAATCATTTCCCATAGGAAAGGAATGGGGGACGAATGCCCAAGGCTGAAGTCATGAGGGCAATCGTCACCAGCGATTCTTCTGATCCGGGGTGGACATGCTTGACTTTCTTCCATGGTGGAGCCCAACTGATGGCAGTGATAGAAGTTGACGATTACAAGACGACGGAAGCATCGGGGTCTGCTGAGACCGTGAAAGTAATACGTATGGCTTCCCCGTGTGGTGGTGCTGCTGATATTGCCGGAAGCAAAGAGAGAGGCTGAGAATTAACATTGTTCCAGACTGTGGACGCCCAATAAGAAGGGGATGGAAGCCCTCAAGCAAAAATTTCGGAGCAGAGGCAGTTAGATACCAACCTGGTTGGGCAGGTACCGAGTTAGAGGAATGTTGCTTCCTCTACCCTCCAGGGGGGTGCTTCGAGGGGTGCGTGAAATTGTCTCCTAATTTCTCAGGATTATTGGAAAATAGGCAAAGGGTGGTTGGTGTCTAAGAACGAACTGGGTGAAGACTTCCTGCATGAACCCTATTAGAAGCATTATTACTGTGACCCTAGATAGAGCATTAATGCTGCCATCCTGCCTTCGCCTAGGTTTACACCTCCGTTCTATAGGAAGCTTCGGCATCAATGAAACCCCAAGCGCTGGTGTAGGCAATACCGCTGCTTCTTGGAACACTCGAATGCCTACGGGGGCCAACCGCCACACCGAAACCGGCGACCTCATACTGAGTAGCAAGAAAGCTTATGTCTATAAAGGCCTCGCATACGACTTTGGGTATTCGTGAGAGGGTCGACATTCACAACGTTGCACCCGCAAACTGCCACAATACCCCGCCAGCATCGTATGGAATTCCGTTCTCAAGAGTGTCACTACCACCAGGTTACATTGGCTTTACCGAAAGCAGCGTTGCCAAGTAAAGACCAAGGCTTGTCAGCGGGCAGAGCCGAGACGTCAAAAATAGAATCCGTCTTCCGGCAGTTGTGTCACCAGCACAAGCCCGACTATACGGGAGCCAAGAAGATGATGCTGGGGCTGGCGGTGGACTTCCACCACTAGCTCATTGATGATGAAGCTACTATGGTCAATGACATCAAAATCAGCAAGGACGACATCTCGTGTTGACATGGCGCTCTGTCAGCGTAGCTGCAGGTTAGTAGGCTGGTAAAATTGCCACGTTGAAGCTCACACGCTATAATGAAGCAAGCAACTGCTCCTTGTCGATGTACCCGAATGATTCGGAGACAGATCGCTCCGCATCTTTAACGACACTCATGATGAAACTTGCTGGCGCGTTCACGATTCTTTCTGCCGTCCTCGTTGGGGCAGCCCCGACGCCACAGGACGATGAGCCTGCCGCAGTCTTCGGCATATCGTTCACTTTCGAAAACGGCACTTTCACCGGTGTCTTCGACGTACCTGAGACGCTCTCGGGGTACCCCCTCGGTAAGTTCATCTCAAATAGGCCTCACCACCGAGGGGACGCCGCCATGCCGATATGGTCTGATCCTCTCCAAACAGCTAGCAACGGCATCGTGACCAACGTCTTCATCTACCCACCGCCAGGTCAGCCCGCCCGCTGCGCATTCCTAGAGCCCGAACCCAGCAGACAGGGTCTCGGGGCATGGGTAATTGCCCGCGCGACGACCATCGCTCTTGATCCTCCGGGAGAGGTTGGCTTCGTGCAGTGCAACAGGGCCTAGGGCAACTTGGCATTGCCGATGGACCCGGACAATATGGACGAGACGGGGAGCCGCGAGGGGGAGATGCGGATACGCAGAAGAGAGAGACAAGCACGGAAATGGAGCATCAATTGCTGCTTCCTTCCCGAATGAGACTGAGAGACGACGATAGATAGCGATGGGCCCCCACCATCGGAAAGAAACCAGATGTTGCATCAGCCTCGAGAGGGGGGCTGCACTAGGGTGCAGTCTTCGGTTCCTGCATGGTGTACGAAGCGTGTTAGTCGAAAGGGGAGGGCCTCTCCGAGATGATGGACGGCGCAAACATCCTCTTCCGATGCGCGCCTAGGCCTCTCGGCCCCTCCATCCGTCGGCGCTAGCACGTGTGTTTGTTGGTTCAGAAGAGGCACGTCGGGTGCGCAACGGCAAAAAGACCGGGTCAGAATGGGGGCCAGACGCATTCTGTTCTACAGCGCTCAGATGCAGCGACGAGATGCCAGGTTCGGCAGTCTTCCGGGGCTAGAAGAGATCGATCCATCATCCATCCCACTTGGTAACCTTGCCGCACAGGACGCGGGTTGCGGGGTTCGGCGTTGCAGTTGGCCACCTCTTCTTCTCACGCTCCAAGAGACTCCAGAGTACTTGGAATAGAGCCCCGCAGATTCTGCAGGTAACTGTTGGAACGTTGTGGAGGCGTTTAAGCCGAAAACGGATGCTTCCGTCGCCGAGGTTCAACGGGCAGATGGTTCGATGTCGCCACATAGCATGTTGGAGTTCGGAGAGAGGGGGGACCGCCGAGAAACGCAACGGCTGACGCTAGTGGACAGGACTATTGAACGGGCACTACGGAGGATGAGGACGGACTCGGCGCAGAAGCGATGGTGGCGTTGAAAATCGACAGAAGCGGCAGATTGCGATGTTTTCCCCGCGCACTCCTGCATGCGTGTGTGTCTGTCTGTATGTGTGTGTGTGTGTGCGTGTGTTGGAGACTCTCGGATTCACCTTCTTCAAGTCGCTGGGTTTTCCCAATGGGTGCCTCGTCTCGGCCCGGGTCTAAAGGGGGAAGGGAACGAGGCATTCCCACCGGGCCACCATCCATCAGAACAATCGAACAAACTCAACAACAAACAAACAAACAACGACGGCAATCCATCCTCTTGCTGGCGGCTCGGCAGGCAACGTGCAAAGAGCTTGGTCCCCGTGGCGTTAATCAGCGTAGGGCAGAGATCCCGAAGTTGTGAAGACTTTGCCTTTCGCTATGGGTAAGTAACGTAACGTAACGTTCCGCCACCTGTCGTCTCCATCGCCAAGGGCCATGTACCACCACCACCACCACCATCGGGCCCGTGCTGCGGGAACAGGAGCTGGGACGACACAAAAGATGAACTGTACGTACATCGTAAGTAGGCCCCGGACCAAGGGGCGGGAAGGGGAATTACAGGGATTCCCGGGGGAGTTTCCAACGGACCCAGCAGGCGAGTCCAGCCAGGGAGGGATCAGGGTGCATCTCGTCGCACTTGCTTTGCGGCAATTCAGGATCGGACAGACAGACACACGCTTGCGCTATGCGACCTAGTCGTTCAAAATGGCGCAGAAATTGCGGCAAAGCATCCAATCCAGCTGCTGTTCGTCCGATACAGACCACCCCCCCCCGGTAGCTGGCGAGATTCGATTCAATGCAAAAGCGGTGCGAGGCCGCAACTGACTGTCAACCCCCTTCCAGAAGCCTCCAGTCAGATCGGACGACGCTTGACACCATTCCTCATGTCTCATCTCCGCTCTTAGTCCTGAACATCCAAGCCTCAAAGTCTCCTTGAATACTTGACGAAGCTCAACAACTGGTCCTCTCCGTTCCTCGAACCAGCGTAATCCCATGACGACCCTTGAGCGCCAAAGCTACAATACCTACTGCAAAAGCTTCACAGTCTTATGGATATCGCAGTAAGCAAAAGGCCCATGGGGACAGACTGTGGATGGCAAACAGGGTCCACAATTCAGACAAGCCCCGGTCCATGGCACGCTTCAAGGGGCAGAGCTCCGCACCTTTTATCCCGTCTTCACCTAACTATCCCGGAGTGAGCTGCTCAATAGGGGTTAATCCTGGAAGACAAGACGCCTGCCTGCCTCTACGCCTCCTGGTCCGTGGTAGACTCCTGTAGGGGACTCTCGACA
This sequence comes from Colletotrichum lentis, assembly GCA_003386485.1. Lineage (NCBI taxonomy): Eukaryota > Fungi > Ascomycota > Sordariomycetes > Glomerellales > Glomerellaceae > Colletotrichum > Colletotrichum lentis. Next base: position 513,149 of record NWBT01000050.1, read on the forward strand.
TCACATTCGACATCAGTTCTCGCCCCCCCCAACGCAACGCACACATCCCAGCAGCGCCGTGAACCCATCCGCGCTCTACATCCTGCCAGTTCTGTCCCTCGATATAAAGACTGCTCAATGGCGCTCCCGCTTCATCAAGCCTGTCAGGAGTCTTCCCTGCAGCCTAGTCATTCCTTAATATCCTAACCCCGCCCCTTCTTTCGCCCCGTCAAGATGAAGACCTCGTCCGTCATTGCGACTGCGACCTTGGCCGCCGCGCCGTTCGTCGCCGCGGGACTCCTCCCCAAGCGCGTCGAGGATGCCTCGTGCCGTTGCCTTCCTGGCGACGACTGCTGGCCCTCGACGGCGTCCTGGGATGCCCTCAACAGCACAGTCGGAGGCAAGCTCATTGCCACGGTGCCCATCGGTTCCGTGTGCCACGACCCCAACTACGACGAGGCCGCGTGCACGGCGCTGCGGGAGTCGTGGACTCTCCCGGAGACACAGTATGTTGGACCTGTCGAACCCGTGGCCGACGCGGGCGACTTCTTCTTCTTGCTAACCCCAACGCCAGCTTCCCCTCCTCGTCCTCCGTGATGCAGAGCTACTTCGCCAACCAATCCTGCGACCCCTTCACGGACCGCACGGCGCCGTGCCTGCTTGGCAACTACGTCAACTACGCCGTCGAGGTGGCGTCCGCCCAGGATGTCGTCGAGACCATCAACTTTGCTAGGGACAACAACATCCGTTTCCTCGTCCGGAACACGGGTCACGAGTAAGCCTGCCATTTCCTCCTTTTCCCTGCCATCGCCCCTCCGCATGTTCCTCCACAAAGCACGCCCGCTAACCCACCCCGTCCCAGTCATCTCGGCCGCTCGACCGGCGCGGGAGCCCTCGCCGCCTGGACCCACAAGCTTAAGGACATCACCGTGACAGAATGGTCCGACGACCTCTGGAACGGCCCCGCCCTGAAGATGGGTGCCGGCGTCCTTGGCTACGAGATCACCGAGGCCGGCAAATCGTCCGGCCTCGTCGTCGTCGGCGGCGAGTGCCCCACTGTCGGCCCCGCCGGCGGTTACATACAGGGCGGCGGTCACTCGGCCCTCACCACCAACTTCGGCATGGCCGCCGACCAGGCCCTCGAGTTTGAGGTCGTTACCGCAGACGGAAAGATTGTCACCGCCTCCCGCGTCGAGAACCCGGATCTCTTCTGGGCCCTCAGCGGCGGCGGCCCCGGAACCTTTGGCGTCGTCACCTCCGTCACCGTCCGCGCCCACCCCGACGCCAGCGTTGGCGGCGTCGGCCTGCAGACGGCAGCGTCCTACACCACGCAGGAGAAGTGGTGGCAGATGCTCGACGCCTTCCACTCCCTCCTTCCCGGAATGACAGACCAGGGCGCCATGGTCGTCTTCCTCTACAGCAGCAACGTCTTCGCCATCAACCCGCTGACGGCCTATAACAAGACGGCCGACGAGGCAAAGGCCATCCTCCAGCCCTTTCTCGACGTCCTCGCCGACCTCGCCATCCCCTACTCGTCAGGCGCCACCAGCTACGCCAGTTACCGCGACCACTACAACAAGTGGATGGGCCCCCTACCCTACGGCCACGTCGAGGTCGAGTCCTACAACTTCGGCTCCCGCCTCGTCCCCCGCGACGTGCTGACCGACGACGCTGCTCGCGCCGCCTACGTCTCGGCCATCCGCTACGGCGCCGACAAGCACGGCGTCCTCTCCGCCGGCGTCGCCCTCAACGCCACGGCCCCCACCGGCATCGATAACGCTGTGAACCCCCACTGGCGCAACGCCGCCATCCACGTGCAGTACTCGACGGCCTGGAGCAACGCCCCCGAGGACTGGGCCCAGATGGTCGCCGACCAGAAGACCATGACCGAGGACATCATCCCTCCCATCGAAGCCGCCACACCGGGCTCCGGCAACTACATTAACGAGGCCGACTTCAACATCCCCAACTGGAAGGAGAAGTTCTTCGGCGGCAACTACGACAGGCTTTTGACCATCAAGAAGGAGTGGGACCCCCAGGGCGTCTTTTACGCTCTCAAGACGGTCGGTAGCGATGCGTGGAATGTCGCCGCCGACGGCAGGATGTGCCGGGTGTGACCTTGATGTTGGTGGCATTTAGCGCCTGAAACTTTGGGATACATATTACTCTTAATACAGACATTGGGCACGGTGTCCTCTTTTCTCTTGTGTCCAGATAATTGTCTTGGTTGGAGTTGCAGCGGTGTTTAATGATGTGGCATTTCATAACCGGGCTGTGAGCTGACACTGAGAGCTAAGAGATGGTGTTCGGATCCGACACACCTGTGAACTGCGTGACCTGGTCATGAACCCATCGATTTCACCCATCCCAGCAGTGTAGTTTCCGGTTCGGTCCGTTCATCGGTCACCCCTTGAACAAACCGTCAGCTCACCGCGATCGGCAACTGGAGCAAGATCTGGATTCCCTGCCGGCCTTTGAGGCTGATTGCCATCCCCTCCCATGATTATGCGTGTTGCCCGGTTGTCTCTGTCAGACGTGAGATGCACAAGGATCCTAAGCCAATCCGGCCGCACCATACAGCTCTGGCTGTCCGTAAGCAACCCGCCAAGAGCGGGCATAGCCAGCCGAGTACGAGTGCTATCTCTCTCTCTACCCGAACCCCATGCAGGACCGGTAAGAAAGTCGGTATGTCTAACAGCCACCCAGGCTCGTTGAGGTCTTTGCATTGCTGACATCAGAGTCAATCCATAATCTCGGTAGCGGCTGCGGCGGCGGCTTAAATAGAAAGGAACATGGTTGTGTCTGTGTGTGTGTGTGTGTGTGTGTGTGTGTGTGTGTGTGTGTGATACCTGGGTTGGGAGAGAGCATAAAGGAGAGCGAATCCTACTACAAGCCCGACCAACCTAGAGGCTTCGCCGAAGCAATCCTATACATGCAACTGAAAACGACCGAATACGTCCCAGCATGAACAGCACCTCGCCCCACCTCTCCGGCGTCATCGCGTCCTTCGCTCGACGTCTCTGCACCCGTTGTCTCGAGCCGTACGAGTCCCAGCATGTCTGCCACCACGCCCGTGGGCCTCTCCGAGGGAACAGAATGACAGGCCGTCAGGCATGACCCGGAGGTGAGTGATGGCGCAGCGGAACGAAGCAAGAGTCTTACTTTGCCGTGATTTGGCTGATGCATGCATGAAGATTCATACTGCACTAACACTAAAGACACAACAGCACGAATGGCCTCTTCTGGAAATCTCAACAGAATGAAACACCGCAGGCTTGTCAATCGATCCTCATTCTTTTGGGGGAGCTCCCAGAAAAGATAGAGGTCAGCCAGGGTGAGAGCCAACTGTCAAGATGTTGCGAGGTCGTTGCACAGGGGGGTTTGTCAACACGCAATTCGTGTAAGCCACCCTCTCATTCCAGCCGACGCCCGAGGAGTGACCGTCTGCCTGCAGATGGCGTCTCGGAGAGGAAGAAACAAAACGCAAGCAATGGTCAATGATATGTGACATACTAGATCATTTCGTTAGTCCAGAGGGAGTTGAACGCCCGACGAGTTGTTGTTAGAATGATGGTCTCCGGTCAATGGTAGAAGTGGCCAATGGCATGCGCAAACGTTGGGACATGCCAAGGGAAACTTGGCCCGGGAGAAACCTATACTGGCAGCTCACGCAAATCTCGTCGTGGTCACCCATTGTTCGAGCCAACTATCACACAAATGGAACGCTTCGTCCAATCTTGGGTATCAACATCTCATTCCGTATGTTTTCTTTTGTATGCCGGCCCCTAAAGTCATGTTGTGTATTGTACAAGCGTAAAGCCACGCAACCCAACACCGCCAGCCATGCCAACCACCCAGAAGTCAAACCTGAAAAGGGGGAACCGAATGCCTATGTCGTCAATTAACAACATCCCTCACCCATTCCTTTACCGGCCTTGACACCTATCAAAGCCACTGCAGTAAATCACGTTGCGTAGGGCGGCGCCATGCCCCAGTCGTAATGCGTCGTCGCGAGGGACGCGGTGGCATGTAGGAATTGAGCCTACTCACCGGCCGTCGACAGGCCAGAGAACGCCACTGAACAGAGTGTCTCTACGACTCTTCGGTCCGGCGAGGTCCCCGCTGGGAGATGGAACCGCCTCGCTGGCCGCCACGTCCACGGCCACCACGGCCCTCGCCGCGTCCACGGCCTCGCCACTCGCCACGGCCACGTCCACGGTAGCTTCCTTCACGGTCGCCGCGGCCACGGTTGCGGCCCTGGACCTGGTGGAAGCCGTCGTTAGGGTCAGCGGCAGCGGTGGTAGTCTACAACAGTCAGTATTTTGCTCCAGGTGCAAGTCAAAGGACAACATACATCGGCCTGGGCCTCGTGTTGATCGGGCTGATCGTCAGCCCAAGACTGGGTGTTGGAGACAGCGGCCGGGGTGGCGTCGACGCCGGTCTCGGTCTCAGTAGGGTCGCGGGGGACGGAAACCCATTCCTGGGACAGCGACATGTTATCAGCTGCCTGGTCCCACTTTTCGCCTGCAGCGTTGCCAGAACCGCTGGTGATGTTGGCGTTGCTGGGCGTCTCGGAGGCCTGTTCGTTCTGACCGTGTACGACGGCGGTATTCTCGGCCTCGATCTCGTTGACGGTGGCGTTGGCAATGGTGGGATCCGTGACGGCCTCGGCGGCGGCGACAGTCTCGGTCTCAGTAGTGACCTCCTCATAAGGAGACTTGTAGGCCTTGGAAGCAGCCTTGACGTGGCCGACTACAGGAGGTCAGTACTTAAGCCTTTGAAGGGGGATTCTTGTGGAGAAGCTTACAAGTCGTCTGGAGCGGTTCGCCATTGACGCTGTACGTCTGCTCGTCGGTGCCGTCGATCAGCTTCAGCATGGTGGCTACAGCGTTCTCGTCACCCGTGTATATGGCAAGCAGAACACCCTCGAGGGCGCGGTTCTCCTCGACACTGGGGTCTGCATCCTCAGAACGGCGGGCAGCCGCAAGACGGAGGAACTGCGACAAGGTAAGGAGCTTGCTGTTGATAGAGTCGCCCTCCAACTGGGCCTCCAACTGGGCCTTGGCCTCGGCTGCGGCAGCGGCCTTCTCCTTCTCCAGCTTCTCGGTGAAAGACTTCTCCAGCTCGGCCTTCTCGCTGATAGCGCGAGCGCGGTATTCCTGGTCGATCTTCTTATACTGGGCAAGCTGCTCCTCGTACTGGCTGATCTGGGCCTGCAGAGCAGGCTTCTTCAAGTATTGGGCCTTCTGGTCGGCATTGATAGTGCGGGAAGCGACAAGGTCATCGAGGGACTTGCCGGGGTTCTCGGCGATCAGGTTGTCGATCTTGGAGGCGTTGGTCTGGAGGATAAACTATTAGCTGGCAGCCTTGCCACAAAGAGGGGCTAAGGGTACAAACAAGCTTCTTGTTGGTGTTGCGGATGTTCCTGAACGGCGCAGTTAGCCAAAGAGGCCCTGTACGTGATCCAATTGATGGCCAGCAGCTTACTTCTGGATTTCACGAATGTAGGCTGTCTCGCCGGACTCGTCGGAGCCGTCCGCCTTCTCGGGGGCGGGTGAGGCAGTAGGAGCAGGAGACTCGGTGCGCTCAGCGACCTTGGCCTTCTTCTTCTTGGCCGACTTGGATTCGGTTTGCACCGCGGGGTTCTGAACGGGGGAAGCGGCCATGTTGAACGAAGCTTTGGCGGTGCGCAATCAACAAGGTCGGGGTCGCCTGAGCTCGGGTGGGAATTTTTTTTGGAGAGTGACGTGGTGGCCAGCTACAGCTATGGCAGAGGGCGCGTGAGGAGGACGAGAGTAAACAAACTTGCTTGTCTGCGGGGATGGCGATTGGAGGGAGGCCAGAGGATCGAGAAAAGATACTCAGGAAAGAAGTAGAGAGATGCCGATGAGAAAGGTTAGGTGAGGTAGGACAGGTGAGGTGAATGTGTAGCTTCTGGGTAGAAACAAAATTTGGAAGTTAGAAGAGAGAATCACTGAAGCAGTGGAGGGAAGCTGGGGAAGCTAAAAAAAAATAAAAATACAAAAGGCCACTTCAAGCTACCTGGAGCCCTGGACAGGCTTCCTACCTGTACTGCACCTACCTGACTCCTGAGGCCCCAGGTGGATTCTGTGAGCCCGAAGCACACCCCTGCCAGTTCCTTCCCTCCCCCTTCCCCTCCCCCCCTGCATCCACTCCCCCGGCTTGGTTCTAGAATTGGCAAGAAGAAAAGGTACATAGTGTTGTACCACGACGATTGCGGGTTGATTTAAAAGTCCTAGGCTGAGCAGTGTACGTGGCTAATTAATCATTGACGTCGAGTTCAAGGTGCATGCCTTTTATTGATAAGTGGTCGCGTGCATCGTATTCATCCTACGGCTTGCGACACCTCTACTTCGGATTGCACCTTCCGGGTCGCCTCAATTGGATGACGTATCAGACAGGGCATCTCAGCCTTGCAAGGGCCAACACCACCCCAAGGTACGTAAATAAATGAACGTGCTAATCCCCCGCAATAATTTGCATTGGTCGGCTCCTCAACGCCTGGCAATGCTTGTTGAACCGATGTTTGATCAGCAGTACGCTGCTATGGCCACACATAAGCCGTCAAGCAGTGGATGGGATTCCCGTTCGTCGCATTGTAACCAGTCAAATCTTGGCACAAAGTCCGTTTAGCGTTTGGCGCTATTCAGATGAACCCGTCTTCCCACCCCATGTTCCATCCGTTGGCGCAGTGTCTCTCGCAGCGATAATGACTCCGATTTCTCCAAGCCACCCGGTGTGAAGTCGAATCCCAGCCCGTGAGAGACACCAGCGTTGGTTCATCTACGAACAACCAAGGGCTTGGCATGTCTGCGCGAATGGTTCTGTGGGTGCATACGTTGTGTGTTGACCCTAGCATCCAGTGGCTGAAGCCAAATGCGCCGAGGTGGGTAGATGGGGAGGGCCATTGTAGGATGCCCGTGTCGAAATAGCATGCCGTGACATGCTTTATGCAGGATCTATTCTTTCGTTAAGGTTTTGGATCATCAACCTCTGAATTTGGTAAGAGTGTCCTGTCAAGCACACGATCAGTCTTCTAGCGCTACAAATTGGTGGGTGGTCAAGAAGGACACATACCGATGTGACTTTTTGCACGCTGCGTGCAGTGATGCCTCTCTCTCCAGACTTCTTGGATTCGATGGCCGCTTCCTTCACAAGTCTAATCGAAAGTCAGCATTGGGAGCCGTGTAGAATGCGGCATTAGTGACTTACGTCTGCATGAACAGGACGTAGTCGAGATAGATCTACTTCCTGATTAACAGCGCGTCCACGACGCGTCGGCAAGCTACTGACCATGACGTCGACATTCTTGCTCAGGTTGCAGTTGGAATGAGCCTTGATGATCTTCTTGACGGTACCTCGCGGGTACGCCTTCTGACCAGGCGCCATGGTAGGGAAAATGCGATTCGTACGGCGGACTTGTTCTTGATGATGATGGAAAATGGCAGTGCTGTGATCCAGGGGCTCGCGATTTCGGTGTGACGTTCAGGTGCGGGTGGGGAGAAGCTCTTTGTTTTGGGCCGCAACAGCACGGCGGCCAGGCGGCAGTTCCCGAAGCGAAGACACCTTGATTGAACTTCTCAGCTACCTAGCGTAAGTACTTGGGTCCCTCTTTCTGTGGGCCGTGCATAGCCCCTCCACACTGTACAGCGTCACTGTGACCCCCCTTCTGAGCTTTTTGGGAGCGGCAGCCAGAGCGTCAGTCAGTCAATTACCGGCAGCCTCGACAACAGCCTCGTCCACCAATACAACCGCCGCCTCACCACTACTATTTGCAACAATGTTGTCACGGCGCATGGTACGCAATACCAAAATCGCCCTTCGTTCTCCATACTGACGCCATTTTCCAGCTCACAAAGGCCGACGAGGAGTCCGTTGGTGACGAGGTCGAGGTTAGGAGGGAGGACCAGGACAAGATCAACAAGTTCAGTCGTCTGCATCAGCGCGAGCTCTTTATCGAGAAGGAGCTCAGGAACAAAAGCGTGAGTCCCGTGTCTGAATCCCGTCAGTTGACGCCACCTAACCATGTTCGGCGCCATGCAGAAGGAGAAGGAAGAACTCGACGACCTCAGCACTGAGTTGGAGCTCACCGACGAAGACGAAACAGTACCGTACGATTTCCAAGCCCGGCCCACAAGACTTGCCGACAGGGCAATGCTGACATTTGACGATAGATACAAGATTGGTGACGCCTACTTCCACGTACTACAGCCGCAAGCGATCGAAATGCTCGAGCAAGCGTCAGCCAAGATCGAGGAGGACGTCGAGGGACTGGAATCGAAGCTGGAAACCATCAAGGAGGAGATGACCCAACTGAAGGTCGAGCTGTACGCCAGATTCGGGAAGAGCATCAACCTCGAGACATGAACAATGGCAATCGGGACAAACCATCAACTCCGTCGCATTCCAGATGCCCTGGTCCACGGCGCGATGCATGCAGCGACAGATGACACAACAAGCGGGATGCCCCTTTCGCCTCGATGAGATATTCACTGTCACGCACACTGGTGTGACTAAGCACAACTTGAAACACCCACAACGGCCTGGAGTCCGATTAGGACCATTCCCAACGACACCAGCCACATATGGCGAATTCGACGACGCATCTCACTAGCGGTACGGCGGTGGCTATCACCTGTGACGGCATGTCTCTCTCGCTATTGCCAAGTGTGAGAGTCAAATTGCGCTATATCAAGCTCAAGTGATCTTTGTGGAGGGGCAACGTCGGGGATGCAACAGGAAAGAACATCAGTCGCCGCGGCCGGCTAAGCGGCCATGAAGACCAAGTGGGTCCGCGCTTCGGCTCCGATATCGATGACGAACCAATCAATGGCAGATCGCGCCCTTTCCTCCTACCTTCGTTGGCCTCCATTGTACTCGTCAGCCAGACGGGTATAAGACTTCATTGTGTTTTTTATGTCCGGTCCAGTCAGCGGTGGCATTTTTGGTTTACTAAAATGCAAAGAGATGGTGGGAGCGAGAACTAGACCGTCTCGGTCCACAAGGGTGATCGGCCACATGCAGCATGCAGTCACCGATTTTCGGTCCCCTTGACCCTTTGGGTCATTATTCATCCAGTTGCGTATTTGATGGGCCTCTTACTCTTCCCCTCTGTGTCTTTTGAGATGGACCCCAGATACATAGTCGCAGCGCTTTGCCAAGACAACGCATTGTTCACAGTTCACCATGCCTGCACCCCGCGAGTCTGTAGAGGACGATAGAGACGGCTTGCCATATCTGCAACGTGAGCAAAGCCATGATTGAGATCGTCTGACGTCAACGTGTCTAACATTATACAGGCAATCGTTCCTCTTTGTCTGAAACTGTGAGAAGGATAGGCGAAAATGACACCCGCAGCAGGTATGAGGCCCGGGCCGAAGAGCAAGGCGAGAAAAAGACGGCGAGCCCGAACTGTTCCAGCAACGAGGATGAAAGAACAATCATTTCTTGGGACGATGGTGATCCAGAGAACCCGTACAACTGGTCCAATGTGTGTCTTTTCCGCGCATCGGATCCATGTTCCGGAACTGACAAGTCTAGACCAGAAAGTTTCTCATCCTCTGCCTGACTATGATGCAAGTCATCAACAGCACCATGGGCTCGGCGCTACCCTCCAATGCGATTCCTTTCATTACATCCGAATGGAGTGTCACCAACGAGCAGCAAAAGGTCCTGCCCATCTCCGTCTTCCTCATCGGCTACGTCTTCGGTCCGGTTGTCTGGGCACCCCTCAGTGAGCACCTCGGCCGTCGTACGCTGACCATCATCACCTTCGTCATGTTCACCATCTGGACCATGGCTTGTGCTCTGGCGCCGAACTGGCCTGCGTTCCTCATTTTCCGATTTTTGACGGGGGTCTTTGCCAGCTCGCCCATCGCCATCGTGGCCGGTATTCTCGCGGATATCTATGGCAATACCGAGTCTCGCGGCCGCGCCATGACCGCTTTCATGGTTGTAAGTTTCACCTCCTCCCCTCCTGGTACTGGCTCGGCCCTAGAGACCCGGCTGATGCTTGCAGACCACCGCCTTGGTCCTCTCTTCGCTCCCATTGTCTCCGGCTTCTGCTCTTCGACCATAGGATGGCGGTGGTCCTTCTGGATAGCGCTCATCTACGCCGGCGCCACCTTGGTGCCTATCATCCTCCTACCCGAGACCTACGGCCCGATCCTACTCTCCCGCCGCGCTCGCAACATGCGCAAACTTGACCCCTCCGCAAACATCGTCGCCCCCCGCGAGATGGAACGCACCGACTTCAAGCAGTTGGCCACCGTAGTACTGACACGTCCCATGCGCATGATCATATTCGAGCCCATCGTCAGCTGCACGTGCGCGTACCTCGCCTTGGTCTACACCATCTTCTACATGTCTTTCCAGGCGTTCCCCATCATCTTCCAGCAGCTTTACGGTCTGTCGCCCGGCGTGGCTGGACTGGCGTACCTCCCCATAGGCGGCGGCTCGCTGATCGTGGTCCCCATCTTCATCGGGTGGGAGCAGGGCCATCTCCGCGCTCAGCGTAGTGGCTCCAAATGGGCGAAGCAGGAGGAGTTCCGGCGCCTTCCTCTGGCGTGCATCGGCGGGCCGCTGTTCTTCATCTCATTGTTCTGGCTGGGCTGGTCGTCCAAGGAGGGGATCAGCTTCGTCGTACCCATGCTGGCGGGCATCCCCTTTGGCGCGGGGTTCATGCTCATCTTCATCGCCCTGTTGAATTACCTCACCGACGCCTACGAGATCTTCGCCGCCAGCGCAAACGCTGCGGCCTCGACTAGCCGGTCTTTGTTGGCTGTCGTGCTGCCACTGGCGACGACGCGTATGTTTCACGAGCTGGGCATCGCCGGAGCTTGCAGTTTGCTCGGCGGTCTTAGTGCTGTGATGTGCATCATCCCCTTCATCTTCATCTGGAAGGGCGAGCAGATACGGGCGGGATCGAGGTTCTGTCTTGCGCTGAGAGAGAGGAAGGCGGAGATGGCGAGGAAGGTCGAGGAACAGAAACAAAGGGAGGAGGCGAGGAGGGCGTCACGGCAGAGCATTCTGCCCGTTCCAAAAGCGGATGTCTGAGGAGGAACGACACGATGATTCGAGTAGGCCTGCATCTGGAAGGCAATCGTTTCTTCGGGATGGCCAGAGGGGGCGCGGACGGGCCTAGTTGTCTGAAAAAGCAAGGATCAGCCATGGCCAGGTTGAGAAATGGGGTACGACACGGTGCTTCATGTGGGATCAGGTGATTTCAACACAGCAAGTGAATGGTCCAGCCTTTTTGTCTCGAGGCGAAGACGGACCCCCCCCCCTCGGCGACCTCCGGGGCATCAGAGATGATGTGGGATCTCGAAATTTGTAGGGGACACAAGCCCAGTAGCGGGCTCCAGACCATCGAAGGAAGCTTACACCAACAGCACAGTTGTAGCAATGCACGCATTATCTTTGGTACTGCCTGCCACACAAGGTGCCTTCCACCCCCACTTGAACGTATCGGGTTGTTTCTGGCGAAGTTTAGTTCAATCGAAGAAACACGGCATGGACGAAGCCGCCCAGGGCTTCTTGGCCGGAGGCAGAAAGAACCGTGGTTCTTCATTCTCCCTCAGACCCATCTATCCTGGGAACACTTTTCTTTTCGCCGAGTGTCAAGAGACTTATTTGGAGGAGAGCGTGGTCACGAGAAGAGTTTCGGATAAAAGGGGAGGCTTCAAGATCTTTTCCATCGCTACATCCAGGTTTACGAGCGGAATACGTGGTCTACATGGTAGAACACGATAGCCTCAATGTTTGACACAATTCATAGGGTCACAAACGCCTCAATACAGTTTACCGCTTCGTCCGATGAACAAAATGCACCCTTAGTCGAACGCGTCGAACAAACTCGTGATCCACTCCCAGTCGTCCCATGTTTCAAAGCAGTCAGGGTACAAAGGGAAGTCAAAATAAGCTTTGGAATGTTTCAACCCAAAAAAAACGTCTCATTCATCAGGGGGACCACAAGTCACCAAACCTCATCCCCATTTGTGTTGAGTCTCGAAAAAGTATGTACATAAAAGTGAAGAGGTTTTCTGGATGTTGCTTTCCTCAATGCCAACGCCAACCACGGCGGAAGATGTTTGGTCCCCCCCAACGACCCGCTATGCGAATGCAATGCCGGTGTGAAAATCCAAAACAACAAGTAAAAACGCGGCTCGGATCAAGTTGAACACTCCTCATGGACTCGCCATGCAGGAGTGCCCTTTCCTTTTTCCCATCCAAAACAAAACACCGCACCAACAATAAAGCAGGCAGGACTGGAAGCATAAAGACGAGTTTTTTTTGTTGCATTCCCCTCCTCAGGTTCGGATTTGTCTGTTTGTACACACACACACAAAAAAACGTCGCTTTATTTTCCACTCCAAGAAGTGTGTAGGTATACAAGACAGAATGGCGAAGGATAAAAATGTGTTTGCTCATGAATCATAGATTCTTCTCATAACCAAAGATAGACTTGACATGCCGGGGGGGAATCTACATCCAAACACCTTAGAAGAGCTTGTTGGAGCGCTTGTAATTGGAGTAACCAGTAGGCTTGGCGGCGCCGCTGGAGGCGGTGCCGTTGGTAGGGTAGGGCGCAATGGTGACGGTGGTAGAGAGGGTGACAACCTCCTCGTCGGCGGGGCAGTCATTGTCATCGCCGTCATCGCCGTCGCCATTGCCGTCAACGCCACCGGTGGTGACGGGATCCTGGGCGCCGGCGGTCTTGCTGGGCTCGGCGCCGGTAGGGGCGGGGGCGGTACCGCCGATGGTAACGTAGACAGTGGAAGCAGGGACAGTGACGGTCACGGCGGGGCAAGAGCACTCGCCGTCAGAGCCCAGACCCGTGCCGGAGCTGGGGTAAGGGGCCTCGGTGGGACTGGGGCGCTTGACAGTGACGGTGCGGGTGGCGGTGGAGGTGGCGGTCGTGGTGGTGGTAGGCTCGTCGCTGTTGACAAGGCCGGTGGCAGAACCGACAGGCTTGGAGGCACCCTCGCTGTAGGGCTTGGTGACGAGGATGGTAGACTCAACGGTAGTGGGAATAGCGGTGGTGACAACGGAAGCGGTAGAGCCCTTGCCAACGGTCATGGTGAGGGTCTTGGTGGTGATGATCTGGGTGACGGTAGTCACAACATCGCCGTCCTCAGCGGGGCAGTCATCGTCCCCGTCATAGTCATTGTTGCCGCCGGTGGGCGGGCTAGTCACGACAGGGACCTGAGCAGAGTTGGTGGCACCGCCGGTGGACAGAGGGACGGAGGGGGTGGTGATGACGGGAGCGGTGCGGGTGAAGCCAGGCAGGCCGCCGGTGGAGTGCTGGTTGACGAGGGACTTGGAGATGCCGGCGGCCTCAGTGACGGGGCAGACGATCTCGGTCAAGATAACAGTGTTGGTGACGATGTAGGTGGAGAGGTCAGAGGCGGAGAGGGTGCCGCTGCGGGCAGGGCAGTTGGTAACGGTAGGGGCGCACGATGTGACGGTAGAGACCTCGGTGACCGCGACGGTAAGGGTGGTGTAGCCGGCGGGAGCGGTGGTGTTGTCGCGGCGCCAGTGGAAGTGGCGGGGCTGGTAGGCGGAAGCGCTGGCGAGCGAGGCCAGAAGGCCGACGGCGGCGATGGACGACTTCATTTTGATAGATGGGCTTGGGTCGAGTTATCAGATATCTCTGAGGGCTACACGGGCTTGTTCTAGTCGGCAAGGGGGGTTCGTGTGTGTAAAAAGGCGAAAGATCAATTTCGCGGGCTATCAAGTTGGCTGCAAGACACAGTTTGCGCAAATGAACGAATGGGATACTCGAAGAGCGAGCGTGGTGAGGCTGAAGGAATGTAAGGTGTCCGAGGACTGGCAACGAAAGACTGTGTTGGTGCGGAGAGAGAAAGAGAAAGAGCAGGAAGAGTAGGCAAAACAGAGGAAGAGCGAGAAGGTATATAGATGGGGGAGAGGGAGGTGAGAGTTCTTTTAGCCCGTGGAGCCCTAGAAGGGGAAAGGGGGGAGCCACAATTATGGTCCATAAGCCAGCCATGAGAAGAGATGCCACGGACTTTGGAATTGCAGGTCTAGGGCCCGGCTGACCAGTTTGCGCTTGCAAAGGGCCAGCACAGCGAGACGGGGGGGGGCGCGGAAGGAGGAGGAGGAGTACCTGGCAGCGTTGGCGACCAAGGTATGTACATCGTACTCTGTGCTGGTTCGGCGACGTTGGCGCATCGCATCGCATGAGGGGTGGGTCGAACGGGGCCAAACACTTGCTTGGCCCGCATGGGATGACATAGATTGGTTGGACAGAGATAAAGTGACTTGGTGCTAAAGGAGGAGGGAGAAGATGGTGAAATGGCAATTCAACAGAGTAGAGCAAGATGACGGCCATGGTCATCCCAGGGGTCTGTCTAGACCCCCAGTCCAGGAACCACTTCCTTCCCACCTTCCCACCTCACTACCTTGGTATGTACCTAGTAAGCTGGGCTAGGGCAGGTGGCAGAGACGACCAGCGGCCAGCGCATCCGCACCCCCTACAGACGGCGCCCTCTTCATTTAACGACAGGAGCGAGATGGCCCCACCCATGCCGGCGACGACGGCAGTAGCATGGCATGTGGCAGTCGACGATGTGAGTGAGTTAGTAAAGGAACAAATTAGTAAATGAGTGGGGGCGGTGATGAGAACCCGAAAAAGGAAGAAGTAGAGAGGAGAGAGGCCGAAAGTTGGAGTCGATATTTGGGTGTCCAAGTTGGTAAGTTGCTGTCTCTACTGTCGCTGTGTAAGTGCGCCGTTGGACAATGGCCTCCTTTTCTCTTTTTTCCCCTCACCGGCCGCCCCCTTGTTTTTCTCACCCCCTCGACGTCGTTCCGTTTCCCCCTTAACCAAACGAGGTGTGTGCGTGTCGCGCGTGCGTGTGCGCAGTGAGCCTGGCCGCCAGCTCTTCCCCAGCTGTCAGGGCCGCCCAAGCCTGTCTGCCTGCCTGTCTACCTGCCCACCGAGGCACTCGCCAGGCGCCACATCCTTGTTGGGCTGACCCCTGTATTCCCGTTCATCATATGCAGGTACAGCCCAGATATGAGACACAAGCGTGGCCAATCGTCTAGGCCCACCCTACCCCACCAACTGCCCTCAGCTCTCTCTCCGATCCCAGCGACAGGCGCCCGCCAGTCTGCCCCTGCTTTAGGAAGTTGGGGCCCATGATAAGATCGTAAGAGGCAGGTTTTGATCCGTTCAGTGAAGAGCATACTTGTATCCGTACATACCTGTAGAATGTGAGCAGAGAAGCACCCGTGCAAAAGGGTCCCGCCTTTCCGGCTTCTAGGTTTTCGCAGATCCAGCCAGTGGAGAGAGGGCGGCAGCCCGGACAGTAAATTGATTGATGCTGGATGATACCTAATTGCCCGCTCGCCGCGGCTTGATTTTCCTTGCATGCATGCCCTCCGAGCTCGATTTTCTTTTCCAAGGCAGGGAGGGCAGACGAGACGATGAGTGGTGGGGATGGCCTGTCGTCAGTCGTCCCCTCGACCCGGACCACGCGCCCCCTGTGCTGCCCAGAAACAAATTCATGTGTCTCCGTCTTTATGGGAGGTCATAGCCCGTACGACATTCAGACATACGAAGATGCACTATGCTCGTATGCCGTGTGCCGTATGCACCAGACCCTATCTGTGCATGCACACCGGCAGAGATAAGATGGCACCATTCATCGTATTCCTGTAGGCTCACTGCCATGGCCATGTGAAGCTTTGACAACATCAGTCAGTCCACCGACCATCGGGATCGAGCTCCAAGGTGCGGTTTCCAATCAACCAAATGGCGTGCTTATCTGGAACTCCCCAGCCACCTCTCTTCTCTCCGCCCTGACCACTTCTTATGTGGCGCCAACGGCCCAACGGCACTTTTCCTGAGTGATATAAGGGCCGGCGCCGACAAAAGACGAGCCACCAACAAGCTAAGAATCGACGAGGGACGCACGAACGAAAAAGACACACTGATGAGTGGACTGCCGCTTAGCCAGTGCACCGTTGGCCTGACGTGTGTCTCCTCCCCTCTGGTCGTGACGCCTTGTGCCGCTCTGAAACCAAGCCCTTGATCGAGACACGCTTAGCGCTGGACCTTAAAGCCCGCTCTGCTTCCTAGCATCGTCTTAGCCTCGCCGTTTTGACCCTGCGCATCCCGAAGAAGGAGACGATACTGGGACTGGGACTCGCTGGTTCGGGGGCGGGTTGTGACTTGTGAGCCTGCGACTGTATGTCATCCGCAGACTAAAAAGCAATAGTTGGCGCGCGGGCAGCCGGCGTCGGGGAGGGTTTGCCGCCGACCACAAATATCTGCGACGAAGCGGTGGCCAGTCGATCCGTCGTAGCTGACATATCTTACCGCTCACCGCGCGCACACTTATCGCCATCGCCGTTGTCGTCGGTCTTCCCCACGAGCATCGTCTGTAGTCAGTCGGCGACGTCGATAGGCAGAATGCATAATGCTTGTTGGTTGTGCATGGCATCGTATCGCCGATTGACAACTGTGCGAGTCGCCATTGTCTCCTGCGAATAGTCGGAAATGATCCGATTGTATCCGTACGGATGTTCCGTAAGCCTACCGATTCTTACATAGTACGATCATCTACATCGTATGCTCGTACCCAGCTGTCGTGGCAGGGGAGCAGATGGAAGAAAAAATAGGGCGGGATTATGTCGGCTGTGTTCTTCTTCTTCTTTGCGCTTCGGCGACAGTCGGATGACTCGGGTACCTTGCAGCTAGGTAGGTCAGCTACCTACCTAGGTACCTTGGTGTACAGTACTTCTAGGTACCTAGATGGTCCCCGACGATGCACAAGCTGGCGGGAAATCTACGCTTCGCCCCTCGGCCCCTTTTTCGCTCGCCCGCTTGGCACATCCACTGGCTTGTTGACAGTGGACGACCGTCAGGGGGCCCCCGAACGATTAGAATAGGATCGGCGCAGGTGGCCCATCGTCTGCCGTCTGTAGCATCCGTCAGCGTGTGTTAGTTGGGCCCCGTAAAGGTCAACTTGTCAAGCGTATCCGTGTATCCGTGGACCGTGAGTATGTGCGTGTGCGAGCGAGGCCGTGGAGCAAGGAGAGAAAAACCTCCGTCCCTTCTCCATGATCGCCCATCAACATCGAAGATTTCAGCACGTCGGGTCCGAGCTTTTTGTGAGCTGCGTTGTCGTTGTCTCCGAGTCTCAGTCTCGTGATATTATCGGCGATGATCTTTTACCCTGCCGGTTGGAATGCGTCCGTCGCGGGTGCCACGAGGAATACAGTCTATCTGGTCTCCCGGGAACTCGACAGTCTTGGGCCATTCCTCAGCTCTTCCATTGTGCAACAATGGCATTTCCTTTTGTCAAGTTCTTCTGTGTAACCCATTGCGCGTGAGACCAGAGGCGTGGGTGGCCCTGTAGCGACGACTAGAAGAAACACGAGATAGAAACGCGGGACGATCTGCAGCATCGGACGGAGTAGAGTTCACAGCGGCCGCCGGCAGCACAAAGTCACTATGTCAGCTTTCGCCGTTTGGCTCATGGCCAAGCATCGAACCCCCGAAAGGCGCTGTTTCAGACCCCCGAGGCGATCCCCCCTCCCTTGTGGCCCTGGGCAATGGACGCTGAAATGTGCCGTTTGGCGTTGCACTCGCCAGTCCTCGTTCGGGTTTCCTTCTCAGGCTCCGAATGTCTCTCTCCTTCTCTCCCCGCGGAATTGGCAGCGAATCTCTTCCATCTGGGAAAACCTGCGGGATAACCTGTGTAACTCCATCACGGCGCGATAGGGATGGGTAACGACCAAATCACCCCTTCCCCCTCGGTCATCAGGGTTCGCCCTAGAAAGTCGCTTGTCGCAGACTGATTGCGTTGAGATTATGTCGAAATGGGCTGTCCAGGCGCTAGCTCACCAACGGGAACTTTTTTTCCTCTGGTTCTGCGCCCGATAATATCTGTACATGCGCCAGTCATCAAATAATTGACGAATGCCCCCCCAAAATGGTTCTTAACTCCCCAGTCGTCTGGTAAGGGCTTGACCCAGGCTCACCGACATTGACCAAGGCATAACCTGCTTCTGGTGAGATTCTGCTGGGTCGACGGGGAGGTCGACTTGATTAATCTTGCAAGAAGATTCGCGCTGGAAATTGCACACCTGGAGTTTGCATTATCTTCACCTGAAGACCCCAGACCCATGATGAGCGCGGTCGAGGCGATTTGTTGCCTCCGTCGAACTTTCGGGGTATCGGCACATACAGACACCCAGACGGTGGGCTCAGTGGCTCATCTCCAGTTACACTGACCCGATTCGACCACGACCCATGGTCCCATTCCCATCGCTTCTCAGCCGTTAGCCGTATCGAGGCTCGAATCCTCCTCGGAACTGCAGTGCCCCCTCATCACCCATGATCACCACCAAGGCCAAGAGGCCTAAGTCCGCTTTCGAAGCACAGAGTCCCCGAGATATCTGCTCGATCCCCCTTAAATACTTGTACAGGTTAGGCACATACTCTGTATAGGTAGTTACGCTTGACCTTTTTTGTTGTTGTATATGCGGTAATCATACAGAGTATTATTTACGTATATGTATATGTAGGCGCCCTGCCGGCTTGTCTCACAGTGCAACAACTGACAACCCATAATGGGCGAAACTGGTAAGACATGCCCCGCTTTCCCTCGTTGCTTCTTCCAACTTCCAACTTCCAACTTCAAACTTCCACCCTCCATCCGCCTCCCTTGTCCTCGCCCACGCATCGCCTCTTGCACCGCAAATCGTCTTCCTATCCCTCTATCATGACGCTGTAGCAGTGTGAGTACGGGTTCATGAACTCTGTATCTCAATATATGTTCTAATCAAACCTCCCCCCGACCAGGCATGCCAGGCCGGCATACCCGCCGCAATGCCTCAAACACGGTTGATTCCTGGCGCCTCCTTCGTCTCCATGAGAGCCTCCTGGAGGCTTGGACGGTTTGGACGCGAGAGACAGAGGGGTTTCGTCCTGTTTGGCACCCCCGTCCTGATCAAGCTTTGCCTCATTGTTTGCTCGCTCACCCGAACTCAATCCCCTGTCGCCAAGTCTCATGCGGCAGCTCTGTTCTCCACACTTGACACCCTGACCGAGTCTTTGAGTCCCCAAACATGGCTCAACCGAATGGATTCAGGAGTCTGGGCTGTTTAGCTCCTCGGGTCTGGAACACTCGACGTTATTAAGACTGACAAATAAAAACGGGGCATTCAAGAGTCGGCCATCGCACCATTCATGTCCACTCGCTCCATGACGTTCCGTGGAACCCAAAGAATTCCTCACCTTGACTAGGTTTTGATCTTGTGTGGGTTTTTCCTCTCTTGTCGTTCCTGTCCTCTTCCTGGCGCCTATGCCTCGTAGGGCGGCCGGGGAACAAACTAGGGCTTTAACCAAAGGCTCTGACCGGGGCCGCCGGTGAACCGCCTTCTGTCGACCCACTCATCCGGAGACGCTGTCGCCGACTTCATCCTGTCAACCACACCGGCCGGGAAGACTGCGACATCTCAGTGTCTCTTTTCGAGAGCAGAAGAAAGTTGGCTTCAACATGGCACTCTTCTCGGCGGGACGAATGACGGATTGCTGCGCTAGGGATGACGGCTTGGGCTCTTCTCGGGCCCAACAGCCTTTGCTACACTCAATTTGCTACACCCATCCCATCGAAGCCTTCAGATGCTGGTTTCGGCTACCAAGTGGCTCAACTACCAGGGAGTTGGGCAATAAGAGTCTACAAATAACATCGTTCTCAAGTTTTTTCTTCTGGAAACTATCGCTCAACGACGTATGAAAAGAGGCACAGAGGGCAAAAAGATTCGAAGCCTAACGCCCACCAACACCATCCGAGAATATGGCCAGTGAGGCTTCCACATGGCATCGGAGGATGTAGTTCAAGCACTACAGTCCAGATACAAACCATTCAAATACCACAGTTCGAATGCCCCTCTGTTCGACCAGGAGCTTCAACGTCAGCCAGACTAGAATGAAGGCAGACAGGAATGGTAGGGGATGAGGGCAGATGGACAGGAACGAACAGAGCAAGTGCTCAGCTGTAGCCGAAAACCGCCCATCTGCTGCTCATTGCGACCGGCAATGTCTTTGAGCCATCTTGTCACCAGCCACAAGGCATTGTCAAGGAGGGAAGTGCTTGCCTTTAATGGCTGCGACACCTCCTGGGTGCTCGGCCGCGAGATGATGTCGTCCTTTGTGACTTCCTCAACCAAAAGCAGAGAAGCTCGAGAAGGAGCTCTTGGAGGGCGCCCGCTGTTTTCACAATGTTATGACATCGTCAGGTCAACCAGCGTCTCACCACCTAGCTTCTCTGCTTTGCCCTGCCCTCCATCTCCCCCAGAAGAAGACTTTGCCAAGATCCCCCTCTCCTTCAACCTTCCTCTCCCTCTCACTTTTGGCCCTAGCCTGCTGGGGAATTTTCTTCCTCACTCAGCTTCTGCTCAACAGCCATTCTTTTGCATCATTCTCCTTTTGGGCAAGCCGAGACGTTTCTTGGATTGGTACTCGGCTTTCATCGCTAGCCATTCGACTATCACGGGCATTCGCTCGTTTGGAGACGGAGGCCGAGGCAAGGCCGGCCAAACCCGTCCAAGATGATGCGGAGAATTCTCTGCTGCACCGACGTCCCCCCACAAGAAACGGAGGCGAATGCGGACGCAAAGACGAAGGAGACTGTCCGAGGCACCAAACGAGCGCCGATCGAACTGATCCAATTGCCCCCTCCCGCCAAGTTGTCTGGTGGCAATTACAACTTCGAATCATGGCTTGCTAGAAACGGCTCCGGTTCCATTGCGTCGTCCTCGCGTTCCAACGTGCGATCTCCAGAGTTGGACTTCATTCCGGACCCGACCTCGGTCGAATACGTATCGGACCCCGAGGATGAGATCCAGGAAGTGGTCAGTACACGCAACTGGAGACGAATCAGCCGAAGTCTCTCACAAGACAGTAGCAAAGGCTCCCAAGACCCCGACGATGAGCGTCGCTTTTCCATCCCCAGCGTCAATCGCCCCTCTTCCGCCCCTCGCCCTAAGGATCAGAAGGGTGGCGAGAAGCCGCCTCCCTTCGATCAGGCCGCCTACTTCCAGGCCGTTAGATCAAATAACAAGAGGCGACTCCAGGCCGAAGTCGAAAGCGAAAACAGTTCTCGATCAGTCTCCACGCGCGCAAGTAACAGATTTCGCGAGCTGGAGACGGTTGAGGAGGATCCGAGTGACCACCGAGATGAGCTCCCAGGCGGACCGCGGGACCGGATAGAGACTGCCATGTCCACTGGAATCTCCGCGCTCAAGGTTCCCCGCCAACCGACTCGACCTCCCGCAGCTAGACTCTCGAACCAAGGTCTCAAGGTTGATCCAGCCGCCATCACCTTGGGAGACCGTCGCCGCAGCAGTTGCCCCAAGATCGAGTCCGGATCCAAGGTGGTGGCATCGCAACTCGTCATTCGTGAACGGGGCTCCTTGCCCTTGATGCCTCCTGCCCCCGTGCTTGTTGCTCAGCCGGACAATAACAACCAGGACGACGAATCATTCAAGACCTGGCGCCTCTCTCAAAGCATTCCTCAGGGCGATAGTCAAGCGACTCTTGTAGTTCGGCATTCAAACGCCTCGAGCACGAATGATCACAGCGTCGTCGTTATCGATGCCGGAAGCGGCTCCGAACCTCAAAACCAGCCCGGCACAATAGACAACACTGGCATCACTGGCACCAGGGAGAAGGATCGCACCCATGAGCAGCCCGAGATCGCGGTTGTTCCTCAACTCGTCAACGCCCCCGTCCGGCCTCTTACTGCGGACTCTGCACAGTCTCACGACGGCAGTGGTTGGGAGACCTGGCTATTGGCCGAGAAGCTTACGTCCCAAGACCCTTCCGTATCCGTCCGAAAAGCATCTGCGACAAACGCCGAGGGTGCATCTTCAATCGCCGATGGCGGTCCCACAGAGATGTCTGACAACAAGCGCGACGCGGTCAACATGACGATGAGTCCTACCAGTTTATGCTGTTCAACCAATACTGGCGGCTCCCAGACGACGCGAAACGTTGACAGAACTGACGCTTCTTCTGTGGCCTTTGGGGATTTACCATCGACATCTCGTATAGAGGACAATCTTACTTCAGCCGTTGCAGACTCTGCTACAGAAACCGTGCCGCAGTATCCTTCATCTTCAGTGTATTCCTCGATGCAGAATACGCGCCCGCCCTCGTCCATGTGCTCAAAGGACGCGAGTGGTTGTGGTGGAGATAGTAACAGTTTCGTCGAGAGTCTAATTGATCTCGATCTTGCCCAGTTCGAAAGTAAGATCTCTCCCAGCCCGAATACTTTTGACTCAACTGACCATCGGGCAGCGTTCCACGACCTCCAGGAACAACGGTCAGATGAGAGCTACCGCACAGCTCCTGACCGGACTTCCGATCCGGTTGTCCCCTCCATCGTTCTGCTCACCGAGGATGCCCCTTGCAACGAGGTACCTGATACACCGGGGAAATATCGTTACAAAGTCCAGTCGACAACGAATCTGTTTGGTGCTGAGTCTAACGAGTTGCCTCACTGTCAGCCAGCGATATCCAGACGGGAACGGATATTGTACAGCACGATACTGTTAACAGCGCGCCCAGTCGCAAGGCTTCCTTCCTACAAGTCTTGCGTATTGGCATAGGAAGCGGCTTAAAGAGCCACGGGAAGTCGCAGAGTCAGCCTTCTGAGCTCACGCAGCTGGACTATTCGTCAGCATCGCACAAGAGACCTCAGGCCAATGGACACGCCAAGACCTTGTCGAGCCTCAGTACCGAATCTCACATGCAACTGAATGTACAAGCTGCAGAGTTCACAGCACCCAAGTTGACGGAGAGCGCGACGGCAGTCTGGAAACGAGCCATACAAGTTGAACACAACCAGCGTGAGGCCAAGTCGAATGCAGGCTCCAAAAAGACTACAGTCTCGGGGCACATGATCAGCGACAAAGCTCATCATGTCACGAATAATGAGGCACCTTTTTGGCGCGACAAGCTGAAGTTTCACAGTCTGGAAGTTTCGGCACAGCCCGGCCAGCCAGCTACATCTCAGCAGACAGACCAGCCGTACTCAATCCCAAAAAAACCTTCGACCGTCATTGTGTTACAAAAGAAGGAGGAGGATCATGAAGCTGCGGGTAGTACCAACGAGGAATCGGCACCCCGCAAGCTTGCCACACCCCCTAAATCATGGGCCAAATGGTCATCTCACAACCGGCACGAGCGAACAGCTGCTGCTGGTTTGGCTGATGACGTGACCGCAAAGGACTTCGCAGCCCTGTATGCCTCAAAAGATTCCCAGCAGCATGTCTGGGTCACTGAGAAACATCCAGATGCTACCGAGGCCGAAACTTGCCAGCCACACGAGCCATTCTCCAAAAAGCTCGGTAAAGCTGTGAAAAAGAGACTGTCGAAGGCCATGTCGTCGAAGTCGGGCATAAAGAGTGAAGCCCAGCTGGAATTTCCGGAGCTTGAAGTTTTGCCCACCAAGGATGGCTATAAGGATCTTGAGGCAATCCAGAAGAGCATTGCGATGTTGAAGGCCGGCGAACGCGCGAAGATGGCAACTAATCCGGCCCTTGCCATAGCCGAGTTCGAGAATCATTCCCAACAATCGTTGATCGAGACTCTGCCTGCGCAGTCACAGGGGGCTAAGTGCGTCGGACACGGCTTTGCCGGTAAAACAGCCGTCAATTCTGCAGACGGTGTCATTGAGGGCGAGTTAAACCATGCGCATGGTATCGAAAACCCCTCGACTCGTCCCGTCACGCCGGCTAATATAATCGCTCTTCCTGCCGGAGATTCGACTGCTGCCACCACAACGGAGAACTGGGTAACCCCGGCTAGTCGTTTGACTCGCAGCCCCGGGGGTGACGATAACAGCACCGCTTCTGTGGAGGACGCCCAGCTTGTAAGCCTTGTACTCTTGGAGGGAGATGTGGTGATGGGCCACTGATATCTGGTACCTCTGGATGCTAACTTCGATTTGTTAGATGGAGATAGCCAGCAACAATGGTGCTACCCACGAGAGCAACACCGGAAGATCTCACCGACGTCCAGAAGTCAGCAGCGATGCAAATTAGAACCAGATGTATGATCTGGTACGATGTCCTTGCGACAATAAGAACGAAGGATGACACTGCAACGAAATTCGGCACACATTGATGGCCCCTGCAGAGGGCAAGGTATGTTGTAAACAAACAAGGTGGTTTTGTGGCTTGGAGAAGGTCTCGAAAGAGCACTTAGCTTCCTGGTTCACGCTTTTTGTATTGTATAGGCTGGGGATATGGTTTGAAATCCCCCTAGTGTATAGTTTCCCAGAGAACCGGTAGTCAAGTCTGCTTTTGCTTGACTTCGACCCTCGAAATATTATGGTGAAGCTGGCCATGTAAACAATGTTGTTACCAGACTCGTCTTAGCGAAGTTGCTCCGTCACCTCATGATGGCAGCAGCACGATGGAAAAGTTAAGGGGTACATCTCATGATGGATCGTTTACTACACAAGGCTGTCACGGCGCAGGGCGTCTTTTGGTCATAAATCATGGTATTGACTGGGTCCCTCACTCGGGATAGGCCTCCTGATCAGGGTATCACGTCGGTATTCTGTAGTCTATCCCAACGTTTTCATGAACGCCATTGCCCGCCAAACATAATAATCCATAATCCCACTGCCAAGTGAGATAAACCTGCGGAGGAAATCATACAACAGTAACCTCTACACTTGGTCGAAGAGGTCTCAGCTAGCTAGGTGGTCAGCGGTGAAATTTCCACCGTTTGCGCATGCGTACAAGAAGATGGCCGCGAACCTATCCGAGCAGGACATTCTCGTAGCTCGGCTGGTCGAGGTGCTTGAAGAGCACATCCTGCAGCGCAGCCCTGCTTCGGACGATTTGCGGCAAGACGCCGTCGATCTGTTGCAGGTTGTTGCGCATGCTCTCCATATGGCTGCTGATCTGACCGGCCAGCTCGCGCAGCTCGTTTTCTTCGAGATCCTGAGGGTTTGGGAGTCAGTGACGGAAAGACAGAATCTCAGATTGACGGAGAGAGGAGAGAGAGGAGAGAGAGGAGAGAGAGAGAGAGAGAGAGAGAGAGAGAGAGAGAGTGTGTGTGTGTGTGTGTGTGCGTACCCTAAACAGCGTCCCGGTGACGTTCTCGTCCGGAACGAACTTGAAATCGTGCTCCTCTCCGACGCTGCCGTGACGGCTGCTGTCGGCGGCGCCAGCAACCTTCTTCGGCTCGGGGACGAGAACGTGCGTCTTGCGGAGGTTGTCCTTGAAGTTTCTGGCTTCGGACCTTGCGTTGGCCTCTAGCGTCCTTAAACTGTCGTAGTCCGCCTCCAGCGCCCTTTCGTCGCGCTCCTTCTCGACCTTGAGGAGCTCGACGGCGTGCAGCAGCGGGTCAAGCTGCCTCTCGAGCGCCGCGACGCCCTCAATGACGCGCTCAAAATTGAGCTCCTCCGCGCGGCCGCCGTCAGCATCGGCGGCTTTCCTGGTGCCTACGCCAGATCCGGTGGAAGGGGCGGCAGCAGGCGGGAAGGGGAGGCCGCGAGAGAGCTTTCTGGAGAGGCGGTTCGTGACAAGGCGGATGGCCGAGGCGGCCTGGTCGCGGCGCTTCTCGTTGGCGGCGAGGCGTTGTAGGACGGGGCGCTCGGCAAGGCGGAGGAGGCTGGAGACGTGTGCGAGGGACGGGGGCGCTAGGGGGGTCCATTTCTCCTCGATTATCGAGCGGGGGATCTGGCGGGTGCGGGGAGCGATGTAGCGGTGTTTCGGGAACGGACGGTGGGCTGTTGGGGGGTCCATGCTGGATTGCAGCAGCTGCTGCTGCTGTTGTTGCTGTTGTCTAATCTCGTCGGATGTACGACGGCGACGTTTCTTTGGCGGCGCTGAGTCCGCTGCGTCTTTGTCCCCTGACGGACGCTTCTTGGATTTACGAGACTTGGATGGTTGCTCCTCAAGGGCGTGCGGGGAAGATGCCCCGTCAGAGACCCGGGGCCGACCTGGGCGGCGGCGTTGTGTTTCTGGAGATGGTTTCGAAGGCCTCTCCTCGACTTGAGAAGGCCGCTTTCGCCGTTTCTTAGTCGGCTTCTCGGTCGCTGGCTCTCCTGCGGGGGAGGGTTGTCTGTCTTTCCGTCTACGGGCCTCTTGCGCCTCTGGCTCGGTTCGAGCTGCTGGGCGACCGTGCTTCTTCTTTTGTGCGGCTTTCAATTCCTCTTCAGCTGATGGCCCCTTTCCCTCCTCCGCTGCAGCTTTCGGTTTACGCCCACGTTTCTTCTCGGGTACGGGTTCAGCCTCGGCGCGGGCTTCTTCCTCGGGCGTGGGCTCCTCAACCTCGACAGCCTTCCCCTTCGGTTTCCTCCCTCGTTTCTTGGGCGCCATTTCAGCCTCGACCTCTTCCTCAGCCGCATGTTCCTCAGCCTCGGCAATCTTCTCCTTGGGCTTTCTCCCTCGTTTCTTGGGCGCGGAGTCTTCTTCGGCAGCTTCGATAGACGTCTCTGCGATAAGCCCCTTGTTCAGGGATGGACGTCCGCGCTTCTTCTTCGCCACTGGCTCCAGCTCCGTCGCATCTTCGGTTGGTTCCTCGATAACCTTCATCGGCCTGCCACGCTTCTCCTTGGCGGCGCTGTTTGCGCTGGCTTCATCGTCGCCCCTGGCACCACTTGACTCCTGCGCTGCCTTGCGACCCGTCTTGGCTACCGTCAATTTCTCCGCTAGTTGGGAGGAATCTTCAACTTCCATGGCACTCTTTACCGCCTTTCTCGACTTGCTTTTGGGTTGGACCAGCTCAGGTTCCTCCTCGATCGCCTCCTCAACCGCCTCAACCACCTCTACACGCCTCGGTCTACCCCGCCTTTTCGCCTTTGGCTCCTCGGAGAGGCGCGGTGGTTGGAGTTCCTTGTTCTTCTTCGGTCGACCACGCTTGGCTGGTGTTGAGACGACCACAGCTTCTTTGGCCAACTCGTTTGACTCTGCCTCTACTATTCGGGAAGACTCTTGCGACGCGTCGCCAATCTTGAACGCGTTTGGAGGCCGACCGCGTTTGCGCGTTTCACCTGCCGTTTTGGGGGACTAAAGTTATGTTAGACGAGCTTAATCATAAAAAGGCATGCCTACCATTCTGAAGTATTGCGCTGTTGGTGCTGTTGCGCAGTTCAAGGTAGAGGTTCGCGCCTGGAGAGATCCTCACGTCGACCGCGTCCCCTTCTTTGGATTAGGTACGTACCTGGAGCACCCAGTTGCGCTGAAGGCTTTTAGTGGACCCAATGGTGTATGGACTGTGTGGGACAGTGTGGCTGCTACCCCGGACCGACGTTCCACCTGAGCGTTCCCCAAATGACGCTCACTGGTAGCAGAGATAAGACGCTTGTCTGTATCGGGCTAGGCTGCGTGGAGGAGGCGGCGTGTTCTGCAGCTCCTTTCCCAGTAGGTTTCACTGCTCCTGAGTCTTGGTTTCCCCCAGCGACCAATGCGCCGAAGCTCCTTGGCCGTGATTTCCCAGTCGGATCACCAACGGAGCAAGGTTAGGACGCTCCAAAAGGGTCCTTTGTTTTCCACTTTTTTTTCACCTTCTTGTCCCTGTGTCCTTTTTCCCAATTGTACAAACTCCGCGTGTTGCATCTAGGTTGCTGTACACTTCCACTCTTCAACCCATACTTATTTATCGTTCTTCCTTGGCCTCTGTTGTAGCTGGCGGCACTTTCTCAGTTTTGCCTCGCTTTTTGTAGTTGCCCTTCCCCTCACACATCATCGCTTGGCTGCCTGATCGCGACACCTGTCCCATCCCAAAGCTACCTCACCTCCCTCTCACTCTTTTCTCCCTTCTACCAACATCTCCACAACACAGCCATCAAAATGCGCGTGTCCGCCACTACCCTTCTTGCGCTCCCGCTACTTGCGACAGCCGCTGAGTCGCCCTTCGAACAGTACAAGGCTCAGTTCCAGAACTTCCTGAGCTCCTTCGGCGCTTCCGCCCCCAGCGCGGAAAAGCCTGCCGCCGCCGCCGCCCCTGACGCCGCCGCGCCTGCTGCGACGACCGCCGCCAAGAAGATCTCCGTCTTGACCACCGAGAACTGGAAAGATGTTCTCTACGAGCCCGTAAAGGCTGAGGCCACAACTCCTGAGGAGTGGTGGGTTCTGATCACTGGCGGCAACAAGACGTGCTTCGGTATGCTTTGTCCCCTTCATAACGTGCTGCATTTTCTTGGATACTAATCGTGCCCCACAGGTCACTGCGACAAGATCGAGACCGCTTTCAACGAGAGTGCGTCGAAGTTCGCCAAGCTTCCCGAATCTCCTCACCTGGGACTCGTTAACTGCGACGACGAGCCGGTCCTCTGCAACGGCCTGTCTGCAGGCACCGCGTCCATTTGGTCCATTGGCATGTTGCCCGCTGGATCCGATATCGACATCTACAGGAAGCGTCTCAACGTTACCACCACCACCTCGGACGACATCGTTGACCTGTGGAAGAACAAGTCCAAGGAAGACTGGATCCTGACGGAGAACATTTTCCACCCCTTCAACAGCTTCGTCGGAAAGAACAACCTGACCCTCCCCGTTGGCTACTTCTTCTGGGCTTTCAACCTCATCCCCAACTGGCTCTTCATGCTCCTCGTCTCCTTCGGCAGCCGCACCATCATGAACCGCCGCATGAACACCTCGCTCAACACCCGCGAAAACGCCGCCACCGCCGCTCCTGGTGCTGCCCCCGCTGGTGGTGTTGCGCGGTAAAAGAGAGAGGTGTCTGATAGGTGGAGAAGAGGCTGAAGGGCACGACGCTACGGTGTTGATATCCAGAGCAGTTTGGGACGTGGCTGAGTCCCTGGTCATTTGGATTATGTAGTGCCAAATTAGTAATCTTTAGTTGATCAACTTTTTCCGTCGCACGCATCTTGTACGCTCTTGAGCCCTTGGATGACGTCTTCCCTTAGTCTGTGGTTGGAGAGGCGCCCATAACGCAGGTCGCTCATGCTGCCGACCGTCTGCTTCACCGATTCCAGTAGGTACTTTTCCTGTGTCTCGAGCTTCTGGATCTCTGCTTCGAGATCAGCCATAGCGGTGTCCATCTCTGGGATAATGGAGTTGAGTGTGTGTTTGGCGTCTTGTGTCCCCGGCGCGCCAAAGAGCTGCATCGGTGTCAGGCCCTCCATTGTGTACCAGTGCAGCTGCAATAGAATGAACCATAGACTTACGGCTCGCTCGATCTCGAGCTCCTGGTCAGCATCCTCATCTGCCGCGCGGCTGCGGGCACGAGCGATCTGGCGCTTCAGAACCCTCCCGCGCTTCTCCTCGTCGGCGATGTTCTCTGTGACAGTGTCGACAAGCGCTCTCCTCTGATGCTGCAGATCGCGGTACAGAGAACGAATCACCGGGTTGGCTCGGTGGGCCTTTGGAAAGAGTTCGGTGAATTCTTCGAGTGTGATGGCGGAGGGCAGTTGGGCGGGGAAGGTCAGGTAGTTGTGCAAAATAGCGGACTCAGTGGGCGCCATAATGAGATATGCGATACGTGACCTAATGTCGACGCCGAAATGGAAAGAAAATGAGATTGTTCCAGAGCGAGAATGTCCTAAGAGAAGCCAGAACAAAAGGTAAGGCAGGGGTGTGTTTGGTGGATTTGATCCTTGTGATGAGTGCAGGTGCGAAAGGGTGGCGCTTGCTGGGGGCAGGCTTAGACGACGCGGTCTTCCAGGACGGGGACGCGTAAATGAGCCCGCAGCAGAGTCGCGTTTCACTCCAGGGCAAGAATTCCCAGAGCTTGCCACCTTCATCTCATTCAGCCAAGGTTCAACGACCTAAACCTCGAACAAAGACTCTGCCAACGTCCGCATTGTATGCTCCGAAAATTTTCGACTTAGAAAACCCGCAGTGAGATTGTCTTTCCTTTCATTTCATGCTGTTATTTTGGCCAAGAGCTTACTAGATCTCCAGGTGCCTGCTTACTGTGCTAGCGACCTATCCAGCACTGTTACTCGGATTGGTTGAAGTATCACAGGCGAACATTTTCACACTGTGCATTAGAGCCTCAGCCCTTGGGGACCGCGCCGATCAGACCCGGCGCTGACTGTGTCTCACCCTGCGGCGCACTGTCCGAGAATTTAACTTCATTGCCCCTTTGGTCGGTCCATCAAACCAACCAACCAACTGCATCTAAGCTGTGACCAAGACCCAACTGCCGGTATTCTCAACAGAGTCATCATAGCCACCTTCAGCCCTCTAGAGCCCTCAAGGCCGCCCCTCCATCATGGCGCCCACCCGTCCGCCAGCTCAGCCGTTCTCCAAGGACGAGAAGGTTCTTTGCTTCCATGGCGAGATGCTGTACGAGGCCAAGATTCTCGACGTCCAGCCTGCCGATAGCGGCGAGGGCTTCCAATACCGCATTCACTACAAGGGCTGGAAGAACACCTGGGACGACTGGGTCTCTATCGACCGTATCCGCAAGTTCACTGAGGAAAACAAGGAGCTCGCCAGCACGCTACACGCTCAGATGAAGGACTTGCGCCAGAAGAGCAGCGCGAAAGCCCCCAAGAAGGGTCTCCGCGCCAATGGCCCCGATTCCGCTCGCGGCAGTGAAGAGCGAACTGCAGCGGTAGCCGCCAGTGGACGTGGTCCTCGACGGGCGAGGGACTTTGACCTGGAACAGGTGAGTGGTGAAACATGCTTCCTATTGTCTTGCTTTCTGCTCTGCGTTTCTTCCGTCTTGTTTTACCGGCCCGGTTGTCATTGTTGGAGGAGGGAGGCTCACAAGCGAGTCCCATCTTGAGCGTGAGCGTGCCTGGCTATGAATCAGCGTCACAAAGAGTGGCTGGAGAGGCAAGAAGGGATGAAAAACACCCTTCAGGGCGGGGCTGTCGAGGCTGTAGTGCATGGCTACAGTGTCACTGGTCTTGCTGTTTTATTCACTGCAGAGTGGTCGGCGTCAACCCAACCAAAGGATGAAGAAATTTCGAGGTGCTGCCTTCAATCACCTTCCTTACTCAAAAATTCTGTGTTGGCCGAACCGTATCCGCAACAACTCACTTTCCTCCGACTCCAATACCTTTCTCCGACCTCATCAATCTTTTCTTGGTTTTCAAATCGCTGGCTTCGGTTTGAAGATCCTCCGCAGCTTTACCCTATTCAGGTTTCTTTGGCAACTTTTCTCCTTCTAATATTCCCGATTCGACAAACTCTGGATATCATCCTCATCAACGCATACCTTGACGAACATGAGCTCGTGGGACAATTGGAGATACCATGGCCAGCCGGCTGCACCAATCCCTCAGTATCCTCCGTTTCTGTATTATACACTGCCGGGACCTCAATTCTCCTCCCTGCGTTCAGTGGCTTACGACCAAACCATGCCTCGTTTTGACTCTCCAGACTACGAGGAGGAAGCACAACAACCCAAATTCAACTACGGGCCATTCGACGGTTACAGGGCTCCGCTGTCAACATCGCGCTCAGGGATGATACCAGAACATCACATCCACCATCCTTGCATCTATGCGGCCCCTGACTATGAGCAAAGGAGTCAGCATGCTCAAGAGGGCAGCTTCGGAGCTCACGAGTCGTACGATGGCAGGCCATCGTATTACCTCAATAACGACGAGGGCAATTATTACGATGACGAAGGAGCCGATTACGACGATTTCGAGGACAACGAGTGGGCCGAGTACGCCTATGAGGACGCGGGGCCGTGTGGCTTTGTCGATAACTTGCACGGTCCTCATGATCACGAGGTCGACTATACAAGCGACTTCGGGAACGAGGAGTCCGTCGGCGTGGCGGAGTATCTTGACGATGATCAACACCCAAGAGAGCATTACTACGGCGACAATGAAGAATCAGAAGAACCCGGTGACGACATCGACTGGGCAGCCCTAGTCCACCCAAGCTTCTACGGCAATCCGCTCTCAAGCCCAGAATCGGACAGTTCGGCTGGCAGTCGTTTATCTCGCGAGGAGATTGAGAGACGACACAATGCCTTCCTCCCGCAGTGGAACCAGGTAAACTGGCAAGCGCCCGCTAGGAATCCTCCGTCAACCTCCATTTCGCCCAGGGCCAGCAAGCAGCCAAGCCCCAAAAGGGCTCACAGCGTCATCAGCATCTCAAGCTATGAGAGCGATGAGAACGAATCCAGCATTGAGCCTCTCGGCGTCTCACGCGTCAAGTTTAGCAACGACACCAACCCTTGCAAGGATGCTAGACAGGAGCAGGATTCTGAGGAAAGGGAACAGGATCAGGTTAGCTTCGAGCAACAATCTGCCCTTGTGCTACACCCTCAAGGCCGAGATAGTGCTGGCGGCAGTAGAGGCCCCGCACATATGCCCATCGCAGTGGACTTGACTGAGGAGCATGCGCGAGAGAATATTTTCCGAGAAAGCAACAAACGGAAGCGGGAGAGCAGTGTTGAGTTCCTCTTTGCGTTCCGACGCAGCGTGCGTCCAAGGCGGCATTAAGTCTGTGTTGGCTCATGGCGCCAATGCCAGGGGAGTTTGGCGGCTGGTTCCGCTACTATCTAGGCGCTTTGGCAAGTGCCACTACCGACCGCGCCTTCCTCGAACAATCAACCAACCTCACCACTCGATTCTTGCACCTTCTCAGGACTTCCTCGACAGGTGAAACAAAAGTTCCTCTTCTCAGGACATCAACCATCAACTGCATCATATCTCACCTCGTTTCCTAAAAGCCCTACTCACCTCACCCCGACCCTCGTCCTTCACTCTCGCTTCGGGCTCTTTGTCATTCCTTCCAACGTTCTCAAGACACCGGTTCAATCGCCATGACTTGCGTCTCCCGCAGATCCCGACAGGCAATATCGGGGCGTCGTCGACATCACGTTGGGAGAGAGACCGCTTGGAATGAACCACGCCTTGCAGCAGACTACTTGGGCACGTCACCTCCACCATCAAAAGTCTATGTCGCCAAGGATGGAAAAGCCAAAGACGATGGTCGCTACGGCATGTCTGGTACAAGCCGCAAAAGGGAGCAGCCCTTCCGCGTCAAGGCTTCCGTTCCTTCTCCGCAGCACATGAAGGAAGAGAGCATGGCTGTGAGTTTGCACAAACACGGCAAAAACAGTCACCATCTGAGTCAATAGTGTGTGATGGCGAATTAAATGACAATTGGGGAGGGGAGTCGCATCCGGTCAATCAGCCCAGTGGCCCTGATCGAGTTGCACTTGTTATCACCTTTTCTCGTCACTTCATGTCTGTCGCTACGCGGCCGTGTACTAACCGACCACAAATAGGAGGATGGATTCCATGCGCGCCCATCCATCAAGTTGCCGATCCCCGATCATATCAAGGCAATGCTTGTCGACGACTGGGAGAACATCACTAAAAACAACCAGCTGGTCCCGCTCCCTCATCCTCATCCCGTCGATGACATTCTGAACGACTACCTCAACTACGAGCGCCCCAACCGGGAAGATGGTTCTGCAAACATGGACATCCTCGAAGAGGTCGTGGCTGGTCTTCGCGAGTACTTTGAGAAGTCTTTGAGCCGGATCCTTTTGTACCGGTATGCGACTTGCTTACCTTCTGCGCTGGCGGTAGCCTAGCTAACATACCTATAGGTTTGAACGCCCCCAGTACCACGAGATTCGCAAGGTATGGGAGAAGGCCACGGAGAACGACAAGCATAAGTCTGTCTGCGACACATATGGCCCCGAGCACATGTGCCGCCTGATGGGTATGTCTAATTGATGCGTTGGTCTGTAACGCCGCTAACCAATGTAGTGTCCTTGCCTGAGCTCGTTGCCCAAACAAACATGGACCAACAGTCCGTTTCGCGTCTGCGTGAGGAACTCTCCAAGCTTACAGTCTGGCTTGGCAAGAACGCAAAGAAATACTTTGTCAGCGAGTACGAGACTCCTTCTCAGGAGTATATCGACAAGGCCCGGAGTTTTTAGGCACCCAGGCCTGATCATGAATCCTCCTAAACCGAGCGGTCATTTATCCGCTGTTTCACCTCGGTTTGTTTTTTTGCGACTTTGGCATCGCTGGCTATCGGCCTAACCAAACAAGATGGGCGGGATGGGGAGGCGTGAAAGGGCCACATGTTTGTACGGCCTACTACTATTAGGCTCTTTTAGCCGGTATGAAGTGTTGAGACAGATACATACGTAATCATTGCTTTTCTTTTAACATGGAGCATCCCACCTCGGGGGTATATTCACTTGAGACTGGCGAGAAAACAAGGCACGATCATTGGCATGTCTTGCACATCGCCAAACTTTGCGGTTTCCTCGTTCAAGTAGATAGTTGCCACCGCAAATGGCAACCAGCGGCCTCTAGGTCAACGTAAGATGATGATGCTAGGCTTGGATCTCGTGAGGCCTTGAGTGAACTTCGAGTCTCTTCCGTGCAAACACCTATGTCTGCATAAACTGTTGTACATTCTGTCATGACTTTGTACAGTTTTCCTCCTGGTAACGGTACACACATCGACGGTTTTCTTTTCGCCAATCCGTCGCAGGTAACGTCTGGGTGACCAAGGCAGCTCCATCTCCTATCTGAGACGAGTCAATCAAATTTCGATTTGCACCCCTGGATTATTCCCTCTCTCCGCCTCTCGGAGCTCTCTCTCTCTCTCTCTTTCTCTTTCCCTCTCTGCGAGGGCGATCTCACCGCGCAACGGCCTTCTCGACGTAGAAACCGGGGTCGGGCCTCCGCAGCTCGCGCAGCTCGGTCTGGGACATGGCGCGGTCGACCTCTTCGACGCGTACGAGCTCCTTAACCTTGAGAATCATACCCGCGAACTGAGGGCTGACGGGGTGGAAGACGGTCTGGGAGCGGCGGTGCAGGCCGAGGGCGTCGAGCACGCCGCGGGTACTCTTGGGCAGGCCAATGGCGGAGCGGTGGAGGGTGATGCGGAAGAAGGACATGGCGGGCGGCGTCCAGGGAAGTGTCGTCTGGGTCGAGCGGTCTGATGTTCAGGAAATTTCCGGATTGGCTCGTTGAGGGGGGAGTCAGTCGGTCGCCTTTGCGCCGCGGTCGCGTTGGTTCCGTACGGTGGTCGTCGCTTCTGCAAAGGGGTTTGTCGTCAGCTAGCTGCACCGGCAAGCTCTGGGGAGCAAGAGACGCACAATCAGTTCCGTATCGGAGACGTTCGTTCTTCCGTATCGCGATGTCGTAGGGGCTTGGCTGCTCCAGCTTGCTCTCGAACAGCTTCCAGACGGGCCTTGCGGTCGAGGGATCCAAAATTCGATGGGTTGCTGTTATTAATCAGAGGGTCCGTGCGTCTCTCACTGCGGAAATCGCCGGGGCCCACTCGAGGGTCCGGCCAGTGTCCTTAATGCCGCTGTTACTCTGGGAGTGTCGCTCAAGGGGCCCTCTGTCTAATTTTTTAGCCTCCAACGCCTCTTGTAGAAATGGCCTCGTTCTTCATGCTGAGAATAAACATATGTGCTAATATCAAACTTGTTACTCTGTCGTCTTAGCGCATCATTGACTCGAGCCCACCTTTAACGGGCTGTCTTCCTAAAGTTTGAAGTGTCAGTTCCTGTTCCAGCAAGGATCCGGAACCAGTCGAGTAATCAAGGTACAGTAGCAGCAACGCTGTGAAGTGCGTGCCAAGGACCCTTTTTGTACTGGTCTCACATTCTCTGGATTGTATTGTCTGGAAGTGTCTCCTTAGACTGTGCAACAGAGCGGCCAGACATCTTGTTAAGCCTGCTCTGTCGGTTCATAACGGCTGAGAGATGTAGCCAGCAGTTGTCCAAAAGCTAAGCGGCCAGGGGCCTGATCGGCAGCTCCAATAACCCTCCGTGATCAGGCAGGCCCCAGGTGACCTTGTACTCCCCTGGCAATAACTGTTACAAAAGTGTAGTACAAGAGTAGCAAGAAATACACCCAGACAACAATAAAATCCCATTTCTAACCCCTTCTACAAGGGCAACTCTGGCACATTCAATCCCACCCAACTTTTATAAACTATATCTTACCATATCCGTAGGCCTACAATAACCTTTCATGACACTTTGTACCAGTTTTCATAACGTAGCAACATGATACAGAGAGGTGTGAAAGGAGCAGTCCCCACACCAACAAACAAATTTTTAACACCGAATCTGGCGATAAGATACTTACCAAATTACAAGATGACCTCATTGGAAAGCAAGAAGCAAGTCATTGTTAAATAAGGTAATCAAAACGAAGTACGGATATCAGAGGCCAAGTCTAGCCTTGCCACCCCTTGTCGCTGCAGGCACTCCTCCCGTGTTCTAAGTCTAAGCAGCATCTCCCAATACACTTGCTTGACGCTGTTGCTACTGGAACCAACTCTCTCAGAGACTAGTTCGAGAAGGGAGACCCGAAAAAACGAAAAGAACTCTGTTGACCGGCTGTAAGTTACCCTTCTTGAACCGACACCGTACCATCGGTGAGCCGGAACGGCCCTCGAAATCTATTTTCTTACTTATGAACCAGTCAACCAGCGCCTTGGCGCATTATTGCAGCCCGATGAGGATGGGCGGGCAGGCCACGCGAAGATGCATCGCGCTATGGTCCATGGATGGCGAAAGTTGACACCATAGAATCTCATATAGCCAGGATGTACGCGTACACACTTCGCAATAGAGACTGGTCGTAAATCTGCTACCTTTTGCTGGCTTAATGGCGGTTGGCTTCAGGATTTTCCAGAGCATCACGCATCCACACCCGGGTCTCAATTCTGCGCTGATATTGCTCATCGTCCCTTGTCCCCCTGGCTTTGGTTCCTTACAGAAGTTGGAGCCATAGAGTGAGCCTCGTCGGAGTTGGCGGGTGCTCCCAATGCAGGACCTTGCCCTCAAATCGGTCCTGAACAACATTACTGGATTAACTCTTGGCCGATAGAAGCTTACCCCAGGAACCCATCCGCAACAAAGGTTTGCAGTTTTGCAGCGGCCCGCTTTCCTACCTTCAAGGGCCGGTCGCGGCTAAGAAACGCAGAAGTGCCGTTAGTGTCTCAACTACGCAGACGGCGGGTGTCCCTGTAGCCATCAATCGCAGGGTAGAGTCGCATCACCGACAGTGTTGGGATAGCAGACGGGCAAAACCATTAGTATATCCCGGAGGGACTACGCAACACTACACGTATATAGCTTGTCGTACAAGACGCCATTTAGCACACCCTCATCCCTCGCATGACGTTAAAATCATTTACTCCATTTCTATAGCCACATCCCGTGGCAATCCGTAACCTTCCGCCGCTAACCATGAATCCCTTACATCTGAACCTCCACTCTGCCCTCGGCGCCTGGCGGGCCGGAACCGAGCTGGGGGAGGATGTAGGTAATGTCGTCCCACGGGTGACGGTACAAACCAGTGCGCAGTCTCTTCTGGTCGAGGTAGTGGGCAATGAGACCGATGGAACGGCCGAGGACGAACAGACCGTTGAGGACACCCATCTTGAGGTAGTCCTCGGCCTCTTCCGAGGAGAAGGCGCCGCAGTTGCGCATGAGGTCAACGAAGCAGACGGCAATGCAGCCATCGACGTTGAGGATGAGGTTGTCCTTCTTGGAGGTGGTGACGGTCTCGACGGCCAGGGCGTAGTCGAGCAGCTTGTGGTTAGGGAACTTGGACTTGACGTACTCCTTGACGAGCTCGACACGGAGATCAGGGTTGTTGCGGGACTTGACGCGGTGGCCAATACCGGGGATGAGCTTGTTCGCCTTGCGCATGTTGTCGACAAACTCACGGGGGCTCAGGCCCTTGTCGAAGGCCTTGGTGAACTCCTCGGCGGCGCCGTCGAGGGCACCACCGAAGCGGGAACCAATGGTCAACAGACCGGCGACGAGCGAGGAGATGAGATCCTTGCCGGCACGGGTGGTGATGATGGTGTTCATGGCACCGGACACGGCGGGACCGTGGTCGGCAGTGAGCATGAGAACCATCTCGAGGAACTTAGAGGCATAGGGGGGCAGGCGGCGACGGAACCACAGCAGGGACATGACGCCGCCGATGCCAATCTCTTCTTTGAAAACATCCGAAATGGGCATGCCAGCGTACAGGAGCTCCTGGCCACGGTCGTCCGAAATGGTCGAGATGAAGGCAGCGGGCTTACGGATGAGACCGAGCTCCTGAGCCCACGAGTAGTCAATGGGGATCTTGGGAACGACGGGCTCAGGCTGGGGCTTGATGGTACCGTTCTTGACCAGGCTGTCGTAGAGAGCCTTGAGGACCTGGGGCATGTCCTCGAAGGTCTCGGGGACGTAGAAGCCGGCCTCCTTCATCTTCTCGTTCTTGGTCTTGGCTGTCTCCAGGGTGGAGTTGGCAAAAGCACCGGCGTGACCGAACTGGACCTCAGTCTTGAACATGCTGGCGCAGGTACCAATGGCCCAGGCAACGATGGGCTTGGTAATGACGCCGTCCTCGACGGCCTTGATGACCTTGTATTCCTCAACACCACCAACCTCACCGAGCAAGACAAGGATCTTGCACTCGGGGTCGGCCTGGTATCTGAGCAGGTGGTCGATGAAGGTAGTTCCGGGGTATCTGTCACCACCGATGGCAACGCCCTCATAGACACCGTCGGTGTTATTGGCGATGATGTTGTTGAGCTCGTTGGACATACCTCCAGACTTGGAGACGTAACCGACGGAGCCCTTGCGGTAGAGCTTGGAGGCAACGATGTTGTCCATCATACCACCGGTGTTACCGATCTTGAAGCAGCCGGGCTTGATACCACCGACAGTGGCGGGGCCAATGATAGTGATGCCCTTCAGCTGAGCCTTGTGGGCAATCTCACGGGCACGCTGGGTTCTTGGTCAGTGGACGGCCGAGAGAGGTGGTAGAGGGGGCAGAACTCACACGCTCAGGGACACCCTCGGCAATAATGGCAATGGTCTTGATCTGGGGGAACTCCATCAGCTCCATGGTGGAGGTGTAGACACTTCGGGAAGAGGCGAAGTTGACGACGACATCAACGTCGGGGTGCTTCGCAATGGCCTTGGGGACCTCCTGGTAGACGGGCAGAAGAGTCTCGCTGGTTCCCCAGTACATCTTGCTGACGAACTGGCCACCAAAGGTGTAGATGATGCCGGCAACGGAGGGGGTCTTGCGCTTGCAAATGAAGTCAAAGTCGAGCATGCCCTGGACGGCACGGGGCTGCAGACCGTAGACGAAGCATCTGGTCTTGTCGTTGAACAAAGCATGTTCGGGGAGAGGGCTCAAAGGACGGCTGGGAGCAGAGAAGCGTGTGATGTTGTCGTTGGCAGACAGGCCGCTGGCTGCCTTGGCGCCGTTAGCGGGGGTGGTGGCCGAAGGCATTGTGAAGAAAGTCGAGCTTCGTTGGCGAAGAGGATCTCGACAAGGGAAGAAGATAAAGTCTGGCGAGGGGTAGCAAGGTCAGCAAGCTTGTCGAAGCAGAGAATGAGAACACCTGAAGCAACGGAATAGAAGTCTGCCCGCGGTGAGGAGGAAAGTGTCCAAGTAAGGATTGAGAGGTTGAAAGGTGGAGGAGGAGCAGTAGGAGGAAGTTTGGTGAAAAACAAACTAGTCGGAATTGTGGTGGGGAGGAGGTGAGATTTCAGGAGGGACTCGGAGAACGACGACGTTCGCAGGAAGCTGAAATCGTTGGATCTGCGAGGCTACTGCTCATCGGCAGCTGGGGACACCACCAGGCATTAAGTGGATCTTGGAGCTGGCGTAGCCCCAGCTCCTTGAGAAGTCACTTTTTTCTTCCCTTCTTCCCTTAGACGAGCAGGCGGGTGTGAATGTAGGAAGTGGTATGTGCGGAATTCTGCCCGGAGGTGGGAAGATGGC
Source organism: Colletotrichum lentis (assembly GCA_003386485.1). Lineage (NCBI taxonomy): Eukaryota > Fungi > Ascomycota > Sordariomycetes > Glomerellales > Glomerellaceae > Colletotrichum > Colletotrichum lentis. Next base: position 552,868 of record NWBT01000050.1, read on the forward strand.
GGCGGCGGTGGTGGGTGTGGAGGGGTAAGATCAACATGACTGGGGTATATTGTGGTGGGTAGGATTCGAGGAACGGTACGGCAACTGACCTGGCAATTGTTGTTACTGGTTTCGGGGTTTGGGAAGCAGCGACGAACGACGGCAAAGCCCAGCTTCTTCTTACTGATGTCGACCTGGGGGAGGATATCGTTCGTGACGATAGAGCGTGGGGGAGGGGTTGAAGCAAGACGGGCTGGGCTGACTAGCAGGAAAGAAAGAAGGAGGAGAGGGAGGAGAGAAAAGGAGGTCGAGGGTGAGAGGGTCGACGTAGAAGAAATGGAGGTCGACGTCGTAAGTAGTTGAGGAGGGAGGACCCAGGCAGTAAGTAACTTGTGGGATGGGAAAGGTGTCTTTCACTCCTCCCTCTTCTCTACTTGTTTTGCTGGTTTTCTTCTCCAACGGGGAATCGAGGGGGGTTCTGGCGTCTGCGAGTGCGTGTGCGGTTTGTGTGAGGTGCAGGGATATTGTTGGCGTCCCAAGGATCTGAGGGAGGATGGAATACTACGTACTCCGTAGTAGGCAGCAAAAAGTCAAGTTTGAGTCGGAGTTGAGCCTAGCCCAAGCACACTCACTGCTGCGGCGCACAGTTCCACGCCGAAAAAAGAAGGTCCAATCCCCAAGATTGTCTGGTCTCTAATGCTTTGCAGCGGCAGGAACGGGGGCGGGCAGAATTGGTGAACCCGGCCGGCGACTGACACATAGACGAGACAGGACAAGGCAGACCAGAACGGGGCAGGACAGGTCGGTTGGCATTGACGGAAATGGTTTGTGGTGGTGGTCGTGGTGTCCTTCCTGGTGGTTGTTGTGCGGGCTGGCTCTGGCGGTGTTGATTAGCCGGGGAGCTGTAGGAGCTGGGTCGGCGCTGCGTCGTCAGGAACACACCACCGGTGAACTTCTGGCGGTGCAGTGACACCCACGCACACCTCTACATAGTAGTCTTTCGCACCTACAAAAGTCGGCCGGTGGGGTTTTTTTTTTCAGGTAAGACTTTTGTGGTGAGGAATGGAGGGGGATGGGGATGGAGACTTCCGTCATGCGACGGCCGAAAGAGTTGGGGAAGTTCGGGGCCAACGAGGCGCTTTGATTGGCCAGGTTTTCGTTGAAGTGTTGAATGTCCAGTGCGCAGGGAAGGGCAAGGCAAGGGAACAAGGAGGGAGATGCGATGGGATGGCAACGACGGGCAGGGCAGCAAGCGAGCGAAAGGTACCGCCTGGGTGCTGGACCCTTGGACCCCGCTTGTTTCTGGCGGACCATGAGGTGTGTACTCCGTACGATAGATAGGTACCTATGTACCTCCAAGGCGACCGATGATTCGCACCTGCAGCCGCCCGCATCACCGACTCGGACCGGGCACCAAGACAAACTTGCACAGGGCGGCCGGTACCTTGCGCGCTGCCATAGTGCCTAATCCAAATACGGAGCTTAGGTCAGGTCAGGTCAGGTCTAGGTCCATGTCCATGTCCAGCAGCACTCAGCACTCAGCACCCCAAGCAACGCGCCCATCATGATGATCATGTACCGGTACCTAGTTCCGTGGTGCACACCCGCCTGAGCTGCGTACCTACAAAAGCGAGTCCTGACTCTCACCTCACTCTTTCCCCTCCCCCCCACTTAGGATATGCCGCTGGGAGGGCCCCGGAGCGACAGTGAGAGTGGGAGTAAAAGTGAGGTGACGCTGCAAGATAATGAGATAGTTGTAGGGTGAGAAATGCGTGGGAATGAGAGAGAAGCTCCAACAAACAGCACCTAGTTTCCAACACTCCAACCAGTCCTTGCTGGGATTACCATCAAGACGAGAAGCAGAGACGGGCGTAGTCCGCCGGTCACCGCAATATTCGGCCTCGACGTCCCGTGTTTGCCCCCTGTCCCCGCCCCGACCAGTCCAAGTTGAGACCAAGCCGGGCTGGCGCTTGACCGCACAATGGTCGGGAGGCGCGTGCCAGGCCAGCCATGGCAAACCTTAGACACCCTAGCTTTATCGCGACCCGACCAGCGCTTCCCTTGTTGCACCTCTGCTCTGCCAACGACAACGATGACATTTAGTTTGACCGCATCTCATCCGCCGCTCTACCCAATGGCGTTGGACTGTATTGTCAAGGAGGGGAGGATCAACATGCGCCAGCTCGGCTGCCCAGCCAGGATTCCGTCAATCCGAACACGCCGCAGTCACACGCACACACATTCTCTCTCTCTTTTTCTGGAGTCCTGGACACTCGCCCAACGCTAATCCACTGTCTTACGCTCGCGGCTGTATGGGTGGGGGCGAGGCGGTCGCTAAGACAGCCTCCTTCGCCTTCCTCCTCTGCATTCGATTATGGGTGGTACCCGTCAGCGAACGAGGCATTTTAGGCGTCGTCGGTGCACGCGTGGAAGGACGGATACATGGCTGGCCACTTGGATGATACGTCAGACGACCAAAAGAGGAAAGGGGCAGCTAGATCGATACCCGCTCCTGAGGGCAAAATCGAAGAGATAGTGTATAGGAGGGAAAGGGGGAAATAAGGAAGAAGAAATAAAACTTGAACTGCAGTGGGACAATGCGGCGATAAAATCGTAACTGCGAAGCGCTGCGAAGAAACAACGACCGAAACAAACGACGACGACGGAGATGAGGCCAAGGACCCGAGGACTGTGAGTCGACGGGCATACTGTCACCCATGCTCTCGCATGCCCCGAAACCCGGCGTGCGGCATCCGCCTCCGCCGATTTTCGGCCCTCCCCCATTGTCACTCCGCCGACCACCGGGCATTGCGCATCCTCACTCGAGAAAAGAGGACCGCCATATGCGCGCGCACACTTTCACACAGAGCGCGCGCATCCCAGATAGCTCCGCCGTGGCTTAGGGATCTTTGGAGAAGGGCATGCCATGGCTTATTCGAGAGAGTAAGACCGAGAGGCCCTTTTTGTTCGTCCGGAGTGCAACCCATGCGACCATCCCATTCTCAGGGTGAACGAACGCTCTCCCCAACCGCCGCGTTACGTGAAAGGGGGGTCGAAATCTCGTCTGAGTACGCAGTGTGGTCGTCTCACTTGAGACTGATGACTGTGCTTTGGACCATCCCAATTCCCATTCCCGGCGCCATGGCTAACAAGCACCAACCAATGCCCGGCTCCTGGACCGATTCCCATTGGTGGGTGACCTGACATCCGGGATACCGTCTGTTGTCCCACGACAAGATTGAGGAGCGCCCGAAGCCAGTACCACCCCGCGGCTCTAGAGTGCCACCCTCTCCTCCGGGGGATCTGTATCACCGGAAACTAATCCCCGCGCTGGACGCCGCCGGTGCAAAAGCGATGGTTTCGGTAACAGGATGGACCCGCGGTTTGCCTGATCTCGATCAGGCCAGAAACAGTGAACAGACGCAGCCGACGGGAAACAAGGTAGAGAAGCCTCTGGAAGCAGAGAAAATCGGGGCGAGTTTGATGCACGGCGGCAGCGACTCGCAGTGCAGTCGCAATTACCGCTACCGCACGGCATCGCATCGCACCCGCATCGCCCACAAGCTCCATCTTTTCCAGCTCTTCCAGTGCCACCCGTTCGGCTGTTCCACCCAAGGGGCCCACCCATCCCTTCACATCAATGGATGTCAATGTCCCAGTCAGGCATTGAGGCGTTTGGAGAACGTCAGTTCTGAGAAAGGGGGCGAGGGAGAAACATGAAACCGAAAGGGAAAGGAGGATAGAGAGAGAGAGAGAGAGAGAGAGAGTCAAGGTCCAGTAATTTGCTGGCCGTAACAATGTCACCGGGGATTCGATTCCCAGCGCGCGGGTGTGTGTGTGCCCGATTTCTTCCAGTCTCGCCCTCCCAGAAAGAGTGAGTCGGCTGAGTGACTTTGAAAAAGGCACGAGGTCCACTTAAACCTCTCAACAACCAGTGCCTGTCTCTTTCTGCCCCCAGGCAATTTTCCTCTCTTGCCATTGCTGGCCTGCCACCCCCTTCTTTCCTCCCTATTGCAATACTCACGCGATAACTTCGGCGAGGTGCAGCCCAAAAGTAGGTCAGTGGCCCAGGTGTAGGTACATACCTCCCTCCCTCTTCCTCCCTTCGCTGCGGGTGCCGTTGCTTTTTCCCCGTCTTCGTCGTCTTCGTCGTCGTGTGCGTAGGGTGTGTTTGCCGGCAGTAGTCGGGGTTTCGAGGGGTAGGAGCTTCGCAAGCATCGACCATGCCATCCCATCCCGCCAAACTCGTTTCCCCCCAAGAAATACTCCGTACACCGATCCCCAAAAATACATCCCCTAGTTGTTCCCTCCAAAAAAGGAAACGGGAAAAAAGAAAAAACAAAAGAGCTCCGAGATTCCCACAGGCCGCCCACCTGCACGTTCCACCTCTCGCACACCCCAAAACTTTTTGGCGTGGTGCCTTAGCTCCCTCTCAAGGTGGATCCGCCGGTTTCTGAGCACTTACCCCCCGGTCCGTACCTAGACGCGCTCCGTCACCCATGATGTACCTCACCTCACATCACGTCCTCTCCTCCCCTTGGGTTCCTTTTTCCCACCGCACCCCTCCCAACTCGCATTTCCCACTCCCAATCCCCCTCCTTACTCTCCCAGCAACAAATAATCCCTGGGAGCTTCGACAGAGACCAAAATTTTGTGAAAGGCTGACGATCTTCTCCCTCCCGCAAGCTCCCTCTCTCTTCCCACTCAATCCCTCCCCTCAATCCATACTTCTCCTTCAACGTCGCCGCTTCTTTCTTCCCTCTCACACCGCTCTCGACTGACTTCGATTCCGACCTTGACTCGACTCCTGGCATTCGCTTGATTTCAGGATCATCATCAACCTCGTCCCCAGACTTCGACTTCGTTGCCTGGTAGCCCTTTTGCTCCATCGCCCTCTCTCGGTATGTCTTCGCCCTTGCTGCTTTGCTGCTGCTGCTGCTGCTGTTGCTGCTCCTCGGATTCGAGTGGCCACCGCCTTGCAAGCCATCCCACCCAGCTTCCCATCCCGGGCTCTCCTCTCTTCTTCTCGACTCTGAGCTCAACTTGAGCCCATCGTGTGAACCGCTTGCGGGTGACACTTGCCCCCTCATTGCTTGCTCGGCTTCGCTTGGCTTGGCTCAGCTTCAACCCTGCGGCTGACAGCAGCAAGACCTCCACTTGAATGGCCCCTCAAGTACGCCTCGTTTCCCCAGAAGTCATTTGCTGACAGGTTCCCTTTATGATTCAGGCTCGAATCAAGCAAAGAATCAACACTAAGGAAAACTCGCCTCTTACCTCAACAACGCCAGAATGTCCGCCAAGTCCATCCTCGAGGCCGACGGCAAGGCCATCCTCAACTACCACCTCACCCGTGCTCCCGTCATTAAGCCCACTCCTCTCCCTACTCCCACCAAGCACAACCCTCCCCCCAGGCTGTGCTCGCTGCACTTCCCCGAGGATGCCAACGTCGAGGATGTCCTTAACCAGGCCGAGGTCACCTACCCCTGGGTTCTTCAGCCCGGCACCAAGTTCGTCGCCAAGCCCGATCAACTGATCAAGCGCCGTGGCAAGAGCGGTCTCCTGGCCCTCAACAAGACCTGGGCCGAGGCCCGCGCCTGGATCGCCGAGCGTGCTGGCAAGGAGGTCAAGGTCGAGACCACCAACGGTGTTCTGCGCCAATTCCTCGTCGAGCCCTTCGTTCCCCACCCTCAAGACACTGAGTACTACATCAACATTATGTCTGTCAGAGATGTAAGTTGCTCTCCAAGTTTCCAAAGCAGTCGTCGTCCTTGGCGCGTGGCGGGTTGCGGTTCTCCAATTCGTTGGCGGGGCGAATGGGGAGGCAGTCCATCGATGAGTCGTGTCTGAATATCATTCACGCAACACACTGCAAAGTGAGGCTCTTCGACGGTTGAAAGGGAGAAAAATAGGGAGAAACTTCAATTGGCAACCATGGCAGGAATTTGCACGCTTTATGGCATTTCCTGCTCATGGGTCAAATAAGTGGATTCCGGCCACTGGACTGCCTTTTCCGGTAATTTTTCTCCCGAGCCGGACGAACGGATGTCACGAGACGAGACCTGTGGCCCGTCCACCCCGTCCACCCTTGCCCTTTGCAGAACTTCCCTCTGCACACGGCAATTAATATGCCTCACATGAAAATCTCATCTAACAAAAGTCGATGCTAATCATGTATGATAGGGCGACTGGATCCTCTTTACCCACGAGGGTGGTGTTGATGTCGGCGATGTCGACGCCAAGGCTGAGAAGCTCCTGATCCCCGTCGACCTCTCACAATACCCTTCCAACGACGAGATCGCCGCGACTTTGCTGAAGAAGGTCCCCAAGGGCGTCCACAACGTTCTGGTTGACTTCATCAGCCGGTTGTATGCCGTCTACGTTGAGTGCCAGTTCACCTATCTCGAGATCAACCCCCTCGTTGTCATCCCTAACGAGGATGCCACCTCCGCCTCGGTGCACTTCCTGGATCTTGCTGCCAAGCTCGACCAGACTGCCGACTTCGAGTGCGGTGTCAAGTGGGCTATCGCCCGTTCCCCCGCCGCCCTTGGCCTGACCAACGTTGCCGCTTCCAACGGCGAAAAGGTCAACATTGATGCCGGCCCGCCGATGGAGTTCCCTGCCCCCTTCGGTCGCGAGCTGACCAAGGAGGAGGCCTACATTGCCGACCTTGACGCCAAGACCGGTGCCTCGCTCAAACTTACCGTCTTGAACCCTAATGGCCGTATCTGGACTCTGGTTGCCGGTGGTGGTGCTTCCGTCGTTTACGCCGATGCCATTGCCTCTGCTGGCTTCGCCGACGAGCTCGCCAACTACGGCGAGTACTCTGGTGCTCCCACCGAGTCCCAGACCTACCACTACGCTCGCACTGTCCTCGACCTTATGCTCCGTTCTCCCCCGAACGACCAGGGTAAGGTCCTCTTCATCGGTGGTGGTATTGCCAACTTCACCAACGTCGCCAGCACATTCAAGGGTGTCATCCGCGCCCTCCGCGATTACGCCAACCAGCTCAACGAGCACAACGTCCAGATCTGGGTCCGTCGTGCCGGCCCCAACTACCAGGAGGGTCTCAAGAACATGAAGGCCGCCACTCAAGAACTTGGTCTGAACGCCAAGATCTTTGGCCCCGAGATGCACGTCTCCGGTATTGTGCCTCTGGCTCTCGTCCCCGGCAGGTGGGAGGCCAGCGGTGCTGAGGAGTTCAGGGGTTAAACGGTTGAAATGAAATGAAATCTGCGGTGGACGCGGAGAGGCCAGTCAGGTATCATGGGTTAGACGAAAGGAAGTTTTGCCTGGTGCTTGAGACGGCATCTTGCCCACTTTTTTGTACGCTTGCAAATTAACGGTGTTTATGACGGCTGGTGCACAATGCCCTTGACGGGAGGGTCGAGGGCCGGGTCCTTGTATCGTATGTATGGAGGGCATGGTCGACGATCAGATGAGCAAATAATTAGACGCTCTGTAATGTGATCTTGACTCGAGGTTCAATATTTTCTGGGTGTTCGGTCATGGCCTTTGCTTCTTCCGATCAGTGTGAATCAAGTTTCCAGCAACCAACAAACCGTCAAGCGGCACGAATGCTCAGCCGAGCTTCTGATGAGCCTCGCAGACATCATGCAGGTTCGTCGGGCCCAAGCTATTCGGATTTAGCCCTTAACGAGGCAGTCAGTAGGCTTTAGAGGGAAGGTCCCGATCATGAGAACCGCCGTCTTGCAGCCTTGTTGGAATATTCTGTCACTGGTACCCTGGAACGCCCAAGTACACGCTGCTACGCGTTGCAGTCCGAGTTTTTTTTGGTTGGAGGTTTCCCCCCCCCCCCGCTATCGATAGATGCTAGTGACGGATCGTCTTCTTGGACGAAGGGCCAGGGAATGCGGATGGGACCGGGTTTTACACGGTCAACTATCTGTGAGGTCGTTGAGCTTGGCCGAACGGGTATGCTGAGTAGATCCCACTGTGTATCGGGAGTCAACTTCCTGGATGTGTATTGCCGGTACGGTAATGTACGTACAATTCGGCGCGTGGTGACGGGGCTGCGCCCAAGGGACTGGCTGCGAAAGGCAGCAACGTCATTCTGGTGTCAGGTGTTTGAAGAATTGGGGCAGCAGCGTGCTCAGCTTCTTCCGCCTGTCTTTTATCTGTCGGTCTTGTGAACTCCCCCGCAAAACACCAAGGGCGGACAATCAAGAGAGGCCGGCTGGCTGGTGTTCGTCTGTCACCTCTGCCCAATTCGATCTCTTTCAAGCTCGCGGCTGTCGGCAAGTCGAAACCGAGAGACCAATGATAAGGCATGTTGTACTGATCCCGCTGGCCTCAGCAGCAGGCAACGGTCACCATTCAACGTCATGGGTACACCTTGTTCATCTAACCATTTTTCTGGTGCTCCTTCACCTATTGCTCGCAAAACTGGGGGCGATGATAAGGTACGCTGGTGTATAAGAGTGTCCCTTGGGGCCAGACATCGATCGCTGCCTGGAGCGCGTACCTTAACCAGATCTTAAGTACCATGTCAGCATGCTTAACTGCAGATACGAAGAAGGTAAGCCGATCCAAAAATAAGACCACAGATATGATATAGATGGGGATAGTATGGAAGTACGGCACAGAGCACGGCAACTTCATCACCGCCCATATCTCTCTACCAGGTCCGCCTCCGCTGGCTCGAAATCTTGACCTGTAGGGTATCTCGACAGTGACTGGGCCCACTCTGGTCCAGGAAAGGCCGCGAGATGAGATTGTCTTGGTTCTTGGCGACAGATTGGCCGCAAATCGAATTGGATGAGAGGGGCGCACGACGTTATTCAGGGGTGATGTGGCGCAGTGTTCAGGATGTGGCAGCGGGTTCATCTCATCCAGTGCCTCTCTCTGCCAGAATTATTGACGGCAGCAACGGCACATGTACGCGGCAAGCATGCACTCGAAACAGGCTTCTGGGGTGTAGTGCGTTGGCCAGATCTTACTGTCAGACTGAACCAAGGATTGGTTCAGGAGAGCGACGTTTGCTGTCCAAATGCGCATTAGTGATCGTTGCATGCATGCAATGCTCGAAGGCTTGAGGCAGTGCTCGGAATGCGGCAATGCAACGACCACCTAAGATGCTACTCTGCCGTTCTGGTATTGGTTCCTATCAGTTGGGGAAGGGGGGAATGCGGCTGTAGGGTGCGCGTACAAACGAATGGCTAACGGGTCCACCTTTTCAACACGGTGATTAGAGTATGATGTGTGTTGGGTTTCTGGGGTTGTTTGAAGAGTGAGAAGATGTTGCTAACGACAGTAACTCCGGGTTCCTCAGGCTGGCAGTAGCGTACATATAGGTTGTGGCGAGGCAATCCCCGTCAGATGCAATCAGGAAGAGATTGCGTTCGAGTACGGCACCGAATGAAGTCCTCCAGCGATGCACTTGTATAACTAACCCAGGTGAAGAATACATTCAAATTTACAGAAGAAGATATTTCCATCATTACTGGCCTAGACCATAGCGAGGATTCAAATGCCGGACTAAGTCGACTTGCTTGATATCATGCATCAAAACGGTCAGCTAACAGAATCCGGGGCCAAGGCACGGATAGGACGGGAGAATATTTGCGGTGGTGGTGCGGCGATAGGTCGGCCACCGAAGCCGTTTTCGGCTCGGAATCTCAATGCCGGGCGGGGCCGTGTTACCCGGAGCCCGATACCATTACGGATACAGCGAGTGACATATTTCCCATCCAACCGCCAAGGAAAGACCATCGGGCGAGTGAGGCAATTCCACACACTTGTGGGGTCGAGCAAGGGATACGAGTCTATCACAATCAAGCAGTTCTGAACAAGACCCGGCCATCCGGCCGAAATACGACATGCTGACCGGTGTAATCTTTTTTGCCCCCATTAGAAAAAGCCAATCACGGGGCGCAGAGGATAAAGAATGACGAGGTGCGCAAGCTCCGCGTAGTATGTAGAGAATGTGAATTTTTCTGTTTTAGCGGCAGAGTGGAAAAGCGAAGGTTTTTCAGCCACCAACGGCTGCTCGGCACGCAGGAGCGCGCACCTTCTTTGTCATTTTACGCCGGGTCGTGGCATGCGCATCGATGCACCGCCGCCGCCGCCGCCGTGGTACTGTACCTTGCAGCAGCTGAGGACACTAGTCAAGGAGATGGAGGAGGAGAACGAACGCGATGATTTGTGTTCCTGGATCTCCTATGGTGACACAAACTGTCAACCTAATGTGTTGGCGCGGTTGCTTGTAGAAACAGGAATGGAAAAGGATAAGACGGCTATGGGACACCCACTTGTGCATGTCCGAGGCCTCGTCATCTCCACCAATTGAGTCCAATAAGCTTGGCCTCTTTGGCGAACCAGCAACATTCCATGTCCAAATTGGGCGGTCTTCGGGGCTTCGTGGTTGATAGTGCAGCGAACAAAGGCCTCTCAGCTGGAAGTAGGCAAGAGGCAAGGTCGGCTGGTTGCCTCTGCAAGTCGGTTCTCGAAGATTGCTTGGCCATGAAAATAGAGACAGACAGAGTTCTACTGACAGCGGTCTGCCTGAGCGTCGGGAGCACTATTGACTGTCGGTAAAATGGGGAAAAAGAAGACCCTACCAGGCCAACCCCTGGAGCAAGGCGTACTCCGTGAGAGATGATACCATTCCATTCTGACAAGCAATCCACATCCCGCGGCTCAGCGTATCTGGTTGGCCAGTGTGGCGCATTGTCCTAGCAATGCTTCATCCTGGTGTCGCATGACGTTTCGAAAGAGGAAAGAAGGACCTCTCTTCCGGGAGTTCAGGGTCGTTGATGCGACATGGTCAACTTGTGGAACTGTTGTATTGCGACGCAAGTGAAGAAACCAGCCTCTATTATAAGTTTACAATCGACGATGACCAAGCAGGGCCTCCCGAGCGAATGTCGTCTGTTCAGGAAAGGAAGGCTCATGGAACAGGACCCTGCAATATGGCGACGGGGCACGACGGGTCCTGCGGATAAACGAGCGTGACCAGTGGGATAAGGCAAGAGCGGCCGGGTAATTAAAGAAGCCAAGCTATGGCACCTACAGCATCACGAGAGGTGGCGGGCGACTACGGATAGTCAGCGCCCTTCGCCTTCGCCTTCGCCTTCGCTCTTGTCGACCGGTTACGCCCAGACCGTATCGTTGCCCGAGCCATTCCATGATTCTTACGCCGTCTTCTTTTTCTTTGCTTCGCTCGTGTTTGGGAATTTGGGCAGAGGTGCCCCTCCCGTCTGTGACGCTCCCCAACCCTGTTAGTGTGTGTGTATGTTGCCTTGAGAAGCAGCGATGCCGAGAGGCTGTGTGCGCGACTTCTGATGTTTGTAACACTGTCTATCGGATGCGTCGTGTAGGTGTAGTGTGAGCATATGAGGACGCAAACTAGGTAAACAAACCGGAGTCTGGCTTGTTTGGGTAGAGGTGCGACGACGGTCCAAAAAGACAAAAGATAGGGCCAAGGCCTGGAAACGTCGTCGGACTAAGCCCGCCTGCGAGGTGGAAACTAATTCGACCTGCAGAAGGAGAAGGAGGGGGCAAAGTTGAGACGGATGGTGATGGGATGGATGGTGATGGGATGGATCATGGATGGCAAGTCAGGTCCGAGAGGGGAAAAGTCGCCGCAGGCCGATACGAAGAGGCGGGAGGGGAGTTGGGATGGACATGCGTATTGTGTGACGCTAGGCCGAGATGAGACAGAACCGCTGAGCATCGTATTTCAGTCGTCAGTATCCGGTGTGCCAGGCCCAGTATGGTAGTACTAGTAAGTATCCAGAGGCTGCGGGAGCCATGGTGCCCTTTTCCATTTTTAATTTACATTTCAGCATTCGACCTTCTCTTCTTTTCACTCTTCCTCCTCCTCCGCCTCTTCTCACTTACTCTTCTCTCTCAGTACATTCTTTTTTCCCGATACTGTTGCCTCTACCCCACCTTAACTCGCTTCTCCCTAGACTCAGGCTGCTCTTTCCTACAGGACTCATCGCTGCCCTCCCCGTGCCTGCCTGTTCGCTTTAGCCCAGCACCGCACCGCACATCGACATCGACATCCCGGCTCAACTCACCCGGTCTTCATCTCGGCTCTCTTCGTTTCTCGTCACTCACTTAACCATCACTACCGCTGACAACAAACCCCGGAATAATTGCTTCCTTTTCTTTTCTGGACTGCTCAGGTCCTTCAATACCCACATCCATCTCCTCGCTCTCTTGGCACAACACTCGAACGGCACCAACTGCTACGACTTTACACGTCTAATACCCCCTTACTTCTCTCCCATCGACTCGAGATTCGGTTAAAAAACCCACCTGCACATCTTGCCATAATGCTTGTAAGTACAAATGAATTTGTCTTCTGTAGCTGTAACCACTCCTTGTCCCCCAATTGGCGCGCCTGGTCCTCACGGCTGGCCGGTTCAACGGGCAGTCGCAGGAAACGAACATTGGCAAGATCGCCAGGGCACGAGAATACGTCAAGTTCCTGTCGTGCCATGTGGAGAGCCAACCCTATCACTGGGAATCCTGAGAGATGGCGCCGCCTCGTTTTGCCGATCCCCCTCCCCCCTCCCCCTCATGTTCACTCTGCGTCAATGTCCCAATCCGAGAGCGCACCGCTAACCTGGTTTGGTCATCTCTCATAGGTTCCAACTGCCCTTGTCGTATTGAGTGCGACCCTGGCTGCCGCCGTTAAGCCCCTCACTGTCAAGGGCAATGCCTTTGTCAACGATGCTGGCGAAAAGTTCCAGATCGTCGGTGTTGATTACCAGATCGGTGGAAGCGCGGCCTATGACCCCGTCCACAACCGCGACCCTCTCAGCGATGGCGATATCTGCTTGCGCGATGCTGCCCTGCTACAGCGCCTCGGCGCCAACGCCATCCGGGTCTACAACCTCGACCCCAATCTGAACCACGATGCTTGCGCTTCCATCTTCAACGCCGCTGGCATGTACATGATCCTCGACGTCAACTCGCCCCGACCCGGCGAGAGTCTCACCAGCGTGGAGCCCTGGACCAGCTACTACGCTGCCTACCTGAACCGCACCTTCGCCATTGTCGAATCCTTCAAGAGCTATCCCAACACACTAGCTTTTTTCTCTGGCAACGAGGTCATGAACGATGTCAAGACGGCCAAGTTCGTTCCTCAGTATCTGCGCGCTGTCACTCGCGACCTCAAGAACTACATCTCCAAGCACGCCGACCGCCCCATTCCTGTTGGGTACTCGGCCGCCGACGTCCGCGAGATCCTTGTCGATTCCTGGAATTTTCTGCAGTGTGCTGAGAACGGCGACGAGAAGGATCCTAGCCGTATCGACCTCTTCGGTCTCAACTCGTACTCTTGGTGCGGCAACTCTGACTTCAAGAAGTCCACCTACAACCAGCTCGTCTCAGATCTGAAGGGGTCTTCCGTTCCTATTTTCTTCTCCGAGTTTGGCTGCAACCAAGTCACTCCTCGTGTTTTCACTGAGATTGGCACCATCTACGGCCCCGACATGAAGGATCTCTTCTCGGGCGGCCTCGTCTATGAATACAGCCAGGAGGACAACAACTTTGGCATCGTCAAGGTCAACAAAGACAAGTCTGTCGAGCTGCTGATTGACTACACAAACCTCGCCACCCAGTACAAGAAGGTCGACTTCAAGTCTCTCCAGGCCGAGAAGGCGCCCACCAGCTCCCCCAAGCCTCCTAAGTGCGAATCGTCCCTGATCAAAGAGAAGGGCTTTAGCAACAACTTCACTCTGCCGGACGTTCCTCCCGGAGCCCAGGAGCTGATCGACAAGGGCATTAAGAACAAGCCTTCCGGCAAGATCATCTCCATCTCCGACTGGACCGTCAAGCACAAGGTCTACGACGTTGGCGGCAAGACAGAGATCACTGGCCTCGCCGTTTCGCCCCTCGCCGACTCCGACACCAACACTCCCGGCACCAACACGGGCGGCTCAACTGTTCCCGCCGCCGGTGGCACTACTCCTACCGGTACTGGCACCACCACTTCTTCCACCCCGTCGACGAGCAACAATCCTGCAGTCCCGTTGCGCCCCAAGGTTGCTGCCATGGCCGCGCCGCTGCTTGCTCTCCTTTTCTTGTAAAAGCTCTGGAAGCGTACGCTGGATGTTGTATGTGGTTTATCCGTAAGGTTTGGAGGTAATGCATGGCTTGGCTTCTTTCTGGCATCATAGATTCCCCCCGGTTTGTTTATAACCCTCAATTGATACAATTAAAGAGTTTGTCCATCTTTCACTACGTCATCATGTTGGACAATCACAAAGATCATAGTTCCCACTCTCGGAAGTTTCAACATCGCAATAAATGTCGCAATAAAACGTAGGCTCTCCTGGTCTAAGGTATATATCTAGGAAGTCATTGCGCTTGTGACATAATCGCCGTGACCGCAAACCCTTCTACGTTATGTGGCGATGTCCCTGAAGCTCGGTTGCATACTGTTCTTGTCACAATTCGACGTCCTAGAAGGTATGCCGTGGGGTACGCATCGACAAAAGTGAACTCGGCATCCCAAGGATTTGAACATTCAGATGCTCAGTAGGGCGAAACCTCCGAGTGCGAATCGAGGACAAGGTGTCTGAGTGAGGGATGTGTACGGCCTCACCTCGCGCACAGTATGCGTGTTCCTCTCAACTCATGCCGAGAAAACCCTAGACAGACAGGAGGAACACGCCTGGACGACATGGCATGGCTAGCCCCACCGCCATTTACCGTCAACCGGCTGAAGTACTTGTGGCTGCCACCGACCGTAGATACATTTTCTCTTCTTGTCTCCTTGGCTAAAATTCTGATCTCAATACAATCGTTGTGATAGCTTGGAAACTCGGTGTCTGTAAAAAAGTTGTCATACTGAGTTTAGGGCCCTCGAGTTTTGTCTTGGACAAATCGATTGAATGAATGTCCCTGACTCTGGATGCTTACTTGTGCATGTCGTGAGTGTCCGTGTTATCGATGCATTTAACTGCGGGTTAGAATATGACCAGAGGCATTCCAGCAAAAAGACCCGAAAGGGGGCATTTGACAGCGCATAGATAATGGATTCCGGATAGCATGACAGATGTAATCAACACCCCGGCGGGATTGATTTTTTCCCCGGACTGCAGTTGCCGGGAACCCCAACGGCTTCACTCACCGCCCCTCCCATCGAGTCAGGACAGCCAACAGCGACTCTTCAGCGGCACATGCGTTCTGCCGGCATTGGGGGCTAAGCTCGGCCGGGCATGGTGAAAGCGACTCCCCCACCATGCAGGACGTGTACCTGGGTTGAATGTGTCACTGCGTCGCCCCAGACCGTCCCTCCACTCAACCCTGTGCCTAGGTAGGCTGTGGCTGTCAGACTTGACCGCCCACGACAGCCGCTCCCTCCGAGACCGCGGATCCCCCCTCCGACCGCCGCCCGCCCCTCTACCCCCGTGGACCTTTTCTTGAAACCCTGCGAACTTCCCATCTCCCTCCGTCTAACTGTAATGCTGCCCCGCCTCCGACCGCTCGCCCAGGCCTTCTCACGACAACGTCCCTTAACCAGGCCCTTCTTCCAGACCCAACCATCTCGTATCGCGCACACAATGGCACCAGGTAAGTGGCATCGCGACATCACACACACACACACACACACACACACACACACACCCCGCAAGCTCTCCGTCCGCCTTTTCGGCGCCGGATGAAGAGAAAAAGATGAAAAAAGAAAACTGGCCGCCCACTCCCCCCTACCAATAAGCAAACCACAAGCCTAATGACGCCCCGCGCCTGCAGTCGTTCTCCCCTCCGACCGCCGGCCGATCGTCATCTCTGGCCCCTCGGGCGTCGGTAAGGGCACCCTCTACAAGCTCCTCTTCGAGCGCCACCCGGACACCTTTGCCCTCTCCGTTTCTCACACCACCCGTGGGCCCCGCCCGGGCGAGAGCGACGGCGTCGACTACCACTTCGTCACACGCGAGGCTTTTGACGATCTTGTCGCGCGCGACGGCTTCGTCGAGCACGCTGTGTTCGGCAGCAACGCCTACGGCACCTCCAAGGCCACTATCGAGGAGCAGTCTGCCAAGGGCAAGGTCGTCGTCCTAGACATTGAGATGGAAGTATGGCCCCATTTCTTCCCCCTGTCACGATCATACCTCACCCCGCCCTTCAGAGCACGTTGGGCATCTCATGTTGACGAACAAACACCAAAAGGGCGTCAAGCAGATCAAGCAATCAAACTTCCCTGCCCGCTACGTCTTCATCGCGCCGCCCTCGGAAGATGAGCTTGAGAAGCGCCTTCGCGGCCGCGGCACCGAAAAGGAGGAGAGCATCCAAAAGCGCCTCGCCCAGGCCAAGCTTGAGCTCGAGTTCTCAAAGACACCCGGCGTTCACGACCTCATCATCGTCAACGACGACCTCGAGAAGGCCTACGAGGCCCTCGAAGACTTTGTCTACAATTCTTCCTAAGCCACAAAACATACGTGCGGGGATACCTCCGGTGGGCAAGTACGCGCGCCCGCGCGCGCGAGAGAGAGAGCGATTGAGAGACAAAAGGAAATGAACGAGGTCAGATGGGGCGGCAGGGCGAGGCGTTGGGCACAGGACACACTTTAGAATACAACAACTTTGCGGGCTTCCTCTACATAGCGCGGGTGGTTATTGTGCATGCATATATTACATTAGAAACATAAAAAGCAATTTTGGAGAGCCTTACATGGCTGGACCCCTGGCAAAATTTTAGCAAGAGGAAGAAATCACTGAAATAAACCAGCACCTAAGCTCATAAACCATGTCAATTGTATTCCATGAGGTATCGAAACGAACTCCCTATCAGAGCACGAATGGATTAAAGCGTAAGATAAAAATGGGGGGGAACAAGTGAAAAAGCCGAGCTCGAAATGATGCTTCAGAAAGCGAGAAAAGAAAACGGTAAAAGTGCTTCCAGCTATGAAACGCAAAGGGGGAATAATAGACTATTTCGCCAGCGCAAGTACTTCAACCACAACCATAGGGCCAGAGGGGTGGAGGTGGTATGGCCAGTATCCGTGCCCTATGCCACATTGTCGATCTTCCCATGCGGACGAAGTTCCCTCAGGTCTTTCCATGGGTAAAATCAGCTGCGTCCCACTCGGGATTATCGGTCGATGCAGCCTCCGCTCGCTGTTCAGGCCGTGCCGTGCCGTGCCATGTTGTTTTGGGTCTGAGCGTAACACCATGATATTAAAAGTCATCAGACACCCGGCTGCCCGAGATTATCATTGCCGACCGGCTCCTCGAGTGCGTTGGGTGAGACCATCCGTCAACTAGTATCCGTTCATGGTCATTCGTTGCGAGTTCCGGCTGAGCTCGCGGTCAGCAGCAGGGCTGATGGGTCTGCTACCCCCACCATGTGCGCTACTCTCCTTGAGCGCCAAGAGCTGCTTGGCACGGAACGTCTCGTAGTGAATCTGCGACGTCGTCTCGATGAGATCCTGAAGGTGGGTGCGGAGGAGGAAGTTTCTCAGGTAGATGAATTCGCAGTGGTTCTCGTCCTCAACGTTGATGACACCCCAGCGGTTCTGGCGACCGCGAACCTGCTTGCCGTTGACGATGATAGACTTCTCGGAGCCGACAACGGCGAAGGGAACCAAGTCCTATCTACTTGTTAGTGACCGATAAAGGTAGGACCCACGACAAGGGAACTCACCTTGATCTGGGTGTTCAGGTTCCGCTCCTCGTCGTCAAACTCGTCGTTGTCGTAAGGGTACATCTTGAGATTGTGGAAGGCAAATTCCTCCTTGATACGCTCCTTGAACTCCAGACGCTCTTCGAGGGTCAAGGTGTCGGACTTGGCAATGACGGGAACAACGTTGACAACGTCAGACAGCTTCTTCAGCACGACAATATCGATGGGCTTCAGGGAGTGGCCTGAGGGCTGGATGAAGAAGAGGCAGCAGTGGATGCGAGTGTCTTGAATGTAGCGCTCTCGTTGAGCAGTGAGCTCCTTTCGCAAGTAAGCGGAGTGTTGGTCCTTGATGTACTTGACGATGGGATCCCAGCAACGGTCGTTGTTCACCAGGTCCCCGTACCCTGGAGTGTCGACAATGTTGAGGCGCAGACGGACGCCGTTCTCCTCAATCATGTGGGAGACAGCCTGAATCTCGGTGGTCGAACGGACGGCCTCGTCAGGGAGCATGCGACCCTTGGAGTCGATAAGATGGGAGGCGAAAATGGTATTGATCAGGGTAGACTTGCCCAAACCTGTCTGGCCTGATTATTGGAACACACAAGACTCTGTCAGTCAACTGCTAGAACGAGACGTCGCGACAGGCCAGCTTGCTAGGCCGACGGGCGACAGTGATCGGGTGGGGGACGGGGGATTTCCTCACCGACACAAATGACGTTGAACTGAAAGCCTCTCTTCAGGAGCTTCTTCTCGATCTGGGAGGTGATGCTGTCGAAACCGACATGGGTCTGGGGGAAGATAGTCTGAGGCTGCGCCATGGTGACAGCTTTTCTGCGAGGGAACGAGAGTGAATGGTTTGGTTGGTGGTGTGGTTGGAGTAAGGAGTGAAAGTGAGATACGTTTCTGTATTCCAAGAAATGTATCTGTTACTTGGTTTCTCGATTGGGGCTGAGTTGAGGTGAGGGTGAGGGAGGGTCGGCAGTCGGAGAAGCGATGGGCAGGGAGAGGGAAAAAGAGGATCACGAGGTTTGGAGGCTGTTTCGAAGGACGGGAGCCAGTGGATGGAGAAAGAGTGAACCTGATCTGGCCTAGACCGGCAGGGTAATTTCCTCTGCTAGCACTTGCTTGCTACCCGTCCCCCGGTGTCTTGTCTGTCAGGCACTGGCTGTGGCCGTCGGGTGCAGCTAACAGATTGTCCCTTCCACTCCAGCAAACAATAATTTCCCTGCAGGGAGGTGCAGGCAGGGGATGGAGGGAAAGGGGAAAAGGGGTCTCCATCGCGTTGATTGGTCGTTGCGCGTCCGTGCATGTCGGAGACTATGATTGGTTGGTAGATCTCAATTGACAGCTTCCTGGTCGCAAGTTCTTTATTTTTTATTTTATTTTTTGCCCTGGCCCGGAATGGAAGAAGCTTAAGCCTCGTTGACGTGAACGACTGCCAGTGGTGTTCAACAACCACCACTGCGAACCAAGACCGTCCCGCTCGATACCCGGCAGCTCACAACACCCCGCTCGACTCGACGTCTGGATTCATCGATACCAGATCGTTCTTCGACGGCATCTTGCCAGCCCTGCGAATACCGTTGCTCCTCCGTCCGAAACCCGAGTCGATCTATCTCCAGTCGAAATGGCCGCCATCGCGATGGGTGCGCAACCTTTGCGCATGGCCTCCCTCATCCCTCGAATCTCAGCGCCAGCTTTCACACAAACTTCAAGGATATTCTCTCTCTACACGCGCCATGTTACCAGCTCGTTCCTTCCGGCGCTGTCTTTCGCGCTGCCGGCATTCAGCCTCAATGTCCCCGCCTGGCTTGGCGGCATCTGGGAGTCCATCCTGAAGGCAGTGCCCAAGAAGAAGACGTCGCACTCGAAGAAGAGACACAGGCAGATGGCCGGAAAGGCTCTTAAGGACGTCAAGTCTCTGTGCAAGTGCCCGGGCTGCGGCCAGATCAAGAGGGAGCACATCATATGCCCGCACTGCCTGAGCAGTACGTATATTTCAGCCGCTCTCCGACGTCCCTTGCTGACAACTGCTTCACAGAAATTAAGGATCTTTGGAGAGATGAGAACCCCTCGGGAAAATTCATTTAAGTCACCCAACGGCCGTGTAACATTTCGAGACGTGTATATTCAAGTGTACAACTGGTTAGCATATCGTGGCGTTTGGGACAATCCATCACCTCTTCGGACGTGCCTTCATCTTGCTCTCCCTGATGTATCGAATGTACTTCCGATACACTTTTCATCATTTGGTGTATACCCTCATGGTCGCTGATCGTTCCTGTAAACCCGCTGTTCTCCAGGAATCTGATGTAAGCACATCGCTGAAGGAGTCATGCTGCCGTTGTTATCAACCTATTGGCATGGCTTTGGCCCGGATATGTGCAACACATGTCTTCAAAAACAGGGCTCTGAGTGGAATTGCGGTGTCACTCCTCTTCAGGGTGCCCTTGACTACTTCGCCGATAATGCCAAGTGTGTCTCTGGCATTCGAAGCGAAGCAAATCGTATACGGGTCTTTGAGTGCCTGGTTGATAGGAGAGTTGACGTTAACGAGAACTTCGATCAGGTTGCTTTCTGGCAATGCAGCTGCCCAGGCGATCATGATCATATTAGAAACTTACCCCGTGTAAGCACCACAACGCTCTTGGGCTCGTCCTGTTCGCCCCGACAATAAGAACGCAAACGATACAGTTCCTTCTTGACAAGGGCGCACACTTTATCATGGGCAGACATTACCTTCTTCTTCCTTTCCTTACTCACATGTCGCATTGCAATATCGAAGTCCTGTGATTACATCTGCTAGACTGAGGCACGCGTTTGATGTCAAACTCACGACATAAGCGGCATCAAGGCTGCGTTTGCATACCGAGCTACAATGGCTTCGAATGCGTGGAAGGGGCGCAGTTATTTGGACAAGAAACACACAGAAGGACACCATCTCGGCCTGGTTCTTCGTTTTCTAAAAAAGTACAGCTACCCATCTTCGATCCCGTTCGACTCCACAATGTCCAAGATATAACCTCTCTGGATCAAAACCGCAGTTGCCGGCCCTCTTCTTTTGACCGCTACAGATGCATTAACCCTTCTTGTTAAATACGCAGCCGATCCGAACGAACCCCACGTGCTGAACCACGGTCTACCAACTCCTCAAGAAGACCCCTGTGGCGCCTTCACAGGCTGTACTGACGGGCATACACCAATCACTTAGTATTGCGCCGAAACTAAAAATCATAACGGGATATGCTCACGAAGTTCTTGGAGGCCAGAGCGGATCCAAGCAACCTGGACCCTATGGGTATACCCCCGCTGCATGGCGTCCTGAAGCATGACGAAGACTTTCATCAATTTAGAGGTAGCCGTAACAACCCCTACAGGAAGGAAGACCGCTTCGAAGCTCCGATCATGTTTGAAGCAGACGTGAATGCCTGAGACCCTAGAGTATGGACACGACTGCATCATTTATGCTGGGCACGAGGCCTTTCCATCGACGAGAGGAACTTTAACCAAGATGATGGGCGCAACGACAAGAACGGAATGCTTCTGAGAGGGTTGACCCAAAGAGCCAGGTCCAGGTCACTCGCTTCAGAAGAAGGAGAAGGAGGAGAAAGAATACGAGTATTGAGACGATTTTCCTTTTGCTTCCATGGCGATTTCGGACCAGTGCATCATTGAGACTATGCGACCTCTCGCTGGGATTCTGATAGCTGCTGGAGCTGATGCAGGAGTAAAGACCGCTAGAGCAGGATCGCATGAGTCCAATGACGTTCCCAGCGAAGCTGGTATGACTCCATTCCAGGTGGCTGTTTACTGTGAGAACATCATCGTAGTAAGATACCCCTAAGCCAAGTCTCGATTTTCATAGAGTCTAAAGGTAACCTCACTGGGATGGAGGGGTAGTAAGTAGGGCTTCTTTTAGGTACAATTGCAGTTATAATACAGGTTGATAATGGATAGAATTTCCCTTTTCCACGCATCGAAAAGGCCTTTAATCTCATACCTACTTACTTCCATTTGGGCCGGCTGGACGCCGAGATACGTAGCGAAGGTAGCGGTCCTTAGTGCGCTTGCAAAAGTATACAATAGGTATGAAGAAGAAAAATATAGAAAACACAGTATCAGGATCAAATCGAGTCATTCATGGTGACACCTCTTTAATTTTGGTCACATTTGTGATTTTACCATGCCTAGAGAAAGGTACTTAATGCCAGTGGTGCTTGTCGTGCAAGAGCAGGTGAAGTCGAGTCTGCGGTTAATGCTAGTAATGGTCTAAAGGGTGTGGCGTGCCCCTCCACTGACCCTCCTCCTCCCCTAGCTATTCCTTACAGGGGTCTTTCTTCTCATGTGTGATGTCAGCCCCCACCTTCCCGACCACAATCGCGGTTGCAACTTTCCGATTAGCAACCCGCGCATCATCCATAGCGGCAGAAGCCTCACATGGACTGGGAATCATGGTAAGAATATTTGATTCATCCCTCAAACGCAGCAGACACTGATTCTTGTCAGTCGAAACAATATCTGACCACACACACTGTGGACAATGGTGAGCTGTCCTAACCTTGACGGCTTGGGTCTTTAAAGCTGCCTACGATCTCTCTTCTGCTGACACCTCGCGACCCCTAGCCCACGTAACCGACATCTTCGGGCTCGCCACCACTCAGAGATCCATTCTGTCCGCGAGCGGATCGTCCACTCTCCATGTCCACAACACATTTGACCCCACGATCCCCATCACGCAGTCCATCGGCGGTGCGCACAAGCTCGGCTGTCACCACATTTGCACTTCCCGCAATGGGCTCGTCGCTGCTAGCGCGGGGTTTGCAGGCGAAGTGAAGATCTGGGTTGTCGACAAGGACACGGGTGAGTGGAAATTGCACTCGGAGATCACGAATCAGGCCGCCAAGGCGGGCGAGGTGTGGGCCATTGCCCTCAGCGAGGATGGAAAGTTTCTCGCGGGAACGACCTACGACGGCCGGGTGAACGTTTGGGATGTCGGCGAAGAGGGAACGCCTAAAATCAGAGAGTATGAGACGGGCAGCCCAGGCTCAGGAAGCTTCGGCATGTCGGTCGATTTGAGCCGGGATGGAAAATACACCGCGAGTGGCCACGAGAACGGAGCTGTCTACGTGTTCAACAACGACACCGGACGGTTGTTATTCTCGTTACCTGGTAAGACTCCGGATATCACCATGCATGACGGCTTGCTAATCATGTCCGCAGGTCTGGTCAAGACAGTCCGTGCCGTGGCATTCTCGCCCGGAAACACTAGACTCGCAGCTGCAGGAGACTCGTCTATCATTGCTCTCTACGACATCAAGAACGGCGAGCAGGTCAGCATCATGACAGGCCATGCCTCTTGGATCACCTCGATCGACTGGAACGACAGCGGCGAATACCTACTCAGTGGCGCTATGGACGGCAAGGTCAAGGTATGGTCCGTTGAGCGCGGCGCCTGTGTCGCTACGCACAGCGAGACGGACAAGGCACTATGGACTGTCAAATGGCTTCCGAAAATCGGAAAGAACGAGTCGTTCTGTACGGCGGGCGCTCACAGAAGCATCTCGTTTTACAGAGAAGCTACTGGAGCATAGATGGAGAGGACGCAACATCACGGGAAAAGGCCAATGCGTATCTAGAATGGCTGGAGCAAGAAATGTCGCTGGGTTAGATAGACCCCGGAAGATATGATAGAGCCATGCCGAAATGAACAATGAGGATACCTGATGAGGACTGAGGACAGTGTCCAAGACAGTTGAATCTTTGATAACACACTGTAGCTACCGTGCACAGGCACGTGCTTTCGTATCAAATTCGCGTTGTCCTGCCAAATTAAGGCCCCTGCCACCTACCTTCCTGCCCATTTCGTCATCCGCTGCGCATCAGCCTGGTCAAAAGGATTACTGCGACGACCCCGATTGGCGACATTTTAAAAGCATTACAATCAATAATAGGAATTCTGCACTCGATCACGTCAAGTCTTTGATACCCTTTCACCGTCGACCGCATCACTGAGTCTCTTATCGGCAATCTTACATCATTCAAGCAATGCCCACTACCCGAAGATCAACTGGAGGAGCCCGAGCCAGATCCGGCCCGACTCGGGGCCAGTCGACCATCAGCTTTTCTCACAGAGTGTCTAAGCCCGTACCCAAGGACCAGAAGAAGGCTACCCTCACTTCCGCTGTCGGGAGGGCAGACATCGGCAAGCCAGTCCAGAAGGCGGTAGAAGAGACCGACGAGATCCACCTCGACAAGCCTACAACTCCTGAGATTGAGGAGGCCAAGGTTGAGGAGGACGTTCCCAAGAAGTCGGATTCTGAATTTAGGGCCGAGAAGATCAGCGACGCCCAGATCAACAAGTACTGGAAGTCGGTCGAGGCTCAGCGCATTGCACCAAGGATTCATCAGGGGGACGTGAGTTTGGCGGAGAAGGTGCTGCGGTACTTTGATGTCAGCTCGCAGTATGGTGTAAGTCTCTTCCTTTTATCCGAGATGGTTGCATTGCTGACACATTACTTAGCCCTGCATTGGTCTGCAGCGCATGAAGCGTTGGCAGCGGGCTGAGAGACTGGGCCTCAACCCGCCCATAGAGGTCCTTGCCGTGTTGCTCAAGGAGGAGAAGAAGGGAAACTCTCTCGAGCGGGCACACATGGATGAACTCATGAACTCGACGGCTACGGGATCCGCTTGAAAGTGAGATGGAGAGCGGGAAGTGTGCGATCACGATGAAAGCAGGGGAGTTTGGAGTTTGACACAATGACTTTATGAATCAGTTCCCTCGAGGAAAATGACTTGCTGCAAGGATTTTACCAGGCATGCGAGACGAGGACTCGCTGTACACGTAGCCGCACGATATTAGCTAAGCTGGATAACAGCAGCCCCGGAATTATCCCTTTCCAGAGGCGTTGATTGTCACTTCATCTTCACAATGATATTGAACTGCTCTAGTACCATATACTTCTCGTACGGTGATGGCCTACCGTCTCTGTGCCGGCAGCCTCCAGCTCCTTCATGGTATCATATAGGAAGAAATCAATCAAAATGGCGTTGACGCTTGTTCCGGGATGCTCCCTCTGGATCTCCCGCTTGATGAGCTCGACGCACCAGATACTGCACGCTGGCGCAGTGTTAGCACGCACTTTCGCCAACATGTCATGCTTCATCGGTCTCACCTCTCATCTGCACCTCCAGCCTCGATCCACTCTCGATGACTCGCTTGTCGACGATAGCCGTCGCCAGTGAAGGGCTATAATAGAGGCAGCCCATGGTGTTGAGGATTTGGGGAACTCGGTAGTCGGCGAACATTGTAATCTTGTCAATGTCCCTAAAGGCACCGATGCCCTCACCGCCAAAGCACGCCCATATGTCTGCCACGAGGATCTGCGCTCTCTTGAGAATTCTCACGGGTTTCCGACGGCCCTCAAACTTGTGTTCATCACGGAAACAGTCAAAGTCCCGGGCGAGCAGATTGACGAGCCTAGCGGCGGAACCGTTGGCGGCCTCGATGAGCTTCGTGACGCTGCAGTTGTACCTCTCGTATAGCACGGTGCCGGCTTCGCGCAGGCACGCCAGGCGCTCCTCGAGCAAGGGCATCTCCTCATCCGTCTTGGAGCGGAAAACATGCTTCATAAGCTCCATGGTGCACTCGTCCTCGCTCTGCCAGAAGTCAGGGCTGGTGATGGGGATGTCCTCATCGAGGGCGCGCTGCAGCGAGGCGACCATGCTCCAGTAGCCAGTCCATGTCCTGCCGCGGTACTCGACGGCGAACCTCTCGTCGTCGGGCTTCTCGGACCAGAAGCAAAAATTGAGCAAGTCCATGGTGAAGACGAAGGCGGCGGTGGCCTCGTCCTTGGCCTTGGGATGCAGCTCGTGCTCGGCCCAGGTCGAGGTCGAGTACTGCTTTTGCTCCATCTGGGCGTAGATGGTGGCGGCGGCGCGCTTGGTGGACCTCATGTCGATGGCGACGTCGATGGAGTTGTCGTAGACGAATTCGGCGCCTTCGAGGACGCCCGTCTCCGGCTCATCGTCAATGTTGAGCTTGCCCTGGAAATGCTGGCGGAGGAGGGCCAGGAGCTCGGGATCGGCCTCGTCGTCGGACATGATGAGCCTGGCTGGGCGGGGGGCTCCTCTTGGGATCGAATGAGGTCCGGCTTGTGTCTATTCGGGATCCGCAAGAATCCGACCTTGGGCTTGGCTGCAACTCGATGCGTCTGGCGGTCTGCTGCTTTGTGATCCTTTTACTGGGGGAACGACGGGGCAGCATGGGTTGAACTTCAGACTACTCAGGCTCGAAGAGAGACCCATACCGCTGCGCTGCACTGACCCGTTTGTTTTTTTCTTCTTGGATCATCGGTCAATTGCAGGCGGCCATCATCCCAGAAGCACCCCAAACGATG
This sequence comes from Colletotrichum lentis, assembly GCA_003386485.1. Taxonomy (NCBI): domain Eukaryota; kingdom Fungi; phylum Ascomycota; class Sordariomycetes; order Glomerellales; family Glomerellaceae; genus Colletotrichum; species Colletotrichum lentis. The sequence goes on from NWBT01000050.1 coordinate 578,842, forward strand.
AACCTTCTACAGTCTCATCCCGGCTGCTATCCTTGATCCCCCTGTTCCAATCTTCAATCCGTTGCTCGCCTCGTTGAGGGCTTAGCCAAACAGGTCTGTCAGGACCAAGGACCCAGCGAAACTCCGGAGGTGAGCAAGCGAGATACACCCTTTAGGCAACATTTCAGGCCGGGCCAGGCAGGTATGGCATCGTAAGAGCATACCGAGGTTCTGGCACAATGTGTGCGTCACTGTCTCGTAAGGTCAACTAGACCGCTGAGGTTACAGCGCCATTCAGTGAGCTTCCACTGGGTACAAGCGAGTGGGTTCCCCACCTGACTACTAGGTACTCAGAAGTTAGAACTCGAGCGCGGCAACTCCCCCAGGAACCAACAGCTCTAATCCCTGCTGGATCTCGTCACCGGCTGCCGGTATTGGCTAGAACCTTGCGCCGGGCGATCGTTCCTTCCTCCCGCTGACCTCAGGGAAAACCTCAACCTTCCTTTCGCTGCCTGCAGCCTCGCTCTCCCGTGCTGAAACCACACGCCCTTGTCCCGTCAATCCCACCTAGCGCGCGGCTCATTCCTCCCTCCTTCTTCTCTGATCACTTCCCACCTCGCGATCGCTGCTCCTGTCACAACCCGGCTTCTTTGCGATTCCAATTGGCAATCATCAACGCACAGGACCACGTCTACAAAATAACGAACTGAGCCCCATGGATCCCACTGCCGAAGCAGGCGTTGCTGCAGCTGCAGCTGCAGCAACCGCGCCAGAGGCGACCGCGACGACACCCCCCGCGACGACAACGACGGCGGCCGCCGCACCACCACCAGAGCAACAGCAACAACCTGCGCAGCCGCCCGCGCAAACGACGCAGCAGCAGCAGCAGCAGCAGCAAAGACCTCCTGCCGCCCGGCCGCGTGATCGATTCTATCAGCAGTCACTCGGTGGATCGCTAAATGCCACTGTCAAGAAGGTAAGCCGCAACCATGCCGAGCCTGGCGCATCAGACCACGCGCCTGCCTCCGCCGCAGCACTCATTCAATAACGGCGTCCGTTCATTTCGCGCCCTCTGGAACGACGCGGAAATGGCATCGCCTTTACTTAAGGGTTCAATGGAGCTAACCGCAATTACACAGGCACGCGTTTTGATGGTCGGCGCTGGCGGTATCGGATGCGAACTACTCAAAAACATCGTGCTTACTGGCTTTGGCGAAGTTCACGTCGTCGATCTCGATACAATCGATCTGAGCAACCTCAACCGACAATTCCTCTTCCGACACGAGCACATCAAGAAGTCTAAGGCTCTGGTATGGTCCCTGGCGCTGCGATGCTATGTAGGCTTCGGAGGTACTGCGTTACTGACTATTCACAGGTGGCCAAGGACGCGGCACAGCCCTTCAACCCCAAGGTCAAGATCGTTGCGCACCATGCGAACATAAAGGATTCCCAGTTCAATGTGAAGTGGTTCCGGGACTTTAATATCGTTTTCAATGCGCTGGACAACCTCGAGGCCAGACGGCACGTCAACAGAATGTGCTTGGCTGCGGATGTCCCCCTGATCGAGAGCGGCACGACTGGGTTCAACGGCAATGTTCAGGTCATAAAGAAGGGAATCACCGCATGCTACGACTGCACCCCCAAAGAGACACCCAAGTCATTCCCGGTCTGCACTATTCGAAGCACGCCGAGTCAGCCCATCCACTGTATTGTCTGGGGCAAGAGCTACCTGCTTAACGAGATTTTCGGAACGAGCGAAGACGAGTCCGCGTTCGACAACTCAGCCGATGCCGATAATGCCCAGGAGATTGAGGAACTGAAGAAGGAGGCCGCCGCCCTCAGAACGATTCGCGAATCACTGGGCACCGAAGCCTTTCCTCAGCTTCTGTTCGACAAGGTATTCAACACGGACATTGTGCGATTGGCGTCTATGGAGGACATGTGGAAGTCCAGACGCAAGCCGGAGGCCCTCGACTACAAGACCCTCTCGGACCAGTCGAAGGGCGCCCTTGCATCGAAGGAGGATATTCTCAAGGACGGACAGAACGTGTGGACACCGGAGCAGAATTTCGCAGTTTTCGTCGACAGTCTGGATCGGTTGAGCAAACGTATGCAGGAGCTGAAGAAGGCTCATCAGGACGCATCCGGTCCGGGTCCTTTGATTACATTCGATAAGGATGACGAGGACACGTTGGATTTCGTAACGGCCAGCGCCAATATCCGATCAACCATATTCGGCATCGAGCGCAAGTCTCGCTTCGATATCAAGCAGATGGCCGGCAACATCATCCCGGCCATTGCGACGACCAATGCAATTGTCGCGGGACTGTGTGTTCTTCAGTCGTTCAAGGTGCTGAGAGGCGACTTCACTCAGACCAAAGAGGTAAAGTCAAACTTTGCGGTTGACAGGGCTGTGTGCTAATATTCTCTACGTAGGTGTTCATCTCTCCTCACAACCCTGCTCGTTTGCTCAACTCGAGCAAGTACCGGGCTCCCAACCCAGAGTGCCCGGTGTGCAGCGTATATCAGACGAGCGTATTCGTCGACCTGTCCAAAGCCACGCTCAAGGATCTCGTCGAAGACTTCGTTCGCCTGGAGCTTGGGTACGGCGACAAGGAGTTCGCCGTGAATAACGACGCGGGTCCGCTTTACGACCCAGATGAGACTGAAAACCTACCCAAAAAGCTCAGCGACCTTGGCATCAACGAAGATACATTCCTCACCGTTATCGATGAGGACGATGAAGAGCCCTTTGTCAATGTCGTCATCAGCATCCTGGAATCGTGCGTCTCATCTCCCTATCTAACGTCGAAGCGCCCACTAACACCCTCACAGCAAGGAGTCCTTAGAAGACAAACCTGTCAAGGGCTTGATTGCGGATCATAAACCCATGATCCCTCGTAAGCTCAAGAAGGAGACCCTAGTGGAGTCGAATGGTACAAGCGAGCAGAATGGCAAGCCCACCGTCGACGCTGAAGGAGAATCGGCAAACCTCAAGCGGGCTCGGTCGGATGACGGCGATGGGCCAAGTGAAGCGAAGAAGGTCAAGGTTGCCACGACAAGCAGCGACGACGTGGTCATTGTGGACGATTCAACAGGTGGAGCAATCGTCATCGACGACGACTGATGTTGCAAAGGTTCCTTTCCTCAGCCCCCCCCCTCAACTAGAATGGGGAGCTCTCGTACGTAGTACGCCAGCTCAGACAGCACTTAGCCCGCCATCCAGATTCAGGATGCAGTTGTTGGCATAAGTGTTTTCGGCAAGAAAGACGGCAGCATCGGCAACCTCGTCGGGCCTGCCCAAACGACCGAGTGGAATTCGCTTTTCGAGGGGTTCCCTCGACATTGCTGTGTTTGTTTGTACATTAGTTTTGCTCTGACCAAAGAGCACCCATCTTCGGAATCCACAGAAGTCCAACCTTGCATATGGGGAATATGGGAAGGGGGGGTATGGGAGAGGGTGTTTCTTACAAGCAAGCATGTTGGTTTCTATGTAGCCAGGGACGATGGCATTGGCCCTGATACGTAGCGGTCCCAACTCGACAGAGAGGGCATGGGTGAAGCCTATGGGAAATGTGGTCCCAGCTATTAGAGTTGCTCATTTACAGTGGGAAGATGGTGCCAGGAAGAAAAGACACGGCAACGCTGTGTGTGCGCTATGCACAAGGAACGGAAATGGGAAGAATAGGATGCAAAAAGACCACTTACCAATAATCCCGGCCTTCGAAGCGGCGTAGACACTGGTGCCAGGACTACCCTTTTCGGCCAGCAGACTCGCAATGTTGATAATGCAAGCTGGTAAGTAAAACGACATAGTCAGCAGGACTATAAGCGGAGGACGTGCATCGCATGCATGAGGTTGTCCCATCAGTGCGGGCGTTACGATCGGATAGGTGGTGTGGCAAAAATACAAGAAGAAAAAGGACAAGCGTGAGGGATGTAAGTGTTATGAACATGAGCGTTGCTCTGACTTACCATCCCTGTCTGCGCGCCTGCGCTTCATGCGCTGGGCCATGTATCTCGACATGAAGATTGTGCCCATGAGGTTAGTATCCACAAGCTCCCTTGCAGTGTGCGAGGAGGTGTTTTGCAACAGTTGGAATTGCGCAATACCCGCCGCGTTGACTAGGACGTCTATTTGGCCCGTACGTTGCTGCGAGTGGACGGGGCACATCGCTATTAGTCTGGCGTGTCTTTGCAGTGGAACATTACGCGGGCATGAAGGGGAAGAGGAGAGAGAAAGCAAGGGGGACACAAACCCATATGCCATCCAAGACGGCATCGTCACGGCCGTCGGCGGAGACGTCCATGACGGCGTAGGAGTGGGCGGGCTTATCCTCGCGCGAAGACGTAGCGGTGGCGGCAGACAGAGGGGCAAGGCGGGAGTCAGGAAAGGGTGGCAGACGGGCGCAGAGGTCGCGCAGCTTGTCCTCATTGCGACCGAGGAGGGTGACGAGGGCGCCCTTGGCGGCGAAGCGGGTGGCGATGGCTGCGCCGATGCCGCCGTATGCGCCGGTGATGAGGCAGTGGCGGGCACGGAGGGGAAGGAGGGCGGCCATTGGGTGTAGTATGTGTTAGAAAGAGACAGGGAGAGGAAGAGAGAATTGGGCTGATGGTTGTTCTGTTCGGTCGGGATGGGCCAAAGGGGAGGCCTGGCCAGTTGATGCTGTTCGTTCTGGCGTAGAAGCAGGTGTTTTGTACATATTAGCTGGTGGAAAGGTAGCTTGTGGAAAGGAAATGGAGCTTGAAGCTGTCAACAGGGATGTCTGAGTTAAATCAAGAGTGGGCGAGTGGGTGGGGCAGATGGGTCTATGTACGGCTTCCGTGCTTCGAGGCTGATCATCAAGTTCCAGATCAATCGAAAAAAGAAAAGTACAGTGTGAAATAATGTCCATGATGTCTTTCACTGCTTATTTTGTTGCTATTTTGGGTCTTATTTTCTTTTCTTTTATTGCTTTCACTGTGACATTTACAATTCGCCGAACCAGCGGTCAAGGAATTTGAGATGCAAAACAAAATGCTCTCATTGCTCTCTAAGTCCCCGTTCAACTTTTCGAGGTACAGACAGGCAGTTATTTGTTGGTGAGGTCAGAGTGTCGTGTTCTCGAACGGTAGAAAGAAGACTCTCGGGCGTCGGAGAGGGCACGTTCGTGGGCAATGCAACTGCGCAATGCAACTCTCAATCCGTGTGATAAGACAAGCAAACGACCGGATGGGATGAGACGAGAGCCAGAGGTCCCGAGACTGGAGATCCCCAAGAACAGCGGAGCCTGGCTGGGGAGATGCTTGGATACTTTGGGCGAGGTGCTTGTTTGGGCGCACAGAATGTGCCCCGGGGAAGCGACAATGGCATTAACAAGTCACAAGTGTACTGGTTTTTGCGTGTCTCTGGCGGCTGTTCAGTAGTACCGGACGTCTCCCGATCAAGCTCCCAGATGGTGAGACAGTCGACAGACACGCCTGTCCATTGGGGCATGCATGGTGTGTGTGTGTGTGGTGTGTGTGTGTGTGTGTGTGTGTGTGTGTGTGTGTGTGTATTTGTTCCCCACTCCTTCTGGTAGTGCATCGAAGAAAAATCATTCTCGAGATCTCAATGGCCGGGCTTCTACGTACATCTCTGTAGGGTGTAATCCGTATCCGTACAGGTACAGATACCGCGTTGCAGATGTGTACTAAGTGTACCTAGGTAACGAGTGGACAATACGGATAGCTCCAGAGGCACGGAACTTGGGAGGGGATGAAGGTGGAAAGATCCCTGCCGATCCTCTCTTCAATGAGGCAGCTACGAAGTGCCTACGAAATGAACTAGTGCAATTAGGCAAGCAGTTACATCAGGCAAAGCGTTATTGTTGATGCCAGTGCTGTCAGGTACCGATCAATCTCAGATGCCTCGTGGTGCCAGACACCAGCGCTAGTGCGGGACTCATTCCATCTCATGTCCTTCCTCTACGCACTAATAGAAGTACAAGTACGTTGTTTGGTGTTGTTCGGTGTTGGTTGATCATTGCAGTCTCCGCTGCCGTCACAGGCATTACAAGCACCACAGGCGTCACAAGCTGGCCCGTGGTGCCAGGTACTATGAATGACTGAATCCGAGTACACTGTACCGTTCCCTGAGCCAAGACCTGCTCCTCCCACACCGCGCCACACCCACCACACCAGTGGTTCGTTCGGGTGCCGGTCCAGTTACAGTTTCCCGCGCCCGTTGGTGGTACGCTAGGTACGGACGCAGCATCGCATTCCCGTCAACATTGCTGCAGCTTTGCAAATTTCCTGTCTATCTTGCTCTCTTCCCTCCCCCCCTTCTCTCCAAACGTCGCAGCTTTCGAAATCGCCTTCCCGCTGGTGACCACTTACCACACAACCCGCTCGTTCTCACCATCCGCCAAGCCGTCCCATTCGACCGGCAAATGCGCAGCCTTCTACCAGTCGTCGAGCAAGTGCAGCTGCCTTCGCTTCCAACCTAAACGCTTACACCTGCCGACCCCGACTCTCCCAAGTCCTCTAACCACGCTCCACACGACCGCATAGCTGCGAACCACCACCTCAACCATCACGAGAAAACGGATGGCCGTATGCCTCACGACCGCAATCCTCGACAACGCCTGATGACAAGCCATATCAATGGCGCCGCACCGGCGCCAAAGTCCGATTCGGAGCGCCGCAACGCTACTGCATCGAACCCTACAGCCACCGATCCAGTTGCAATCGCTGAGACCCCCGCCCCGCCTCTCATCACGGTCAGGTCCCCCAGCGACGCGCCCGACGCGGGGCTGAGAAGTCTCGATCATTGTATGCTGCTATGCCCTCCAGCCTTGTGACTGCCTGGCCAGGCTATCTACGGCCCCGAGCCCTGCGCACCCTGGCGCGGTGGTCGTCGCCGCCACCACGGCAACCTACCAAGTACCGAGCTGACCTTGCCCTTGAACAGATAAGAGAGCGCTGCCTTCATGGCGATACCGACTGCGACAGTGGATGCTGCCGCTGATCCGATGGGAGACCCCCTACCTTGCTTACTTGCAGGACACGATGCGCACACCGTGGCTCGACAGCTACTTTGCCATCACGGCGAACCTCGGCACACATACCTTTTTCATGATCGGCTTACCCATACTTTTCTGGTGCGGCTACACTTCCTTCGGCAAAGGGTAAGCGACCGAAACATCATCATGCATGCCTGTTGAGGGACCTATCTGACCAGTGGCCGTCTCCAGTGTCATCCATATCCTTGCCGAGGGTGTCTTCTTCACTGGCTTCATCAAGGACTTCTTCTCGCTGCCGCGACCGCTCTCCCCGCCCTTGCACCGAATCACCATGTCCGGCTCCGCTGCCCTGGAATATGGCTTTCCGTCGACCCATAGCGCCAACGCCGTATCAGTCGCTGTGTACGGCGTGCTCCTCCTGCGCAGCCCTGATAACACCCTGCCGGAATCGACCAAGAACCTCCTTGAGGGACTATCATACTTTTATGCGGTCTCCATCGTGCTGGGTCGTCTGTATTGCGGCATGCACGGCTTCATTGACGTCGTCGTGGGATCGATTCTGGGTGCCGCCATCTCGCTCGTAGAGTTTCATTACGGCCCTCCTTTGGACGCGTACATGCACGGCAGCTCGTGGTGGGCGCCTGTTATCGCTGCCCTTGTCATTATCGTCCTCGTCAGGATCCACCCGGAACCCGCAGATGACTGCCCGTGCTTCGACGACAGCGTCGCCTTCGCTGGCGTCGTGATTGGCCTGGAAATCGGAACATGGATGTATGGGAGGACGTCAATCGATTCCTTTGGGGGATCCGCTCATACCGTTCAGTCCCTTGATCTCGGCGCCCTCGGATGGCACATTGTCCTGGCACGCGTCTTTTTTGGCGTCTTTGTCATTTTCGTGTGGCGGGAGGTTATGAAGCCGACCATGCTCAGGATCCTACCGCACCTTTTCCGTCTCTTGGAGAAGGTTGAATGGAATCTTCCTCGTCGTTTCTTCACGCCGGCTTCCAAGTACAAGGTCATCGATCTAGGATCGAGAATGGACAATCTCATCCCTTCGGTAAGGGACTTTCCCCGCGTAGTCCAGTCCATCCGCCATCCGACGACGCGTGGCCGTTCCGTGTCGATCGGGCCCCAGAGTGCCGCCGATGCGTACGAGACGCTGGCATACCGCGAGCGCCGCCGTCGGGAGAGCATCGGCAGCAACGGCAGCATCAAGAGCAAGGGCAGTCTGCACGAGCTTCGGGAAAAGAGCGGCGACTGGGAGGGGAAGGGGGCGACATCCGGTATACAGGGCCATCTTGGCAACTCGCTGAATGATTTTGAGCGCATGATGGGCACGGGCAGTGTATTGGCGAGCCCAAGCGAGGAAAAGGGCGAGCAGGACCTGACGGTCGGCCAACAGGACGAGATCAGCGAGAAGGAAATGTTCCTGCGACTGATCCGACCCAGAGTGCGATACGACGTCGAGGTGGTGACCAAGCTGGTAGTTTATACAGGTAAGTGCTGTGTCCGCTGGCTTCTCTTCCGTAGGATCCGGCAAACCCCTGAGCGTACCCACCCCCACAATTTCTGACAGGTGACGACAGGTATCGCATGGCTGGGCGTCGGCTTGATCCCCATGATGTTCGAGCTGGTCGGCCTCGGATCGAACCATCTCCGCGCTGCCTAACTCGAGAATCTTGTTTTTCTGGACTGCGCCATTCTGAGATTACCATTTTACTCCGTCTTCTTCCATTTGTCTTGTTGAAAGATGCATAGGTACGGATCTATCGAGAGCCTGCCGGTAGGAGGAACGATGTGTTGCAAAAGAACGGCGCATAGAAACTTTTGACGAAAGCACGACGTACTGTATATTCTTCCGGCGCTTGCATCTACCTATGGACGGCCCTTCGAACCATTTCTTCTTTTCGGCAGGTTCCTAGGTTCGTCCACTCCGTCGTAATGATATGGGCTTTTCTCGGCGTTCAATGGGAAAGGAGGCAGAAGACCGTTGTTTGTGTGTTTGAATTCGGGCGGCAATGTTATGTGGTTTGTTTAGCGAAGGCAGGGGATGGAGAAAGATGACAGAGTCTTTCTGCTTCGAAATGAGGAAGCTGGCTTGTCCGTGGTGGCTACATTCGCTGCACAGTTTGTTTGTGACGTGTATTTGTGTGGCTTTTGCAACTGCATGCATTGTAGATGAGTAAGGTGGCTCTGCAGATAAAGTAATATGCTGCGACAGAGCAGAAGGCAGCGGCAAGCCCTTCAGCACGCCGAACGCTTGTGCGCGACTCACTTCATATCCCCTTAAGTTGTAATGATTCTACCACAACCAACAAGCGAAGTCTCACCACCACACATCATCTTTAGATAGAGGCCCGATTAGGGATAGGACTTGGAGTTAGGATTCAAGATGGGATTAGGATTGGGATTGCAAACAGGTTTACACAATATTGACAGGAGAACAGAGGCGCCCTTGGGCTTCGCCCGATGGAGTCAATGACGGATTGGAAACATGGCTGGACGATGGCTTCGTATCTGAGGCTACTTAGGTGGAGATTTTGACGACCCTTGATGCATTCAATGGGTTGAATGTTCAGGTCAGGAGGTACGTAGCAGACCATTACGGAGGATCATATCCGCTAACTCTTATGCCAGAGCCCTTACGAGCCTCATCAACACTCCTGGGTCAGCCTTGGATGCCGGCAGTCTCGCTAGCCCGCATGCCATGTCGGACCCCCTGCGTGGAGCCCGAGATCCACGTTCAAAGTTCACGCATCTCCAGGGTTGAGGACTGACGTGTGGGGTCCTTGCGATCCAAATTCTCAATGTCCACCCCTCACCGCTGGACTGCGGAGCTGCCGTTACTGGTCTTTAGGCGGTGCTGCTATCCGTACAGGAGGAGCGATCGTGACGATGCCACCCCGCACCCCCTTGGATAAAACACTCTCCGCTTTCTGTCTCTAAGCTTAACGATGGTCCATAACGTCTACAATATCATCTACACTATCATATTGGTGGCAGGTTGATCGTTTGGGCACGAGAGTACCGCAACCGGACAATCACGCACCACGTGGACGCCGACCGATAGTAAAACCTCGTCCCTCCCCTCCTCCGCCTCCTCCGAAGATGCTTCCGCTTGGTACAGGGGGGGGGAGGGTTGGATCCTCGAACGATCGGCGTGCTGCTGCGGGTGATTTTGACCGATAGGGCTGGCATGGATGGATGGGTCCCCGGGACTTCGGGACACGGGGCCATGCCGCGTGCCCATGTCATGCTAGATTATCAGATCTCGAGTAATGCTGTCTCTAATCCCATCCCACACCTCTAAGGATGCAAGCCCCCAAGCTGAAAGACCCTTTGTCACTTTGATGAGAGTGCTGGCTGATTCGCGTTCCTGAGGCGAAACCTGCGGTCCGTCCCTGGAGGGGTGTGTCACTGAAGAAGGACCGACGCACCCAATGGACCCGCATCCCGCGCGGTTGGCAATGCCCGATGGATGACAGCTGTCAGAAGAAGCAACAATACTATGATGCAGTGATCTTGGCATCATTGATATCGACAGCCACGGCAAGTCAAAGCGCAGGGCGGCAGCTTCAGTTATCTGCTCCATTTCTCTCGCTCCGTCAGCGCGACACTAACATGAGCCCTGAAGGCATCCATAACGACAGTGAAAGCTAGCATCGTGCTAGTCGGCCATTGACGGGCTAATAGGGAAATGCAATTTTCCCCGACGAAAGGTTGCGATTTACAAACGGCGACCAGCGAACGACGTCATTCGTTCTTTGGAAATCGTGCCTTGTCGCCTTAGGCATAAGGCAGGGTCTAAGTTAAGCCTAGCGTGTATCTAACAAGGAGGCAGTCGTACCGGGCCGGGTGCTGTTTCCTGCTGCTGGGAAGAGATTGCAGAAGGGAACCGAGAAGGCTCCCACCCCACACACCACCAAGTACCAAGTACTGCTAGCAAATCGCAACCGCATTAGCCCGGTGTTGCAGCTTCTTGCTCGACACCTTTGATTTTTGGGCCTTTCTACCAAAAGCGCAAAAGCGAACCTTTCGAGCATCCTTTGTAACTTAGAAGCTTGCATCCATTCGGACATACTAATCGATGAAGTTTAATCAATCTTTACTTTCAAGATCTGGCGACTTTTGACAGATACTTCCAAGGTGTTTAGCACCCGAGGGAGGGAGGACCTTGAGTGCACCCGCCTCAGTCCTGTGCCCGCCCAGCCCTGGTTCATCAGCTCAGATTCGCCAAAAATCGGCCCATCTTAGCGAACTTACCCAGCCGGAGAGAGCACTTCTCTCTGTCACCTACCTACTCTGTACAGTGGCCAACCACCCCCCGCAGGATCTGATAACCAAACGAACGAACCTGTTCTCCGCAACAAGACGTCTGCACCTCATATTTTCGGCGACTTGATCAACCCAGCCTGCGTACCATTCACTCAACGACGCGACCATCTTCAAGAGGTGCAACCCGAAAGCCCCAAGCCGCATGCACGGTCGCATGTAGTCCCCTTTATAATGTCGACCGACGCTGTCAGCGCTCCTGTCCTGGAGCCTGCGACTGTGCCGGCGCAATCGACCACGACTGCCGACCACAACCAGGAGGAACCTGCGCTTGGTCAGATAGAATGTGCGAAGCCCGCCTTCCTCCACTCCCCTCCTGACAGCAACAACGCGCACAAGTCGGAAGCCAGCGATTCTGAGCTCAGCGATCTCGACGAGGATGCCGTTGATCCTTCTGCGAACGCGACCGCGAAACAAGATGAGCCGCCTGTCGAGGATGACATTGGCGAGGTCCTTCCCGACCACTGGTCTGGGACCGTCCCTGTCTTCAAACCGACGATGCACCAATTCAAAGACTTCAAGTTATTCGTACGTCTCCCGAAGCCCCTCACCCACTACCACTGTATCCCATTACTTTGCCGTCCTCGGCTAACTGTGAATGCGCTTGTAGATGACCAAGGTCGATAAATTCGGAATGAAATCTGGCATCGTGAAGATCATTCCTCCGTCGGAGTGGAAGGAATCCCTTCCGAGACTCGACGACCTCGTGAAACAGATCAGGGTTAGGGAACCAATCAAGCAAGACATCATGGGATCAAATGGAACCTACCGACAAGTCAACATCCTTCATCAGCGATCCTACAACCTTCCGCAGTGGCGACAACTCTGCGATCAGAGCGAGCACCAGCCCCCCGCAAGGCGAGGCGAGCGCCGAGCGAACGTCGAAAAGCCGAAACCCCGATCCGCCCCCAGACCTCGCGCAGAGGCGAAATCGACTGCGTCCGGTTCTAAGAAGAAGGGCCGAGGTCGCCCGCGCCGCGGCAAAGCCAAAGCCAAGGGTCAGGACGAGGACGAGGAGGATGACGCTCAAGACGACGAGAAGCGGCCGATGACCCCAGTATCACCCAAACCGGACGCCGATGTCGAGGTTAAAAAGGAGGAAGTTGTCGATTCAGTGGAGGATCCGGGAATGGATGTGGACGAAGACGAGGAGCCGCGCAGTTTGGGCAGAATGGGCCGCATGGGTGGCGCAAGGCCTGCGAAGCCAAAGACTCAGACTGTCTCGGCTCGTCGGAAGTATAGTAAGAGAGAAGGCTCAGCCATGATTGATGAAAAGGCATTCGAGGATTTCGACTATCAGATGGACGTGTCCGACTACACCCCGGAGCGCTGCGAGGAGCTCGAGAGGATATACTGGAAGACCCTTACCTACGCCCCGCCGCTGTACGGGGCCGATCTCATGGGCACCCTCTTTCACGAGTCAACGGAACTGTGGAACTTAAACAAGCTTCCCAACTTGTTGGATGTTCTCGGCACAAAGGTCCCCGGTGTCAACACGGCCTACCTCTACTTGGGCATGTGGAAGGCCACTTTCGCTTGGCATTTAGAGGACGTGGACCTCTACAGCATCAACTACCTCCACTTTGGTGCCCCGAAACAGTGGTACAGCATCTCTCAAGCCGATGCCCGTCGATTTGAAGCTGCCATGAAGAACATTTGGCCTACCGATGCCAAGGCTTGCGACCAGTTCCTCCGTCACAAGGGTTTCTTGATTTCTCCGTCGCACCTGAAGCAGCACTACAACATCACGGTCAACAAGTGCGTCTCGTACCCAGGCGAGTTCGTCGTCACGTATCCTTACGGCTACCATTCGGGCTATAACCTGGGTTATAACTGCGCCGAGGCCGTCAACTTCGCGCTTGATTCGTGGCTACCCATGGGTAAGATCGCCAAGCGTTGCGAATGTGCACAAGCACAGGACAGTGTTTGGGTCGATGTGTACGATATCGAACGGAAGCTCCGCGGCGAGCCGACTCCCGAGTACGAGGAGACTGAAGACGAAGACGACGACGAAGATGAGGATGAGGACGAGGACGATGCTACCGGCCTTCCGTCACCGCCTGATAGCAATGGCGTTGTCAAGCCGGCTCGGAAGCGGAAGCGCGCAGCTGGAGACAAGGACGGCAAGACAAAGGTCAAGAAAATCCGCCTCAAGGTCAAAACGCGTGCCGAGCCACTGTGCTGCCTGTGTCCCAGCGACATCCCTGGCGCAGAAATTCTACCGACGGACGATGGTCGGAAGGCCCATCGCATGTGCGCACTCTACCTTCCCGAGACGTACATCGACACGGTCGACGACAAGGAGATTATTGCCAACATTGCCAACATCAACAAGGAACGCCTGGACCTTAAGTGTCTGTACTGTCGGTCCAAGAAGGGCGCATGTTTCCAGTGCTCCCAGAAGAAGTGTGCCCGAGCCTACCATGCGACTTGCGCCGCGGCGGCAGGTGTCTTTGTCGAAGAAGCCGAAGTTCCGGTGTTTGGCGAAGACGGAACCGAGTACAAGGAACAAGCATTTGAATTCAGCTGTCGCTTCCACCGCACCAAGCGTGACAGGAAGTATGACGGAGATGCCCTGGAAGATGACACCCGTATCCGCGAGGCGGCCGCAGCGCTCAACAAGGGCGAGATCTGTCAGCTGCAGTACTTCAAGGGCGAAATTTTTGCCGGTGTAGTCGTAGAGAACCGCTCGGAAGAGCAGACGCTGCTTCTCGACATCATCCCCAACGGGTACGCTTCTTCTGCTGCTTCGAATGGATTGGGACTAACACGAACCAGCGATCGTCTCGAGGTTGAGTGGAAATGGCTGCTGTTGCCTGATCCATCCGACTACCACCTCCCGAAGGCATCGGCGAGGGCTATCCCGATGCCGTCTTCGCAGAAAGCCAAGGACCAGCTCAACGCGAAGCGTCCTGCTGACGAGACACCCCGGAAGGACGCTCCGTTCGTTGAAGGCTTCACGTGGGCAGAATTCTACCCATGTAACGAGTGTGCCAACCCGAATCAAGCCAAGGTTAATTTGTCGAAAGACAATCAACTCTGGCATTACCTGGGTAAGACATCAACAGAGGCGAAGGCACAGTACTCCGAGGAGCCCAACAAAGAGATTCACAACCCAAAAAGTAACTTCCTCGACACCATTCCCAAGCCCCCCAAGCCTATGTCTGCAAGCACGGCACACCGGAGGGTGTCAAATCTCCCGCCTCAGCAGTCTCCCATGCTTGTGCCGGGCCCGACCGCTCAGATCGGGCCGAAGTCAGAGAAACCATACGTGTATAAGCCGAGAAAGCCCGTTGAAACCAATTATGCTGGCACGGGATCCTTCACTACACAAAAATTTGCGCCCATGGCCTCACTATCTCTAAGCCCGATGGGTCAGCAGCTGCACTTCGGTTCGGATCCGCGACACCCACCGACAGGAGCCCAATTTGCCCAGCAAAGGTCTCCGCCCGATTCCCATCAGCAACACGCCCCTCGTATTAGTTCTGCCGGGCAAGGCTACTACCAGAGTCCGAACGCGGTACAGCGGGCCAGTCCGTACAGCACACCGGGCTCGCAGTCGGCGGGCGGCGGGCGGCCAGCGCAGCAAACGTGGGCGACGCCGTCGCAGAACCCCAAGCCGCTACTACCACATGGCAATTCCCATGGCTCAAGCCAGCAAACCCACCGCAGATACTCGGTTGCACACACGCCTTCCGTTGCTATGAAGTATGCATTTTTCCAAGTACACCACAACAGGTCAGAATCACCCCTCCTTCATGTTCTCAAACGTTACTTACGCCATTCCCAGGGACTCGAAGACGTACCGAACCCCATACGCGCCGTGGGGAGGCTTCACCAACGGGTATGAAGGAAATCTGAGAGCTCACCTTATGCGGACGTCTCCAGAAGTGTTCTTCAAGAACCGACAAGGCTCTGTCCAGGGAGGCACTCCGACGGCAAACCCGCCTGCTGGTCCACAAGCACCGGCCTATGGTAGTCCGTACTACAATACACTGACAAACACAATGCCGCACGGCTCTATCGGCATGTGCGGTGTGAAGACAACGGCTCCTTCGCACTCGTCGCCTGCTCAACAGGCGCCCCAGGACGACGCAGAGCGACAATATCCTGCATCAATGTCCCCATCTCCCTCAGCGAACGTCCCACAACTCATGCCTAATGGCCATGGAAATGGCTGGCATATGCAGCAGCCGCAGTCGACGCCGCTGCATCCAGCAATTCGGCCACAGTACGGGACTTGGCCAAAGCAGCCGCAACAGCCTGCGCAATCTCCGTCCCGAGCGGTGCAGCAACAGTTCTCGCAGCCACCTTCGCAACAGCAGACGCCGCAACGGCCCGTTGCTAGTCAGTCTCAGCAGAGCCAGGCGAAAACAACTCAGCCTGTAGCAAAGCCTGCTGCGCCGAAGGTCCAGTATAAGGTACCACCATCACTTCAGCAACCTTAACTGTAAACCCTTTTTGAGCCCAAACTAACAAGTCGCTAGATCCCCGAGAAGCAAACGCCGGTTCCCTTGCCAGCCAAGTACCTTGCGGCCATGGGCAAGCTGCCCTCGACAACTACAACTTCCCGGACCAGCTCACAGTCTGGGGCGAAGTCGCAGGGTACCGTCAGTCCATCCTCAGCCTCTGGTTCGGCCGAAGTCACAACCCGAATCGCCCCGGCTACCGACGCTCATGCTCCGCCGACTGAAAGTAGCGCTCTTCCGCACTCGCCGGCAAACTCGAAATGTCCTATGGCGCAGGCGGGCCCCCGGGCCCCTCAGACCCCTGTGCCGGTACCGTATGCCCCGGCGCCGGCTTCTAACTCTCGGATGCCGTTCACGAACCAGTCTTCGACTGTGGCGTTTCCTCGACAGGCTTTCCAGGCTATTCAACCCACTCCGCATCACACCCAAGTCTGTACGGCACCTTCGTCTCAGCACTTTTCGCAACCGATGAGCCAACCCCGGGCTGAGCATCACACTCTGAACCCTGCAGAGATTCTCGCACAGATTGCCACGCAGCCACGAATGAACCCGCCTACGCCTACGACCCCGTCGCACCAGTCTATGCCGTCACCAGTATCGCAGGCCGCCGCTGTGCCACCTTATCAGCATCACGGTTCGAGTTGGGGGGTTATGCAGCAGGGGCAGCAGTCGCAGGGTTACGCGTCTGCGCCAGGACAATATTCGCAGTCGGCGACGCACCATCACCATCAACCACAGCATGAACTCCATCATCCATACCAGGGCCAGGTTCAGCACCAGCACCAGCATCTGTATCGACCGCCGCAGCACCAGCATCAGACTCAAGTGGGATCCATGCAGAGCGGAACGCCGCACTGCCCACCTTCGCAAGTCGCTGGAGGGGAGGTACCTCTTCCGGAAGTTCCCGCGGATTCAACGGCGCTCGTGGAGAGAATGATGCAAAACCTGCGCCGCGCCGCATTCCAAGGTTGATTTAACAAGTAGGACATCCACAATACGCGTTTAACTTTTGGGAAGGCGAGGGAGAAAGAGACCCAAAGATGAAACATCAAAGGCAGGATGTGTACGGCATAAGAGTGCAAGGTTCTTGATCTTTTTTATTGGCGTTGGGCGGTATTCCACCCGCCCGGGATTGCTTTTTCCAGGGTGATCATGGATGGACGGGGCGGATGGGTGTGTTTCTTTGCACAGCGTACAGTAGCAGTTCGGAAACGGGACAATAGGCTAACCGGGCCCAGGTAGTAGACTGACGTTCCAAATGTATATGTAACGAACGTGTCTTTTTTCCCTTAAAGAAACAAATCTCAGCCTGTTTGTCAAGCAGTCATCTCCCTTTGCATATTACTCCCGTTCCCACGGCCCGTTGAATGGAATCGGTGGTTGGAGGGGTGGCCTACGATTCATCACTTCACCTGGTAGGTATTATGATTGGCTGGAAGCGGATCAAAAAGGGAAACGTAAACAAAATCTGATTTCTTTTAATTTTTCTCCTTTTTCCTACAAGCCGGCTACTTTCTGCTGACTATAACCTGGCTGTGATATGCACTTTATCTCGTCTGCCGATTCCAATTGATCTTCCACCATCGGTTCATGCGTACTTGTTGGCGACGAGCCACTCCTTCAGCTTCTCGGCGTCGCGCTCGCGGTAGGCGGCGCGGCCGCGGACCTTGTCTTTGACGGTCTCGAGGGTGCGGCTGAAGGCGCTCGTGTCCTTGTCGGCGAAGAAGGCCTCGATGTCGTCGACGGCGGCGAAGTCGGTGAACTTGCCAAGCGAGACCTGGACAAAGCGGTCAACAACAATGGGGTTGCCAAGTTTGGCGACGCAGGCGTCCCAGTTGGCCTTGACGTAGTCCCACTGCAGCTGTCGGGCGGCCGAGTTGCCGGCGAGGGCGGCGCCGAGGGAGTGCATGTCGCCGGCGGGGACCGAATTTGAGGCCGGGGCGGGCGGGGACTTGTTGAAGAGGAAGGGCAGGAGGTCGTTTTGGATGATCTCGGGATCGCGCACGAAGCCTAGGTTGGAGAGGCAAATCTCCTTGCCGTCGATGGCTGGCGTCGTGAACCACTCCTTCTTGAGCGCCTCGACAGCACGGGCCGTGTCGTTCTTGATGGCGACGCGGAAGACGGGGGTGCGGAGGGCCGGGTGCAGGGGGTTGGACTCGGGGGACTCGAGCCAGGCATTGAAGCGCTTGGTGGCCTCCTCGGTGACGCTTGTGTCTATCTGTCAGTCTCGAACGATACAAAAGGGTGGTGGATGTAGGTAAAGATGTAAGAGTGGTGGTGACGTTCGGCACTTACCCAGCATGGCCGTTGGCGCCGGCGGTCACGAGGACTCTCTTGCGTAGGAGGCCGTCGAGGTAGCTCTCGCCCTCAGGGAAGTCCCAGCCCATCTTGGCGACGACATCGTTGATCAGTTTCAGGGTGAATGCCTCGAGGCCCTTCTTGATGGTGTCGTCGTCGCCGAAGATGGACTTGACGAGTGCGATGGAGTCGAGGACCTGGCTCCAGACAAGGTAGTTGTCCTCCTTGGCGAAGCCCTGGACGAAGGACAGCAGGGCGGCGGTGGTGCCGTAGCCGGAGAAGGCGAGGTCGGCGGCGGAGCCGATGATGGCGATCCTGTCCTCGGTAGTGAGGCGGTCGAGCTGCTGGCCGAGCTTCAAGAGGCGCTCGGGCGGGTAGTTGACGCGGTAGAAGCCCGAGGCGCCCGAGTTGAGCTTGTAGAAGTCGGTGTCGATGTCGCGGATGGTGTCCTCCTTCGTCTCGAGGGACAGTGAGGTGACACCCTTGGCGCCGACCTTGCCCTCGAGCTCGAGGGGGATCCACCAGGTGGTCTCATCGTCCTCGGGCTTGACGTCGCCAGTGGACAGGAAGCGGGACTGCTTGACAGAGATCTGGCCAGGTTCCTCGGCGACAGTCAGGACGGGGTGGCCGATCTTGGAGATCCAGGGGCCCATGATCTTGTTGACGTCCTTGCCCGAGGCGTCGGCGAGAGCATCCCACAGGGCCTTTGTCTTAGCGTTTCCGTACTGGTGGGCCTTGAGGTAGTTGGAGACGCCCTTGAGGAAGGTGTCAACGCCCAGGTGGTTGGCGAGCATGCGAATGGCGGAGCAGCCCTTGAGGTAGCTGATGTGGTCAAAGATCTGGTTGACATCGAGGGCGTCCTTGACGGGGACGTGAATGGCGTGGCTGGCGCGGATGCCGTCGAGCTTGAAGGCCATCTCCATGCCCTCGTTGACGAACTGAGACCAGACCTGCCACTCAGGATGAAGGTAATCGGTGGCGTGCCATCCGACCCAGGTGGCGAAGCCCTCGTTGAGCCAGAGCTCATCCCACCAGTCCATGGTGACGAGGTTGCCAAACCACTGGTGGGCCAGCTCGTGGGCGACGACGTAGGCGACACGGTTGCGGTACCTGGCTTCCGAGGTCTTCTCGTCAAAGAGGACGGCGGTGGTACGGTAGGTGACGAGTCCCCAGTTCTCCATGGCGCCGTGGGTGAACTCATGAACGGCGAGCAGGTCAGCCTTGGGCAGGGGGTACTCGATGCCAAAGATTTCGGAGAAGAAGTCGATAATGCGGGGCGCGTGCCACAGGGCCCAGCGACCCTGCTCCTTGAGCCCGCGGGTGGTGTAGACGCGGACAGGCAGCTGCTTGCCGTTGTAACGGCGCTCGGTGAATTCCTCGACGTACTCGAAGTCGCCAACGGCCCAGGCAAGGAGGTAGGTGCTCATTTTGGGGCTCGTCTCGAAGGAGACGAGCTGCCAGCCGTCCTTTGTCTTCTTGGTGTCCTTGACGGGCATGTTGCTCAGGGCGACCTGGTCGTCGGGGATCTCAATCTCGAAATCGAACGTGGCCTTGAGGTTTGGCTCGTCGAAGCAGGGGAAGGCACGGCGGGCATCGCAGGACTCAAATTGGGTGCTGAACATGTAGTGCCACTCGTCGTCGCGGGGCACCGACTTTGCGGGCTCGACGGTGGGCTTGTACTTGCTGCGGTAGAAGCCGGCCATTTCGTTGTTGATGATTCCCTCGAACTCGATGGTGAGGACGGCCTTCTGGGCCTGGGGAATCTCTTCATCAAAGGTGATGGTGGCGCGCTGCTGCTTCTCCGCGTAGGTGAAGTTGGTGGTGTTCCATGATTGCGTCGACTTTGTGTGGCCGACGGCGATCTTTGCGTTGAGGAGCTTGATTTCAAGTGTGTTGAGGACGATATCCTTAGTGGATTTAACAACCTCAGCGTCGATGCTGTAGGAAAGCCATGAAGAATTAGCAAGGAGCCCAAGTTTTGTTATTGTTGAGGATGCAAGGTTGCCAAAGCTCTTGAGCTCCAGCTCGAGCTTAAGCTCGGGCGGGGTCGGTGGCGGCTCGGGTGTGGTGTGCATCCTTACGTCACAGTTCCCTTATAGGTCCAGTCCTCGAAGTTGAGGTCGCGGAGCGACAGGACGTAGTGGGAGGGCCGGATGGACTCCGGGAGGACTTCGCGATCAGCCATGTTGCCAACTCTACTGGCGTACAAGGCCTTGTCGGATGTGGTGATGGTCGAGCAGTAGTTGCGGCGGCGGTGGTGGGATGGTGCGGGGAAGACGGAGGAAGGTCTGCTGCGGCGGCTATGATGGCGGGGGCCAAGGTTTTATGTCAATTTCCAAGAACAAAGAGAGAGAGAGAGAGAGAGAGAGAGAGAGAGAGAGAGAGAGAGACCAAGAAAAGTCGAGGTGCTGGCTCCAGGAGCAGAGGAAGACTGGGAAGAAAAAAGAAGAAGCACAGCTCCACAAAGTGCGGCCTTCCTACTTGGGACTCTTTGCAGAGCGGCAAGCGGCAATGGACGGTGGGTTTCTGGTTCGTAGATAGAGGAGTATGGATAGGTAATAGTGCGTGTAGCAAGCAATGTAAAGTGAGAGAAAGACAGAGACACAGGGTGGGAGAGAGTTCCAAGGTGGATCAGTGGTGATGCCTCCGAGGTGAGGGGCAACGAGGGGCAGACAAAAGGTCCCTGCATGGGTAAGGTTGGTTGGCCAACTTCTCTGGGCCAGCCACTCATGAGTAAGCCCGGTGGTCGGCGGTGTCCACCAACACTAGAAGTTAGTGTGCCGTCGGCCACTAATACCTTCCAGTATGGGCAGCGGGGGGAGAGTCTGGTGTGTTATGATACGGCTCAGGCGATTGTTACATAGGTAGTCAAGATGGGTAAAAGTGACCCTCTCAGAGCTGCTAAGCCTCTGCTATCCGCGACGGGGGATGGAAAGGGGTTGGCTCAAAGGATGGAGACGACGGACGAAGGACGAGGAAGGATCGGACGAGTGTCAAGACAAAAAGAACCAAACGTCAGCATACCTCAAGGCGACGAGGCCATCGCGGGCGATTCGTCCGACATTTGGGGCAGGCCAGAGGGGATGAGCTGTGCCGCGAGCGGTCGGAGTACTGTAGGTGGCGGTAGAGGTGATGGCGACAACTGCTTGGACGACGGGTGTGTTCGAAAACCGGCGCCCCAAGTCGAGGTTGTATAAGGACGGAGCAACAGACGGTGTCGTTGACCCGAAGGAGTGCACAGAAAAGGGGGTGAAAGGCGGTGATGGTGGTACAGTGGCCCGGAGGACAAGTCGGCGACACGTACGTCCAGCCAGCTGCCCGGCCGGGTTCATCTTGTCGTTCAATGAATGACTCAATCAAGCAAGCAATCACTCTAGCTGATGACCATTTTCCCCGCCAGCCGGACCTTGCTTTCTTCGTCGTTGGTGATGGAGAACGGTCCACGGATCGGGGGCACGGAAAAATCTCTGCCAAATGGTTGTTCCAGTGTTCCAGTGTCTACCTAATAAGGCATCTCTGTATCCGTATCGGTGCTTGTATCTGTATCCGTACCTAGGTACCTAGGTACCTAGGAAAGGTGTTTATGGAGCCTGCGGTGGCTTGTGCTCAACATAAAGTCCCTTTGGGCCTGCCGGACGGACCTGCCGACCTAGGTAGGTAGGTAGGTAGGTATTCGTACCAACAATTAGGTACAGCTAGCTACCTAATCGTGCCACGCCCCCACTTTTCTCAGGTTTCGCAAGCTCACCCGCGTCAGCAGGTGCTTACAGGCTATACGCAAAAACCACCTATACGTAAAGGTTAATACCCTTATTTTTTCCTCCTTTATATTACTTTTTGTAACTATAAGTAAATATAATAAAAACATTAAATCTTATATTATTAAGGCTTCTAAAGCGCTTACTGTTAATAGTAACCTTTTAATTAGTTAGGCAGTAGAGTTATTTAACATACTATACTACTGCTTATATTATTACCTCTAAAGCTAAGGTACTTAAAAAAACTACCTTATATCCTATACTAAACCTACGTGACGTAGTGGTATACGTCTAGCAGCGTCTATACGCTCTACATACAGATAGTTAGTTTAATTCTAACTGTAGGAAGCTACTTTTATAGAAGTCTAATTAGCTACTAGAGCCTTATAAAAGTAAAGCCTTAGGCTCTACATACATAATAAGGCTCTAATAATAGTGCACTACACCTATATATTATGTTTTCCCTTTATAATAATCCTATATTATATTAGGTAAAAATAAGCTAACCTTCTAATGTTTAATAAAATAGAGTAGTTTTCCTCCTATATAAATTATAGGAGGTTTTTCTCTCTACCTATATAGATTAATAAGTACTATATATATAGAATAGTGTAAGGGAATACCTTACTAGTTCCTACCTAGATAGTAAATAATATAAGACTCCTATTACTGTAATCCTACACTAAATTAATAGCTAATTAAGAGGAGGTACTTTATGCCTATATTAACTACCTTAATTATATAAGCCTTTAAATACATAAGGAGCTTATAAGGGATACTACTAACCTTCTCTTTTATAAGGCTGCTAATAAGGCTAATACCCCTACTATTAGTATTAATTAGGTTAGTAGGTTTATTAAGAGGTATAATTACTTTTATATAAAAGAGAAAGTGCTAAATACTACCTACTAAAAGGCTAAAGATATTAATAGTATTAATAAGTACTTCTTCTACCTTAAGAAGGTTTTTAACTACTATACCTTCTAGCTTAAAAATATATAGAATATAGATTTAAGAACGCTAATTAAACTAGCGTAGAACTAATTAGATCCTGCAGTTAAGATTAGTCACATAATGCAAAAAAAAAAAAAAATAACAGCAGTTAGCCTAATATAAGCACTATACCCTATTCTTATGCTATTAACTTAGTAAGGTAGCTTGTTTAAGAACATATAGTACTATAGGGGTTAGTATAGTCTACCTTAATGCTAGATTAACTTACTAGAGATAGCTTTGCTCTTAAGGTCTATACTACTAAGGTCTGCAGTAAGAACTCTTAACTATAGAGGTATTTAACCTTAAGAGGCAGGCTTATTAGGTATATATAGTCAGCTAGGATAGAATCTCCTAGGATTCTCCTATTAACTATACCTATAACCTACTAAACCTGCAGTTTAGATAAATTATCCTAAAACCTACTAAAGTAACTAAATTAAATCCTCCTTTCTAATCTTATTAAGTCTAATCTTATTAACTCCTTATCCTTAGTTATACCTACGCTTAACCTAAACAACCCCTTTAAACTAGGCACCCCTCTTAATTATAACCCCTTAGAGGTTATAAAACAGTTTATAACAGCTTAGATAAGCTCTATTATTAAGCAGTACAGAGGGAACTCTCTATATAATATTATTACTATTAATAGTAGAATAGATAACTATATAGTAATTAATATTACTAGTATTAGATTAGTAATCTTACTTCTTAACAGCCTAGCAGCTAATACAGGCCTAATTATTAGGGTAAAGTAGGCCCTATAGTAGTAGCTCTACTCTTTTGTTAGCAGGATAGCCTAGAAGCAGGATAATATATCTAAAATTACAATAATAAAGGAGCACTTAGGCTAGCTACAGGCAGTAATCTACGCTATCTAGTAGGTGTAGTATAATTAAGGCTAGACAGAAGTAGAGATTTTGCTAGAAGCTCTAAGGATACTATTAGTTAGAAACTTAATGTAATAGTTATACTTAATATATGTCACTAGACCTCTAGAAAATAAAACACATTTACATAATGCATAGCCTAGAAGGGTATAGAATATAGATAAGATAGGCTTTTAGATTAGGACTAGTAAGGATGTAATAGTTATTACTAAGAAGAAGTAGGAATACTACTTTAGTATTTTATTAAATAAAGAGTCTTACACTACTATTAAGGCTATCTCTACTAGCAGTAAAGTTATTTTAGCTTTTCTTATTCTTTTTAGCGTTAACTATATAAGTTAATAGTATAACCTTCTAGAGCTAGCTAAGGATATAGTTATTAGTATCTTCCCTACTAGTTATACTAATAATTAGCTTATATATAACTAAATTTAGTATTTTAGCTAGTATACTAAGAAGTATACCTAAAGCACTTATTAACTTCTCCTCCTTAATAGGTATAGCTTCTATTATATAATACTATTTATTAAGTATTATAAGAAAAAAAAGATTATACCTTTTAGCTTCCTACTTTACTTAATCTATCTCTTATAGCCTCTAAATATAGTAGTCTTCTAGCTACTAAAGCATTACTACAGTAAGGCTATTAACACTTTTATCTAAGATAGTTATACCTATATCTTAAAGCTAGAGTTTCTTAGCTTTATCTAAGAGATTAAAAAGTAAGCCTTTAAAAGCACTATAATTATATTTACTTTCTAAGAAGCTAAGATCTTACTATTTAATCCCTATAAGGTCCTTACTAAGATTAAGGTATAAAAAGGTATATCTACTTCCTCTTATATACCTATTATATCTAAATTAGAATACTTCTTACCTTTTAGAACGCCTTAGATATATAGGAAGCTTAATATAGTTAGTAACTATCTTCTGCAGTCTATAGAGAAGCTACTTAACTAGTCTTAATAGCTTTAATATAATATAAAGATACTAGTAATATAATAAAAGAAGCTTTAAGGTAGAATATATTAATTTATATATAGTACCCTTATTTAAGAGGTAGAGTTAGTATAAATAAAGAATAACCTTAGCTATATATATCTAGTAGATAAGGTCTAATAGGTATATTAAAAAGTAAAAAATAAGTCTTTATAAGTAGGAGGTATATTAATAAAAAAGGAGGCCTATTAGATTACTACTATAAAAAAGAAAGAAAGTATTAATAATATAGAGCTTTAGCTTTAAAAGGCCTATAAGAAGGTATTTATTAACGTAGTAAAAGCAGCCTAAAAATAGTATATTAATAAGAGACTAGATCCTACTTATATAACTAAGACTAAAAGGCCTAGGAGGTATCTACATTAATTCTAATATATAAATAGCTTTATTTAGTTATATAGAAATAATACCTTTACATATAGGTAGTTTTTGTATATAGCCTATAAGCACCTACTAACGTAAGTAAGCTTATAAAACCTAAGAAAAGTAGGGGCGTAGCATAATTAGGTAATAAACCCTTACAGCACAGTCGATCAGCAGCTTCTTGTCCATCACTGTTGGAAAACCAGCAGGAAAAAATTATAACTGCGTCATTCTAGCTGGATCAACCAAGTTATGCTTCCATTGCTCTCTCTCTCTCATCGTGCTTGTATGAGGTTCTTACCCAAATCCCGCCATTCGCTTCCCGGGCACATCCTCAAGCCCGTGTGGTTGTGTACCGTGTGCCCTCGTCCCCGTCCATTGGACGAATTCCATGCCGCCCCATGAGTTCGCTGTAAGAACAAAACAAAAAAGCCCAACGCGTCAAACCATGCCGTGGACGTCTATCGAAAGCAGCCAGTACAAGCCTCCGCCAACTCCCGTCCCATTCGAGCCCGAACAAAGTAACAAGTACATCATCACGTCGTCAAGGAAGTCATCCGGAAATGCTCCCCGCCCGCTCTCTACTCGTATATCGTACTCATCCATGCATACACACACGTGCTTTCTTCGTCATGACCTCTCAACACGGGCTTCCGTTGCCTGCTTCACCCTCCGCTGCCATCTTGGCCGCCACCTCGTTCCACCACAACCCGTGCGCCGCTCTGTCCACGGCGCCCACCTTGGAGATCTCGTCCAGCATCTCCCGCGCCTGCACCGCAAACTCGGCCAACCCCAGCCCGGCCAGCTTCTCGTGTGCCGTCGTCGCAGCGTTGAGCTTCTCTTTGGCCGATCCTGCCGTCAGCCTGGCGTTCATGTGACCTCGGAGTCGCGCCAGCAAGAGTCGCAAAACGGGCTCCGTCGGCTCCACGCCCTTCCTCATCGAGTCGTGGCTGGCCTTGAGCACCTTGGTGACCAGTGCCTTGAGGTGCGTCTTGGTCGCCGCTGGCATCGACCGCCCACCCTCGAGCGCCGCCATGACGCCCTGTGCTATCGAGTCCATGTTCTCGTGATCCGCCTCGAGCACAGCCGTGATGCGCGTTGCCTCCGTCTTCCACGGCGTGCGCACGTCCCGCTTTAGGAGGTTCTTGCATTGTAGTAGGATCGCTCCCGTCGTAACGATGCGCTGCGACGTCAGAGACAAGCGCGTCATGCGCTTGTAGTCCAGGCCCAGCATCTCCGGTACTGTGTCGGCGGCGATAGGTGCCGGCTGAGTAAAGCAATCGACGAGCAGTTGTGCGTAGATTTTGTCGTCCGTCGGCCGAGACTTTGTGTGGTTGATTCCTTCGGGATCTCGTTTGCGGGCTTCGGCCAGCACCTTGGAGCGCGCCGTACGCCACGCCGCCTCGGCCGCGTTGAGCCCGTGTTGACCACTCTCCAACGCCGTCGCAAACCTCTTCTTCTCATACTCGGGGGCAGACTCGATGAGCTGCGGCGCCGCCGTTGAGAACATGTAGTTGACGTAATCGCAGAGCATCAGGTCCACAAACTCCGTCAGCGCCTCGACTCGGTCCACCAGGCTTCCGTTCTGGAGCTTGTTGTCCACCAAGTCCTTGACCTCGTCATCACGGAAAGGCGCGCACAGCTTGGGCAGGAGCGACGCCATCGAGACAAAAAACTTTTCATACGAGAAGCTCCCCATCTGGAACTGGCGCTCAGCCACCTCTACGTCCAATATCTCGCCTATCGTGTTGTGCATGTACGCGCCCGCCTTGACCAGCCGTTGCAGGTTGTCCTTGAGGTAACGCATCATGATGATGAAGTAGCCAAAGCTGGCGTCAAGGTTGTCTTCTGCCATGCTCGCTCGCATCCCTGCGAACAGGGGTATCTGAAGGGCAGTACGGTGCTCTCGGTACTCGCTAGCGGGGATGCGGTACTCTCGGTTGATGGCGAGCTCGTGCACCACGATCCTGTTGTCAGGTAGTAGGCCGCTGAATCCGGGCTTGATCTCGATGGGCTGCGGCTTCGTGTGCCCCTTGGCCGGCGTTGGCGGCGGCGTCAGCGTCTGAGTCTGCAACTCCGGGGACACGAGGCTCTCGGCAGTGGCAGATGCCTCTCCGGGAGCGTTCTCGGCGACGCGGGGCTTCATGTCGCCCGTGGGCTTCTTAGCGGCCCGCGCCTTGCGTGCCTTGCGAACGGCGTCCGCAATCATTTTCTTGCCCCTCTCCTGGCCGGCGAGCTTCTTGATCCGCACAATGAGCTGGACTTGGTTGCTCTTGACGCTCTCGCGGTACTGCTCTGCGGCGGCGTCATCGGTGCTTTCCTGAACCGTCTGCAGGATCATATCGAGCTCGACAAACTGCAGGAGCATCAGCTGCACGAGCGACTCCGAGTCACGAGACTTCCACGCGAGGAACGCGTTATAGAAGGTGGCGTAGATCTCAGGCAGCGCACTCCGTAGGGTCGGTGGAGGGGTGTAGTTGTTAGCGGCAGTCAAGCGCGACATAATGTTCTCAAAAGAAATCAGGAGATCCCGGGCCTTGGTCACGAGGTCCTGCAGCTGGGGATTAGCAAGATCGTTACTGGGCAGCGGTTGAGGCTGTAACAATCCAACCTGTTCCCTGTTCCCCGTGCCGTCCTTGTTGCTCAGGACCTGTGTGGGGTGGCCCAGAATGAGGAAGGCGCTGAGAAAGGTACGGACGGCGGCCATCTCGTCGACCGACCCCGTGTCGCCCTCCTGCAAGCCGCAGATGCGCAGTATGCGGGCGGTGCGTACGAGCACCTTTTCTTGGCCCAGTAACTCGAGGACTTCGTCAAAGGACGTGTCCCGCACGCCCTCGATGGTGAGCCCCAGTTCCGAGAAGTCGGCGACAGCCTTCTTCCTCATGTGGCTCTTCCACCACCATTGCAGCCTCGCGGCGGCGTCGGTCTCGCTCAGGGGCGAGGCGTCTGCATCGGCGTCGGCGTCAACGTCGGCGGGGTTGAAGGACGTCTCGGTCGTCTTGCGCGAGACCAAGCTCTGGCCGCGGGCCCGCTTGGTGGCATGTCGGTTCTTGAGCTCCTCCCTCCGACGCTCGGCCTCGGCCAGGCGCTCCTCCATCTGGATACGAAGCTTGACCAGCTCGCGCTCCCTCTTGTCCTTCATGGTCTCAGCGACGGCCTTGGCCCTCTTGACCTCTTCGGCACACGAGGCGACGATCTCAGCCAGGTTCCGCTCGCGGGCCTGCTGGGCGGCGAGGGCTCGCTCTTCGGAGAGAGAGGTGTCACGGTGGTTGGCCTTGGCCATGGCGGCTCTCAGACGAACCTTTTCGGCATGGGCGGCACGGTCGGCGAGGCGTGCTTTTCGGTCTTCGAGAAAGGACGTGCGGCGGAGATGCTGTGCGATCTGCTTGCTCTGGGGGGCGCCATGGCGGTTGAAGGTCTGGGTAGAGGAGCAGCGGGAATGGACCGAGGAGATGGAATTGCGACGTGACGAGGCGGCCGAGTCCTTGCGACGAGCCTGAGACGGACGGTAGAAGCGGGCGGCGATGTGCGGCGGCGGGGTGAAGATGCGACCGTCGGCGTCGTCTATCGCGTCGTCCATCTCCTCATCAGAGATGGGAGGCATGGACAAGTCGACGTCTGGCGGGTCCAAGGTAGATGATGGCGAGCCGACCGACTCCTCCAGGTTGCGCGAAGGGTCAGTGAGGTCTGCCGAAGGGCGACGCATGTTGACGGCGTGCCCGGCTAGGGTGGGTGTTTTGGGTGTTCGAACGGGTGGTTATGTTTGTTGCGCAGTCGTGAATGCAGACAAATAGACGGTGGTACTGTTGGGTCGAAGAGATGCGGGCGGGTTCGGTCTACTGTCTTGCCGACAAATCGTTCGGTGTTATGAGTGATGTGGTGGTGCGAGGGGTGGTATAGGTAAGGTGAGACAGTGTATAGATAGTCCTGGTGGATTGGAAAAGAGATGAAACCTGCCTGCGTTGCCTGGACGGGGAAAACGCGAACGGTCGAGTGTATTTATGGCAACGTCGGGCAGTAACGACAACAGAAGAATGACACTCTTAGACTTGGGCCCGAGAAACAAAACAATAGGGTATAAGACAGAACCGAAGGGGTTGGAACAAGACGTCTGCCGTTTAAAAAACAAGCACGGGGCGGTGCTGGATGTATGCAGTGATGGGAATCTGTGAGGGTTTGCGATCAGTGGGGAGGTTGGAAATCAGCAATAGGCAAGTCGTAGTAATCATAGCTGGACGCGGAGTGCAGAGTGCAGGTGCAGGTCAGGTGCGATGGCTGGGTAGTCTTAGGCTGGGGCCTGGGCTGGCGGGCAGGCGGGTTCGAAGGGTCTAAACCAAACACAACAAACTGGAATGACGGAAGCTTCCAGTTTCCCATACTCGCCCATCCCCTCCTGCCCTGCTGACCGAGCAGTGAGCACTGGCGCTATCGCTTAGGATCTGCAGGTATGACAAACAGTGCACCATCCACCAACCTGCACTAGCGCATTTCGCATCTCCCTCTTCAGCGAACATCTCATCCACTTACTAAGTTATGCCTTTCGATGATGCACCAGGGGGGGGGGCTTTTCGTGCTTGTCAGAGGGACGGCAAAAGCACCGGCCAATTTTTATTTTTTATTTTTTTTCTTTTCCCCTTCCCAAGTGATGAATTCGTCGTCCAGCTTGCACAATTTGGTTTCGACTGTTTGCTCCCTGGATACGTGGCTACTAGAGATGGTGCAAGGCTGGTGCAAGATGGCGGGCGCTACCCGATTGGGCAAGGCGTAGGCGTCATAACCAAGAGATGGTGCGACTTCCGTCACGTGGGAGGTCCGGCCCTGTGGCACCCCCCCCGTGGACAACCACCACCGCCCGCCACGGACACCTCCCAGCGGCTGTGGCGCCTACCGGACGACCAGCCTTTCCCAAGCCCACGAGCCCAAGCCCACGCCCGTCCGGCTCGTCGTGGGCTCAACGGTCGGGCGCTCTTGGTGAAGCATGCTATTGACATCGCTGGAAACAGCGTGCCCCCACCAAACAAGGGTTGCATCTTCAAACCCACCTTTTATCTCGCATCACTCTTGTTCTGGCTTTGCACCTCGTTCCCGAGCAGGAGAGACATCTCCGATAACGGGTGGGCCATACGAGACTTATATCAGGGCAACTCCTATGTCGTCTTTGAGAAAAACAGCTTCTCCGGTCGGTCATTGCTTCGAAACACAAGCCTCCTCTTCGTCATGTGACAGAATAACCCGACAGCGCCCTGGTGGAAGACACGCCGTACACGATGTGACTGAGAAACATAAATAAATAAAAACGGCGTTACTACTCTGGCGGACTGGAGTAGTTTGCCGACAGACTCTGAAGCAGCATTTATTAGGCTTCGCGGGTGTTCAGAAGTGGGCTATCAAAAGGAAGCTTCTGTTGCAGGCACTAACATCAGAAGTTGACAAACCCAACTGTCCAAGCTTCGTATAAGCATTGCTCTCTGTGAATATATTTCTCTGTCGACTGTGCCACATCGTGATATCCTTGGGTTCTTTGCTGAAGTGAGCCGATACATTACCCTTGAATCACTTATCTATTGCTCCGTATGTTAAGATTTCGTTAATACGTCAACCAAGTCACGTCGTATCGGTTACTGACGATGCCAATCAGCAAATGGTATGGTGTATATAAATTGTAGTAGCACTTACGTCTTATTCTTCCCCAGCACGAAACAGAAGTTTCAGTTATGAGTGTTTACTGGTGTCGCCTGATACCTTGCCAAGCTGACGGTCAAAAGCAGGTTAACGCACGCTGCGTGGATGGACGATGTCGTTGAGGTGGACGTTGTTGAATCTGACATTCGTACGTCGCAATTTGAAACGTTTCGGAAACTATGCGGTTCATCGAAAGCGACGGACATGGGGCTCTGGTTGATGTTTTAAGCCTGACAATGGCGGACAAGTTCTGTGAATATATTCCCGCCTTCCCATATACTACGTTTGGTGTCGGGCCCATCACGAATGCTGTTTATTCTACGGTGTTTCCAATGTGATTTGCCTGTGGGACCTTGACCTCGGAAAGTACGGATCGCCTGAGCTACGTAGCTCAATTCTGGTGCCCTTAGTACTGTATGACTTGGCTTGCTGAAGTAGCTTTGACACCGATCAGGCGGCTATCAATGTTATCAAGGCACGGTTTCTATCTTTACATATTAGGGTTACGGTCCAAGTAACATTTCCAAGACACACTCGTAGTTGAGCTTCATATATTCGTACGAGGACACATAGCGAATGATAGGAGCACAACCAGTTACATATACCAGCTCACACGCTACTAACACTGCTGTATGAGACTCTAAGATAGCACTAGAAGTTTCTTCACGATGTTGAATAGAATAGCGCTATAGGAAGAGGACCCGATGTCTAGCTAAACTGAGCGTCCAAGGGACAGCCTTCTGTAATGAATCCATGGAGGCCTGAAGTTTAACATCATAGTCAGAGATAGATAAACCCCAGCGCCACAACAAGTTTTCTCCCACGGATACTGATATGTCACCTTGTGTGTAAGAGGGTCTCAGGACGGGACTCAGGGCCTGATATCAGGGCAGTCAGGCAGATTTATAAAGCGCTTGAACTGTTGTAGTAGGTCACACACCGGATGTGAAACTTGTACTCTTGTCCAAGGCTATCTGGTGTCCAGGGAGTGACATCTGGGCACTATCGAATGCACGGCAAACATTTAATCCATTTCGCGTCCGATTGGATATTCCGTCTTTCAGTAAATAGCCTGCATACACTCGCTAAGCCGTATTTCTCGCTAAGACCGAGTACGGATACATGATACCAACTAATTGAACTTGTGTCGGGCTCTTTCAAAAGACCAACCGGTCTATGGAGTTCGTTGGATCCTCCTTCGGGCTTGGTATATCGATGTCATCACTCTACTGATGATCCACTGGCCCAGTCGCCAGACTCCCCGTATCCCATCACTGGAATCTCCTAACACCCTCCCTAACCTTCTTTCCTGATTTGATATATTTACTCAGTTACATGCGAAGCTGCAAGACTATCAAAAGATACGGGATGCCGCCTGGCACCCAGGGCCTACGGCTGCATCTAACCTCACAATATGCTCCTGTGGATCTCTGGACAGTCAGCCATTTCGCAATTTCGAAATGAAAAAGAAAACCTGCAGATAGCAAGGAAATTGATGCATTGTATACGGTGCTAAGTAGGGACGCAAATTGAACCCTCGTCAGCCTATGTGAAAAGACAGTCCCAGACGGCCTGGCTCACCGACAGATCTAGGTTGTGGGCCATCCAGGAAGACATGAGGTTTCTCCTAGTATATTCGGTCCACAACCTTCTCAGTGGAACTCAAAGCCTCACTAAGAGTAATCCGAATGATTTTCACATCTGTGATCGGAGAGGGAGCAACCCTGAGCAAGAGGGGGACCCGCGCATGGCGACAAAGGGAGCCGTTAGACTCAAATCCATCGTCCTAGAGTATGACGGCAATGACTGAGAAGCAAGTATGTGCTCTGTGAACACCTCTAGGGGTTTCATTTTTACAAGGTATTACGGAAACCCGGCTTGGTTGGCTGTGCTAGGCCAGGCGCGGGCTCGAAACTGCGGCTCCAACAATTGGCCGCCGGGCCTGATGCCCTCACCAATAACGACCTTCCATGTGAACGGGCACACAATTCCTTGATGGAACCCCTTCGCACTACATCTTCCGTGCTAGATCATGCCTCAGGCTGCGCACCGCGTTGTGTCCGACGTCCCATCAGATTGATGCCGATCGAGGTCAAGTGCGATGATCGGCCTCGGAACGACTTACACGAGACCGCCACCCAACGTACCGCATCTCGAGCACGAAACTTCTCGAAAAGCACTAATGTCACCGCTCCCTAGATCCATCAAGATCCAAGAACTTGACACTTTTCATGACCGCGCCACTCCCCCAGATTTCCAAGTTACAATCCTGGCCGCCAGCAGCCCTCGCCAGCGGCGGCCTCGGCGGCCTCGGCGAAGTTGGTAACCTGGCCAGGTCGCCCACAAAGTGACAATGAGAACTTCTCGATGACTTGGACCCACAGCAGGCCTCGACGTCTCAACCCGTTCAACAAATTAGCAAGAGAATGAACAGTCCATTTCCAGACGAGGGTCACGTGAGAACGTCACAAAAGAGTCCACGCGGCCTTCGCCAGTCATCAAACAAGAACCTCAATCTAAAACCCAGCGAGAAGCACTTGCTGACATCATAGAATCTTCTGATGAAGGACTCATCACCCACGGCTATTTTCACGAATCCAGGGGGTTTTGTTCAGTGTACAAGGCTGACGGGTACGCCGAAGTCATGAGCATTACAGTGTAGTGTTGCAACGCTTGCCATGGAAGGCCCCATGTCTCATCAGATATAGCCTCCCATTATGGGTTCGTTCCGCCTGACTAAATGACTTGCAGGGAGGACTATTTTGACGCCCCGTCAGGACCCAAAGGAGGGAAGATGGAACCATTAACAAATGGACGAGGCTGAAGTGTATCGAAGCAGGACCGGCGATGCTCCATGTTGAGTGCGATCGGCCTTGACATTGTTGATTTCATCGGCCAGGGAAAGGGGCTCTAATGTCCCCCGTCTGATTGGTCATGCACTCACAATCTAACCTCACCCAAGCACTCTTTACGTATCCCGTACAGGCTTTGCATATAGGCAGCTTATCCCAACAATGACATGGCAGTGAGTGTTCAGCAAGAGTTGACCACGACAGAGCCACCCCCGGCGGAGTGGCCTCCGTCGCCAATGGTTAGTGAGATTGGTGACGATAGCCTCAATAAAGTTCAATGTCGCTTGACCATAGACATGTCAGAAAGCAAATGTATGGGTTAAAAATGAGGCGAGACGCTGGATTGAC
Source organism: Colletotrichum lentis (assembly GCA_003386485.1). Classification (NCBI taxonomy): domain Eukaryota; kingdom Fungi; phylum Ascomycota; class Sordariomycetes; order Glomerellales; family Glomerellaceae; genus Colletotrichum; species Colletotrichum lentis. The sequence continues at coordinate 612,788 of NWBT01000050.1, forward strand.
TCGGGTCGGATGTCACTTGACAACATGCTAAATCCCGACTGACGCAGTTTGGATGTCCCCGTCCGAATCATTCCTCAAGCCCGGCCCGGAGACACTGCTCTCGCCAATAATTTGGCAGTACACGTACGTAGGCAGGCAGGTAATGGGCACTGGATATGTCATATGTGTAATGAGCAGAGTAGACTAAGGAATCGGAGGCAACCGTCCGGGCCTGGCTGCCCGCGAACCGGGCTCCACACGAGCGGGCAGCAAAAACGACACATCAGGAGCCTGTTCCGAGTGTGGAAGTGTTCTAGATCACAATGGATGTTGGGCTGCAAGTTTCGGTGTGTATATGGAACGGTCTTCCCTGAATGAAGGTGGGTGGAGGTCTGGCGGAGGTCTGGCGGCGCGCGCCATTTCAGCGGATGTGCGGCGTGGTGAGACGACCGATGCGGGTGTGAGGCGAAGGGTTCTTGCGCTGGCACGAAGCAGAGTTGGACTGTTGAACCCAGCCGTCTTCCCACATGCATATGAACGAAGGGGTTAGAGCGACAGGTCGAGGTCAGCGGCAGCCACCTACCGCTAAACACTGCAGGATAAGCGAAACAGGGTGCCGTGGTTAGAGGTGTCGACAGTCGACGACGACGCGTGGTCCGTCTCCCTTGAGGCAAAGACGATGTGAATGTGGTGGCGATGGGATGGGCTCCTTGATATCCCTACCGGGTGACCCGGCTTGACTCGACTCGACGAGTGCTTACAAGATCGTACAATCGTCGAGGTCTCTACGTGCAAGGCCGCGGTGGTGCGCAAAGTGATGACGCTTGGATTAACCAGATCAGCAAGACGGAAACTTTCATGGTAGCAGTATCTAGATTGCTAACAAGCAAAAGGCTCGGAGGGTTCAAGGTAGACAGTGCTGGGCGTATGACGAAACAACAAAGCCACCTGTGTGGATTGCAGATGGGTGGCATGGCGCAGTGATAGCAACGCCTGGTCGAAAGGAAGAGGGTTGGCGAATGTGGATGGGCTGATCAACCTAGGTGGGAGTCAAATCGATACCATCTCAACAAGAACTTACGACTTCGGGCTGGACTGGTCTGTCAGGATGGAAGCTAGGAGGGTAGTAGGCGGCTTTCCGTTTAACGGTCCGAGTCCGCGCCAAACGAGTGCCAGCCAGCGGACTCATATTTCAAAAGCTGTCCACTATCAAGTTGACCTTGGCGAGGGCGGAAAGAAGCTTCCTGGAGGATAGTTAAAGGGCCATTCCAGGAAAACAGCGCAGGCAGCCATGCCGAAGAACTTGGTGCAGCCTGGGTGGAACTTCTTCCCCGTACAGTTAGTTGTTCCTTGGCTTGTTGAGCAAACAAAGCTACTACTGGCTGGTGCTGGTGTCACAAATCCGCGACGATGAGCATGCTGTGGCTGACTTGTGGTGTCGACTGGACTCCAGGACACGCCAAACTCATTGCCAGAAGAAACGGAGCCACGTCCGTCGTCTAATATCATAATATGCCACAAGCAAGTGCGCCTGTCCCCTGTTTTCGCGCGAGCCGTGCTAGGTTGCAGGGAGATGTGGCACTTGTACGGTCAGTCGGACGCTTGCAATGCTAGACGAGGGCTAGCGCCCGAAAACGGAGTTGACCAATCCTCTGCCGAGGGGGGTGTGGGAATGAGGAGGAGGAGGAGGAGGAGGAGGAGGAGGAGGAGGAGGTGGGAGAGAAGAGAGAGAAAACTTAGAGAATGCAAAAGATGCAAATGCGACCCAATTTCCTATCAGCAATCTGCATCGGCTTCGCATTCCAGCATTTCAAACTTTGGACAGAAAGGGGGAGGAAGGAAGGCTAAGAATGGAAACTTGAAGAAGACTCTAGCGCCACGAAGGGGAAGAGGACATGGGACTTTCGGGGACAAATGCAATTTGCTGCAATGGAGCCCGGAACTTCGAGCCTGGAACTTAACAGAACTTAGAAATGGCAAGGCACAGAGGAGGAACGTATCGTAATTATGCCACGCCCCTACTTTTCTCAGGTTTTGTAAGCTTACCTACGTCAGTAGGTGCTTATAGGCTATACGCAAAAACTACCTATACATAAAGGTATTATTTCTATATAACTAAATAAAGCTATTTATATATTAGAATTAATATGAATACCTCCTAGGCCTTCTAGTCTTAGTTATATAAGTAGAATCTAGTCTCTTATTAATATACTACTTTTAGGCTGCTTTTACTATATTAATAAATACCTTCTTATAGGCCTTTTAAAGCTAAAGCTCTATATTATTAATACTTCTTTTCTCTTTTATAGTAGTAATCTAATAAGCCTCCTTTTTTATTAATATACTCCCTACTTATAAAGACTTATTTTTTACCTTTTAATATACCTATTAGACCTTATCTGCTAGATATATATAGCTAAGGTTATCCTTTATCTATACTAACTTTACCCTTTAAATAAAGGTACTATATATAAACTAATATATTCTATTTTAAAGCTTTTTTTATTATATTACTAATATCTTTATATTATATTAAAGCTATTAAGACTAGTTAAGTAGCTTCTCTATAGACTATAGAAGATAGTTACTAACTATATTAAGCTTCCTATATATCTAAGGCATTCTAAAAGGTAAGAAGTATTCTAATCTAAATATAATAAATATATAAGGAGGAGTAAGTATACCTTTTTATACTTTAATCTTAGTAAGGACCTTATAGGGATTAAATAGTAAGATCTTAGCTTCTTAGAAAGTAGATATAATTATAGTACTCTTAAAGGCTTACTTCTTAATCTCTTAAATAAAGCTAAGAAACTTTAGCTTTAAGATATAGGTATAACTATCTTAGATAAGGGTGTTAATAGCCTTACTATAGTAATACTTTAGTAGCTAGAAGACTACTATATTTAGAGGCTATAAGAGATAGGTTAAGTAAGGTAAGAAGCTAAAAAGTATAATTTTTTTCTTCTTATAATACTTGATAAATAGTATTATATAATAAGAGCTATACCTATTAAAGAAGAGAAATTAATAAGTGCCTTAAGTATACTTCTTAGTATACTAGCTAAAATACTAAATCTAGTTATATATAAGCTAATTATTAGTATAACTAGTAAGGGAGATACTAATAACTATATTTTTAGCTAGCTCTAAAAAGTTATACTATTAACTTATATAGTTAATACTAAAGAGGATAAAAAAGGCTAAAATAACCTTACTGCTAGTAGAGATAGCTTTAATAGTAGTGTAAGACTCCTTATTTAATAGGATACTAAAGTAGTATTCCTACTTCTTCTTAGTAATAACTATTATATTCTTACTAGCCTTAATCTAAAAGCCTATCTTATCTATATTCTATATATCTTTAGGCTAGAAGGTATAGTAGTTAAAGACCTTCTTAAGGTAGAGAAAGTACTTATTAATACTATTAATATCTTTAGCCTTCTAGTAGGTAGTATTTAGCACTTTCTCTTTTATATAGAAGTAATTATACCTCTTAATAAACCTACTAACCTAATTAATACTAATAGTAAGGGTATTAGCCTTACTAGCAGCCTTATAAAGAAGAAGGTTAGTAATATCTCTTATAAGCTTCTTATATATTTAAAAGCTTATATAATTAAGGTAGTTAATATAGATATAAAGTGCCTCCTCTTAATTAGCTATTAATTTAGTATAGAATATAAGGTAGTCTTTTTAAGTACCTTAGCCTTAGAGGTAATAATATAGGTAGTAGTATAGTATATTAAATAACTTTACTACCTAACTAATTAAAAAGTTACTATTAATAGTAAGCGCTTTAGAAGCCTTAATAATATAAGATTTAACGTTTTTATTATATTTACCTATAGTTACAAAAAGTAGTGTAAAAGAGGAAAAAATAAGGGTATTAACCTTTACGTATAGGTGGTTTTTACGTATAGCCTGTAAGCACCTGCTGACGCAGGTAAGCTTGCAAAACCCGAGAAAAGTGGGGGCGTGGCACAATTATCGACTTGCCTTTTTGGCTGGTATTCTGGAGACTGGCGGGCCCGCCAAGACCCACGAGACAGACCTCACGTGCACGGCGCTGCCGCGAATTTCCATTTTCCGACTCGTTCGTTCTTTCCACGAAAATACCGCTTCCATTCCCATCGGCATGGAAGCTGCTATGCGTTCCACCTTGAGCTTTATTGGCTCCAACTAACGGCCTGAGTCATCGGCGGAAAAAAAAAACCACCCTTTTTTCTCACAAACTTAACCAGCAGTTAGTCTTAACATCACAACTAAGTTCCAGCATACCAACAGCCAGTCGACAAAACAACGGGACCGGCGCCTCACCAGAAGGCAAGTGCTTATCAACATTTCGCAGACAGCTTCTACCTTCGCCCTCCCAATGCCCGCACTTGTGAGGTTTCAAGTTCGCCTGGTTGTTTGTTGTTTGTCGTCGTCTGTTCCTCTTCTTGTTGCGCTTCGATGGCTAGCCACTGAAGCCCCGAAAACCATACACAACGACCGACCCTAGGGCGTGTTGATAACCTCCCGATGGATTATTGCTTGGCCAAGTTTGTCGGGCGACATTCCGGCATGATGCCTCCCGTGGAACGACTGCGTTCTGGGACCGGGGTCGGGCTCTCAATAACCATCTATGCCGGGATCGTGATAATCAAGCTGCGTGCGGGCAATTGCTGACTTCTCCCGTCCGCCCTTATCGCCAGGCGCACGAGTCGCACAGAGTTGATAGAATAGTTCTAGGCCCTCCGACATGACACGAGAGTTTATGGAGCGCATGGAACACTGACAGCAACACTCAAACCCCCAAAAGGCCTCCTAGGTAGCTTTGATAGGATACCGGTAGGTTCCTGCCCAGGAGCCCCAACCCACATTGTCAGCTGAACTGGATGACGGGTACCTGACCGTTCATAATGCTGGACTACGTCATTCCCGAAAGTCAGTCCGCCGGCGCTCAAGGGGGTGCAGAAAGCCAATTTTGGAGATGATTGATGCCTGCTGTCAGCTGTCAGAGCAATCACCCCTCACCATTTCCAAACTTAAGAGCCTACTTCCAACTTCCACTTCAACGCAAATTTAAGTATACTAAAGGCCGTGACGGAACGACAAACCATGAGCAAGTGCGGTGTGAGCGGTATCCCGACTTCGTATCAGTACGGCACAGCACGTAAAGAAAGTGGAGGGCGGCACCCCAGTCACAGAGGAGAGTGAGAGACCCTTTTCAACGCAGCTTGCCAGCCAATCATGCATGCGCGTCTCATCTGGTGGGGAAGCATCGGGTCCAGACTTGTCGACAGTTGGGATGATGATGCTAAATGGCTGACGGACATGGGGGCTATGACGTCTATATTAATGCAAACCCCACTGTCTGAGGTATCCCAATAAAGACTGAGATGTGAGAGAAAGAGCTAAGGTAAGGTACAGGGGAGGTATCTTTCCCTTCTCTGGCCCTGGTCCCCCCCCCGAGTCTGCATTTCTTCTTCTGCATTTTTTCTTGTGGGGAGGTGAGGGGGTTTCTCAGACCGCAACGCTTTGGCTCACAGCAAAGACCGCTCATTCAGAATTGTGTAAGATTTAATTGTTGAAGAGGGAAAGTAGTTGTACGGGATGATGCGTGTCATACAACAACAACAACAGCCCACCACCATCCTGTCGGATGTCTTACTTGCGAAGAATGAACAAAATACAATGCTGAGCTATGTCCAGCTTAGTGTAGACGCTTGGTGCGTGTGTGCCCTGCTTTCCCGAGCGTCTCGGGGGGGGCTTGCCCTGCCCCTGTCTTATTGCTGGCGTTAGTAGTTGTGTATACTGAGTGTGTGTGTGTGTGTGTTCGGATTATCCGGGCGAGTTACTGAGACCGAAAGTCGTGTCTTTGCTGAACCCCCTCGACCTGTTCGACTTGGAGATGCGACCGGAAAATCAGTCGTTCCAGCCTCTACTTCTTGTTGGAGGCAAGGGCCCGGACTCGTCGATCGTTTGAAAAGGACTCCGGTGAGAAGGACTTGACCCCCGAAAAATGATACATGGGCGATACAAGATGAGCATTCATTCAGCTTTGTGCTGAGCCCCGTCAAAGGAGCGCCCCCCCCCATACCTGTACATTCTAGTGTATGACGAAGTAAACACGGGGAGAGGCCCTGTGGCAATTCGGAGCGGGACCCGGACAGCGTGCGTGCGGGAAAGGTACACATCAATCATGAGGGAAACCGCAGCTGGAACAAAAAACAAAACGCCTGTCAGCTTTCGCTTTTGCTCGGATGCGATGGCGTGGATTCGGTCTCGAAGGACATCGGACCGCGTCGCTGTTCCAAAATGGCGGTAAATCGGGGAGAGAGAGGGATATGTGACCTTTGATATGATACCGTCAGCACAGCACTGCGCCTTCAGTATCTACTCAGTGTACGGAGCACTTGCTGGCTTTGCCTCACTCTAGGGACGTCCTCTCATGACTGAACATGCCTCAGTCAGGATTAAAACAGGTCTGAGGTCAGAGTCTCCGCCCACGAGCCCAGCACGCCGATCATTCCCGCCTTGGACGACACACGACCTCATCGGACATGACACCACCATCTTGTCTTTGTCTCCTCCACTCGGCAGCACGTTGCTCTCGTGCTCCTCGGCTCTGCTTCGTTCGGCGCCGCGCTGCCCACCCCCAGCACGCCGTGTCCTTAGCATTCTTTGGCTCGTGGGGGAGGAGGAGACTTGACACAGTTCTACCAACATTACTTTTGTCGTATCTATACGGATAGTTGCGCTGGATATGACAAACAAACGTGTTCCTCTCATCAGCTGCTCCAGACGTTCATTCCAGGTACAATCCGTGGCTGCGCCGGCCGGCAGCTCTTCGATTCCAGCCTAGAGACGGACGTACACCAGATACTAGACCCATTTTGGCCGCCACCGCCGCCGCCGTCTACCTGATGTATTGCCGAGTGTACGGATAGCCATCGTCGTTTCGGTGAAAACCACTGCCAACACCACCAAAAGCCCCTCTCCAAAACCAAAAGTCTGGTACCGCCGGCCCCTGAACGGCAAATGCTCTCGTGCAAGTGATATCAAAACAAACCAAACCAAGCCAAAGTACACCAAAAGTTCGAAATAAAGACTCAAGACCTAGGAGGAAGCGCGCTGGAAGAAGAAGACATGCCGCAACACGCACATCCCACACTTGTTCCATTTTTGCACCCACACCCAGCGATCCATGTCGCCAGGGGTGAGCCACCCCCCCTTCTTCCTTCGTCTTCGCAGGCCTGGACCCTTTTTTCTGTCTCTGTGACGACCTGCTTTGCTCTCTGCTCGCCTTGTCCTCCCGGGAGCTCCACAGGCCCAGGAGATGCTCCTTATTTCCCTCTCGCCGGTCTCTTGTTAAGTTGTTCATCGATTTTCCCCTGCCCATACGCCCGTCTGCCTGTCTGCCCGTTTCCTTGGACTTTGTGTAGCCAAACCCCCACTACTGAATTACGCCGCGCGCCCTGCGCTTTTCAATCCGAGGCGCTTTGGTTTCTCGTACAGAACTTGACAACTCGAATCTCTGGACGCTCAGTGCCACCACCACTATCACCACCACCAACGCCGCCAGTGACCACCACACCCTGCCCGGCCCCCAGTCAGCCCAGCTCAGCCCAGTTCATCATCATCACCGGGGCGCTCCCATCTCTGGCTCGCGCGCGCCCGTGTATGCGTTCGTGTGTGTGTGTCTTCGGAAAGATTCCACCCTGGCGCTCTTCTGCCCAGAGCTCTCGCTCTCTGCTTCTCTCCCTCCCCCTAAAAGAGTCACAGTCCACCAAGAAGAACAGCAACGGCGGTAACGGCAATAGCAACAACACACACACACACACACACACACACACACACACCCACTCACCCATCCCCTAGGCCACTCGTACCGGGTTCAGATCGCCACTTGTGCCGTCACGTCAGAACCTCCCCCCCCGCAACCTTCTTTTCCCTCTAAAAGACTACCCCCTACCAACTGTCTGCCTTTTCCCTTTCATCAAAGAGCCTCTTCCGCACACCCTCCCTCCCCCTTCCCCCTTCCCTCCGATTTGTTTGAACCCTATCCTACCTTGCCTTGAACTGTCCCGCCAAAACGCCATACGGCAATGGCGCTATAACTGTGCAAGGCCTGATCACTTGGCCGCCGTCGGAACAATTCTCCTGCAGCGTATTCCGTACTCCATCCATACCCATTCGCGGCTGTTCTTCCACAGCACCAACAACATCGACACCGCATTCTACACTAACCATGCTCGACAAGAGGAGCAACGACGGCGCTACATCCGTCCACTACACCATGAAGACTTCTCACTCGGCGCCCAGGCCCTCGCCGGGCCTACGATCTTCCCACAGCCACTCGCACTCGCAATCCAAACTCGCAGTCCCTGCGGCAAAGAGCCCAAAACCCTCTACACCAGCCGTATCCCCCAGGATGCCTTATTCCGTCGGCCAGTCGATGCCTCCCCAGAAGCTGTCTCCTGCGAGACACCCGGAATCGAGAGCCGCGAGTCCAAACTACTTCGGCCTCGTCGTCGAACAGTCGGCCGACCCCAGAGATTCCTCCGCCATGCCGCGAGACAACTGGAGCTCCCCGACCTCGTCTGTCAAGTCGTTCGGCACCGCTCTGCCCAAGCAGGTCCCCATCGATGCCAACCCCGATTACGAGGCCTTCAAGCGCCAGGCCGATCTGAATCGTGGCGCCAGCTTCAGCCTCTCCTCTTCCCACTTCCCCCAAGCGCCCCCAAACCCCACGACGCTTCGTCCTCGCCCCCCGAGATGGAACACCCATGCCAGCGACACTGGCTCTGAATTGCCCATGTCTAGAGTGAACAAAGACCGACCTATGAGCCGCATGGAGGTTGACCACCAGAGCTCTCACGACTCGGCCTACGTCTCGTCAGATTCGAAGCGCAACTCGCAAGCCTCGATACAGCCACCCGCCATTTTCAACTTGAACATGCCAAGATTCGAGTCACCGAGCCAATCGGATTCGCCTTTCGATCGTAGAACAACATTATCCAATGTCGAGGACCGCCATCCGAGGCTGTCCATCTCGCAAAACAAGGTCGATGTCCCAGCGCCGTCCACTGCCAGAACAATCCAGCCGCGAGCCGAGACGCTGCCGCCGACCATGGAAAGCGGTCCATCTTTGATAACTCCATCGCAACTGAGAGATTTGATCGAGACTGACGGTTCCGCGAGCGACCTGCTGCTTCTGGACCTGAGAGTCTCTCAGCAGTACGCGCAAGCCCGGATCGAAGGCGCGCTCAACCTTTGCATTCCGACAACGCTGCTAAAGCGAGCCACTTTCAACTTGGAGAAGCTGCAGAAGACATTCCAAAGTCCTGCCATGGAAGAGCGGTTTTCGAAGTGGAAGTCGACCAAGCACCTTGTCGTCTATGATGCGTATTCGGCAGAGAAGCGTGACGCTGTTTCGTGTATGAACATGGTGAAGAAGTTCACAAATGAGGGGTACATGGGCGGCATGTACATCCTGCGGGGTGGCTTCAACGCCTTTGCGGATGCGTATCCTGAGCTCGTGGATGAGGGGTACGGTCCCGTGGCGAGCGGCAGTTCACCAGCGGCAGCCAATGACGGAAGTCGGCCCGACATCGCACCCGTTATCGGAGGTGTAATGCTGCCCATGGCCCAGAACAACGCGAACCCTTTCTTCTCCAACATCCGTCAAAACATGGATCTCGCCGACGGCGTCGGTCAGCTGGACGTCGCCCGACCCGCGGGCTTGGAGTCGCCAACATTGCCCCGATGGCTTCGAGACGCTTCCAAGCCGAGTGACCATGGCAAACAGATATCAGAGAAGTTTTTGAACATTGAAAGAGCCGAGCAGTCACGGATGAAGGCTGCATATTCCATGTTTGGCGGAGGCGAGAAGGACAAAAGCGTCCCACAGCTCTGTGGCATCGAAAAGGGTGGCAAGAACCGCTACAAGGACATTCTACCTTTCGAGCACGCCCGAGTCAGACTGCAAAGCCGGTCCGAAGGCGCATGCGACTATGTCAACGCTAGCCACGTAAAAGCGTCGAGGAGCAACAAGCGATATATTGCTACCCAGGGCCCTCTCCCGGCAACTTTCGAGGTAAGCGTTCAATGCCAATTCCGCCCCTGTCTCCTATTGACGGTATATTGATAATGTGCAGGATTTCTGGTCCGTTGTCTGGGAACAGGACGTCCGAGTGGTCGTCATGCTGACCGCGGAGTCGGAAGGTGGCCAGCTCAAGTGTCACCCGTATTGGCAAGGCAGAGACTTCGGCTCCATCAAGCTGAAGCCGCTGTCTGAGAAGAAAGTGTCGCTTGATTTTGACAGGCACCGCACCAACCAGGGATCGAGTGCGCCATCAGCGGCAGCCGCTGCTGAAGCTGGCCGTCGCCGTGCCAACACGACAACCACCCTGGAGGCTTCGAATGCCAACGCCTCGCCCATGCCGGCGCAGGGAGAGACGCCATATGTCATTGTCCGGAAGTTTGCTCTGTCTCACGCTTCGCACCCGTTCGCCCCCATGCGTGAGATCACACACTTGCACTATCCATCCTGGCCAGATTTTGGCGCTCCTGCTCAGCCGTCTCATTTGTTGGCCTTGGTGGAGATGGCCAATGTCATGCAACGGTCGGCGAGGCCTGTCGACACTTCCTCAGTGACTGCCTCTCGAGCATCTCCCGAGCCTGGCTCTTTGGCTTGGTATGATGAGCCGGAGATGGATCAGAGGGCAAGACCGATGCTGGTACACTGCTCAGCAGGATGCGGTCGAACCGGTACCTTCTGTACGGTAGACACTGTTATCGACATGCTTAAGCGTCAGCGGCTCGCAAAGACGAACACGAGGCCAGTCAGGAAGCGGGACTCGGATGGAGATATGAAGATGAGCGGACAATCCGAGGAACCGTCTCCTCGTGAGAAGACGTTTGATTTCAATCCCAGCAGCCGTCGCCAGAGTGCCGATGCGCGGCGGAGCTCACCAGACAAGACTCCGCTGGATACGGCATGGGTGGCGGATGACAGCGATACCATGGACCTCATCCAGAGAACTGTGGAGGATTTCCGGAACCAAAGACTCAGTATGGTACAGAGCCTGCGCCAATACGTCTTGTGCTACGAGACGATTGTTGAGTATGTGTGGCGAGTACATGAGAAGAACTCGAGCTCGAACAAGGCCGGAAGAGCTCGAAGTGGAAGCTTGCAGATCAGAGGGGACAACTAATTGCGATCTGGCCACCGAACGGGATGGTTGGGACAGCGGAAAAACTCGTGTGGAATCGTCAAGCGATACCCTTATGAATGGCGGAAGGATGCTAGCATCAGCGAGTATTGGGAAGCATTCTGCATTTTTGTTTTTCGACGGCAACAGGCAATACCAGATACACTGACCCAGGGTACAGGGCCATGGGGCATGAAGTTGGGGCGTTGGGGATATCTTGCGCTGCATTTATTCACGATACATAGGTTTACTCGAACATGTGCCCAATGGCACCGGTATGTTGGGATGCGGCTATGGTCGGTCCCTTGAATTGTACAATTAGAGGCGATGGTTGAACAAGAGAAAGAAAGCATGGGATGTCTGCTCCGGCGGGGTGTCTCGTTAACCATGACTACCTCGGTACCCAATTTGTGACTTTGTCGATGATCAATCTTGAGGACAACGCGACCCTCCTATATAATGTACCGCGCGCAACTTGTGACAACACTCAAAAGCTTGCCACACCGCACCCTGACGAGATTGATGATCTGGTTTCTGGAGACGATACCCGTCTTGTTTCTCTTTGCCGTCGTCTGCCTGATGGTTCCCGGGCCCGAGTTCTACACCCACCTATCCGGACTGCAACGACGTGGATGACGTCTATCGGAAGAGTGTAGTAGTAGCAGCAGCGGGAGTCGATCGCTTCAAAGGGGGTTGGTGTGTATGTTTGTGGGTGTCAGGGAAACACGCCGGATACCATGCCCCCCTCCAACTTGCACGGGCAAAAGCTCGAGACCGGACGGGACGGTGAAGAGGACTAAATCAGGGCAATGGGTGTATCATCGTTGACTGGCAGACTCTCTTGGCTAGCTCTCTCTCTTTTCTCGTCGATGACCCAAGGACCGAGGCATCGTCCATAGATAGGCCCGGCCACAGCGGTCGGCGTGCGAAACCATCCATACCTTGGGTTTCAGGACCAAGACGACCAACTTCGGCATGACGGCACGAATAGTGGTGAGGCGAAAGAAGAAATAAAAAAGAGTTGTGCAAGTCACCGTGGCTGATTCCGTGTCTATGTAGTCGTACATAATTAGCCGTACAAGCGCCACTTGCGCGCGCAAACATCGCGCGGACGCTGTTTCCACCGCCACCGTCCTGCCCACCAGCCCAACTCCCGCCAATCCAGCAAAGATGTCGCCGTTGTTGTTTTGTTTTCTCACTCTTCCACTGCATGCGCCAAACTGGCACTCTCTTCCCTTTGTCCCTTTCTCTCCTGGTGCGCTTTTACTTCCAGAGCTTGCCGAGAGACACCTCCTTGTCATCGTGCTTGTTGAGAATCTTTGCGGTGGCGAGCTCAAAGTCCTCCTGGGTGACATGGACCCTGCGCTCGCGAAGAGCGTACATGCCGGCCTCTGTGCAGACACCCTTGAGCTCGGCGCCGGAGCAGCCGTTCATCTTCTCGGCAATCTTTGTGAGGTTGATGCCTCTCGTCAGGTTCATCTTGCGGCTGTGGATACGGAGAATGTCGGCGCGGGCCTCGACAGAGGGTGGAGGAAACTCGATCTTGCGGTCGATACGGCCGGGACGCAACAGGGCGGGGTCGAGAATGTCGAGGCGGTTGGTGGCCATGATGACCTTGATGTTCTTGGTGGGCTCGAAGCCGTCGAGCTGGTTGAGAAGCTCGAGCATGGTGCGCTGAACCTCCGAGTCACCGCCCGAGGAGCCCTCGACACGGGACGAGCCGATGGAGTCGATCTCGTCCATGAAGATGATGGAAGGGGCATGCTCACGGGCCATGACAAAGAGCTCGCGGACCATTCGACTACCCTCACCAATGTACTTCTGCACCAGCTCGGAACCGGACACCCTGATGAACTTGCAGTCGGTGTGGTGAGCGACGGCACGGGCGAGCAGCGTCTTTCCCGTACCGGGGGGGCCGTAGAGCAGGACACCCTTTGGTTGTGCGATACCGAGCGACTCGAAGAGCTCGGGGTGCTTGAGACCCAGCTCGATGACCTCCTTGATTTCCTTGATCTGCTGATCCAGACCACCAATCATATCATACGTGCTGTCGGGCACCTTCTCGACCATCATGAGGGAGACAAGAGGGTCGACGGAGGAGGGAAGCATCTTCTCGAGCTTGTAGCTGTCGGACAGCAGGGTTACCCGCTTGCCGACAGTGAGCTTTGTGATGTCGACGTTGTCGGAGACGTCGACAACTGCGTAGATAGAAGGGTTAGTATCAGGAGACGGTATGGGTCATGGAAGACTATCGTGAGCGAGCGAGCAAGCGACGTACCATATTTGCCTTCAGGATGCACCTTGACCAGGACCTTCTTCGTGCTCATGACCTTGACGACCTCGCCAACGTAAGAGCCAGGCTGCTGCAAGAGGCCCAGCTCTTCCCGTAGTAGCCTCACGCGGGAGTTGTAGTCATTTCTTTGGGCTTCAAGGCGGCGGAGAACTGCTTGACCCTTGAGGATCTCGAGCTTCATGGCCTCGATCTTGTTCTGATAGTAGGAGTCGAGCGCCATCGTGATGGATGCCCCGATGGTACGGATACGGGCGGGGAAGAAATGTGTTTGAGTGTGCTTGTGTGTCTATTTTTCGAGGGAGTCGCGGAGGGGATTCAATCGGTCGTCGAGTGCGGGGGTTGTCGTGGTTTGATGGTTGACGTTGCTGGGGTTGGAAGGGTCGTGATGGAGCTTGTCGTTGTGGAAGGCTAGCAGTCGGATTCCGGAGTGACAGGGCTGGAGGTCTGGCTGGCTGGGTCTGGCTGGCTCCGTCAGTCGGTCCGTCGGCCGCAGGCAAACGAAGGTCGACGCGTCCAGCAGGCATGAACCAGTCACGTGATTACAAAGCCGGATTGGGAGCTTGGAGCTTGGGTATCTGTTATCGGAGGGTTGGATATTCCGATCTCCGACGATTCTGTAAAGGTCCAGCAATGGTGGTCCGTGTGCCTATGACCCTCTAAATGGCATCTCTTGTGTGCTGCGAGACGGCGCAATGGAATGCGTAGTGACGTTTTGCTCTCCGAGTTGGGAAAGTGGAGCGCAGGATGAGAGCAGAGCGCATGTCGGGCAACTGGGACAGGCGGGGCATTGTTGACATGGAATCATCAGCAAGACGAGGCGAGAGGGCAACGGAGCGGCATGCTGATCGCCTGTTCGCCTGTCGCGGGTTGCAGCAATTCTGAAGCAGGTTGGCGCTAGGCCGATTGAGGCCTGAGGGCAACACTGTGATCCATGTTGTTGACCGCCGCTGTAGCCGTGTGAGCGTGTCCGTGGGACCGTACGGATAGTGGGCTCTGGGCGTGAACTGCTCCACCGCACCGTCCACCGCTGAAGCCCAACCCGCACAAACGTCGAGAACGGCACCGAGTCTTGGCTAGTCCCTCTACTAAATTGTCCGCCAACCTGGGTACCGCCCCCCTCTAGGTACCCAGCCTATCTTACTTTGGTAGGTACCCAGCGTAGGTCCCTTACGAGCTACCGAGGAAGATGTCAACCACCTGGTGAAGGTAAGTGAAGCAGCAGGGAAGGAACAAACGGACGGCGACACACACAATGTTGAGCAAGATCCAAGGCAACCCGAATATCCATCAACCATAGCCATACGTGGGTCTCTCCCAACGAGGCCCTTCCTTTCCCTTCTTCATTTGTCTTTCCCCGGGTGGAGAAGATCAATCATGCTGTGGTACCTGCTCGCCCACTGCCCGCCAACTACCACCCACCACCACCCACACCAATCACCATTCGCTTCATACCTGCTCGCCCTCCATGATAGATAGCATCTTCCATGCCCATCCGAGGCCATCCAAACACCATGAAGGATGCACATGACCGCCATTTGCCGACGCAGCTTGGTCGAGAGTGGGCAACGCCTGACTCAGACTGCGAGACTGGGGAAGAACACCAGTCATTCCAGTATTAGCTAGCTAGCTTGAAGATTGGTAGGTGCCCGGTGAGAAGTACCTGCTTTGCAGGGCCGTGGATGTAGCGGTACCTTGAGCACCTACCAGCCTGCTGGCTTATACCATGTATCCGCACCGCACAACACGAACATGGGATCATCACTTTTATTGACCGGCCGGCGGCAGCACCTCAGATACAGACAGATACGCTACGTATACTGGGAGAACAACATTGAAGTATTTGGACAGCATAGGAATGGACAAGGCGAGACATCTCTCAGTCTGACCATTGCGCCATTCTCCTCTTTTTCTCTCTTTTCTTCTCTCGTCCTCGCCCTGCCTACCTGAACCCATCTATCATCTTCATATCCTGTCGTGCGTTTGTTGTCTGTCTTGTTTGTACATTATACAATACAACACAATACCTCCCCAGTCCAGTCCACCTGCGCATCCGCTCCATCTCTCTCTTTCCCTCCTCTTTAGCTACCCCCTTGGCAACTTTCTCTTCCTCTCTCAGCAGGTTGCACGTCCCCGTTCCTGGACAACAAACTCTGGCCAACAAACACCTGCCCGGGCCCCGACACCGACACCGACTCCTCCTCGACCTGGACCCCGACATCGACCCATACGGACATCGTAGTCGGGCTTGAGCCACACCACAGCTCATCCACCACAACAGCACGACAGCACGGCATCCTGTTTCGTGCTCCTCTCTTTTTCTTCCAGACCCGGTTGGCCATTCCAACACAGCACCGACCCGCCGGGGGGAAAAACCATCGTCGAAAAGCCAGTCGCGTTCTACCTGACTGACTGCTCCACATCTTCATCATCATCTTCCCTGTTTGCCGCCTCGTCCCGTCCGTACTAACAACCAACAACCTAATACATCTCCGACACCTTGCCAACCTCCGCTGCCCAGCTTACTCCAAGGCTCCATCCTCCCCAAAAAGCTGCGCGCTCTATCGTCGCCCCATCGTCGTCGCCCACCATGGATCCCTCTACAGGGCCGGGTACACCGTCCCATCAGTCCAAGTCCCGCGACAGCTCGACCGCCGCATCGCCCACTGATACTCGTCACCAGGCCGCAAGGCTTGACTCTTACATCGCCTCTCGCGACGAAGGCCTGTCCGAGAGTTTCCAGTCCTTCCAGTCCACAGACACGGTGCGGAGGCGCCCAGAGGGTGGCTACGGTACGTACGACCGACCGATCTGCTGCATGCCCAGACACTCGACACGTTCTTGGTCGTCCGAGTTGCCGAGTGACCCAACAGAAAATATTAGTATCCCCGGCTGACATCAACCCTTCCCCTTGGTGTGCTTGCAGGTTCTATACATACCCAAGGTTCCGGCTCGCAATACCTGGGAGAATCCTCGGCTCACGATCGTTCACATTCTCGCCCTGCCCAAACTGCCAGATCGCCCATGATGGGTCCCGAACGCCCCAAGGCCTCGAGGCCCCGAAAGCCACCGATGCCCCGTCGACTTTCGACGAACCCATCCGCACCACACCGCGGTGAGGTCTTCTCCGCCGACGATGACATCTACGAGGTTGAGGCCGACGCCACCGAGCGTCATCAAGGCCAGCGCACGACCACATACAGTACCCGCCGCAGACCCCAGCTGGCAACCACTCTGTCGCGCGTGCATTCGTCCCGTAGCGAGGATGGTCAAGACGAAGGAGCCGAGGACGATGGCCCTCGAACCCCCCGAGCCGAGGATACCGTATCAGACGAGTTGGAACGAGACCCTTCGGTACGCCCAGACGACGACGGCGAGGACGACGACGAGGACATCGGTGCTGAGTCTGATGGCGATGTGAGCGACGCAGAGAGTTTCACCCTCAAGGACCGTCAGCAAGCCATCAACCAGACACATCCGTTCGGTATACGGTTATGGAAGCCTGCGCTGTACAAGAAGGACCGCTCGGTGCAGAAGAATGCCGAGGGTGATATCCATTCCTCTCCCGGCGGCAGGGTTCACAGCTGGCTTCTCTTCTTCAACCTCCTTTGGACCTTGTTGTTTGGCTGGTGGATGGCAGCTTTCTCGGCCCTCGGCGCACTCGTGTGCTTCTTGTTCGCCGCAACCCCGAGCGGCAGGGAGTATGGCAGGGTCCTCTGGGGACTGGCCGGCTACCTGTTCTACCCCTTCGGCAAGTATGTCCGTCTGGAACAGGACGAGGCCTACCTGGACGAGGACCAAGACGAGGGACGAAGCATTTCCGAGTACGAGCAGTGGCAGAGTGGCGACCTGGAGTACGGTCGGCTCTTCTTTGGCCCAGAGGGCTCTGAACGTAACCGATCCATCGTGGGCCGCTCGCGAAGGAGCATCGACTCGGAGCCGAGCGAGACGGACAGTCTTTTGGGTCGCTCTGGACGCGGCGAGCGAAGCCAGACTCCGCCGCAGACCAAGCGCCGGCTATTCGGAAGGGGTCAGTGGAACATTGGACGGGTCGTCTTCTTCCTGTTCTTCTACCTGCTGCTTTCGCCCTCGCTGATCCTGGTCTCCCTGATCTGCTGGTTCTTGGTCTTCTCGATCCCCATGGGCAAGGTCACCATGCTGCTGTTTGACCAGCTGCGGCGTCACCCCTTGGCGCTCTCGTTCGAGTCCGACATGGTGCTCGCCCGCACCGCCGACACGCCCCATTCATCCATCTTGCTGTGCACCTACCGCGCGGTTGGCATCAAGTACTGGAAATACACCATCGACGGCACCAACGTGTTTCTGATCAACCTCATGGGTGTCGTCTTCTTCGTCATCTTTGACTGGCTCATCCTCGACAACGTCCTCCATCTGCATCTTTTCATCACCTCGCCGGCCTTCCTCTTCATTGCCGGCCTGTTCTCCATCGTTCCGCTAGCCTACTTCATCGGCCAAGCTGTCGCCTCCATCTCGGCTCAATCATCCATGGGGGTCGGCGCTGCCATCAACGCGTTCTTCTCGACCATTGTCGAAGTCTTCCTCTACTGCGTCGCCCTTAACCAAGGCAAGGGTCAGCTGGTCGAGGGAAGTATTGTGGGAAGCATCTTTGCGGGCATCCTCTTCCTACCCGGTCTTTCCATGTGCTTCGGCGCCATCAAGCGCAAGACGCAGCGGTTCAACGCCAGGTCCGCGGGCGTCACTTCGACGATGCTGCTGTTCGCCGTCCTCGGAGCCTTCGGCCCCACCCTCTTCTATCAAATCTACGGCACCCACGAGCTCAACTGCCTGGACTGCGTCAACCACAGCGGCATCGGTGGCGGCTTGTCTCCCGTCGGCGATGGCCGCGACTGCAAGCGATGCTTCTTCTCCCAGACCCCGGCTCTGAACGATCGCTTCTACCTCGAAGCCGTTCGCCCATTCTGCTACTTCTGCGCCACGTTGTTGTTCCTTTCTTACATTGTGGGACTTTGGTTCACCCTGCGAACTCACGCCGCTGTCATCTGGAACTCGGAGATCGACGAGAAGAAACACGAGGAGGCGCACGCGCACGCACACGCCCATGCCAGACAGTCGGGCCCTCACTCATTCGCCGAAACCACTGGCACTTCGGTCGATGTCCGCGACTCTCACCTCTACAAGCGCATTCTCGGCCAGTCGCTGAAGCAGGTGGGCCTTGCTACCAAGGGCGACGACACTTCCCGTCATGCCTCCGTCACTGGGCTGGGACTGAGTACTGGCAACGGCAGCGTCAGCATCCCGCATGTCGTGCCCCCCAAGTCGAGCGGCAGTGACACAACGCGCTCCGTCGTCCACATCCCGGGATTTTCAGAGGCAGAGAACAACGCTCTCGTCCGCGAGGTTGCAGAGATGGCGGCCACTGCGGCCACCATTGCAGCGCGGGAGCGGATGCCTCGCAGGATCTCGGCCCAGCCCGGCGGCAGCTCGACTGGGGCCACTCCTCGCCCTCCTGCTCTGCGCACTGCGACATTGGCCGAGAACGAGGACCTCGCGGCTGCCAGTACTGCCCAAGTGCCCCACGGTGGCCATGACGCTCCGAACTGGAGCCGTGGCAAGAGTGCTTTCATCCTCATGGGAGCCACCGTGCTCTACGCCATTATTGCCGAGATTCTAGTCGACACCGTCGATGTCGTTCTCGAGGGCTTCGCCATTGACGAAAAGTTCCTGGGCATCACTCTTTTCGCCCTGGTTCCCAACACGACCGAGTTCTTGGTAAGTTTGCGTTCGGTCGGTGTCAATCACTTTGGATATAGGCTGACAACGGCTGTATAGAACGCCATTTCGTTTGCGATGAATGGCAATATCGCACTCTCCATGGAGATCGGTTCTGCTTACGCGCTGCAAGTCTGTTTGCTTCAGATCCCAGCACTGGTGCTGTACTCTGCATTTTACGCCACCACCGAGGGCGTCGAGGACGTGAGCGCGCACACGTTTGCGCTCCTGTTCCCTCAATGGGATATGGTGACGGTGATAATATGTGTCTTCCTGCTCAGCTACATGTACGGCGAAGGGAAGAGTAACTACTTCAAGGGCAGCATTCTGTTGCTGAGCTACCTCGTAGTTGTTGTCGGCTACTACTTCTCTGGATACACCGAGGACGCCATGAGCGTCAGCCGCTTCGATGTCATGGGAGCTGACGGACAATACTCATCTTTCAAGACCATTGGTCGCAGTACGAATGGCGCTGTTCTTCAAGGATAGACACTTTGTATAAGAGAGGGATGGTGACGATGATGGTGGATGGGGGCCGCGCACGATACCCGAAGAGCAAGCAAGCAGCGAACCTTTATAAAGCATACATTGGCACGTCTTGAGTCGATTGGGCTGGGAGAAGTGTCGGGCTGGCGAGTTTTGGCAGTTGTTTTATTCTCCGGTGCCCCGACACGGAGGACTGCATTACACACATTGGCTTTTTTTTTTTTTGCAGGCGGCTACGATGGGACGCTGACGGCGTTCACTGTGACAAGCACCAATCATCCAGATTAGTTTTTGTCTCATTATTAATATCCCAATTTCGGGGGCATGTGTCCTTGTTCTCGTGTCAGTCGATGCCGAGACATCAGACGCTTACTGAGCGTTCTCTCATCAGCACCACCCTGCATTGGTCGGATGCCAAGCATCACCGACTTTTGACCGAGGCCGCGATGACTGACACAGGCGTCATGGTGTTAGCGCCTGTTTTTACCCAGGTAGTGCGATAGAGGCCGTGCTCCACCACTGTATGGAGCAACCCCAAGTCTTGATGTGTCCATGACGGCATCGCATGGGCATGAGAACACAGCTCATTGGTGTCTTTGCCAAATACGGCTGCTCGTTTCGTAGTAGTGGCGGCCATGCGGCAGTTCGGCATGATTGCATCTGCATCTTGCGACACAGGTCGCTGGGGTGGCAGGATACCTAGATGGCATGCCTGGTTGGGCCTCCGGGCTGCGATGGGCGGATGGCTTCTCCCATATGAATAGCGCTCTCCCATCCGCTCTCGTGCTGAGCTTTCTCGCCCAAAGCATATCTTGCTTCTACACTGCACGATCAGCAACCCCTCTCTCATTAGTCGTCATGGCTCCCGCCGAACCAAATGCTATCCCCTTCAAGGCAAAGGGCGAGATCCCCGAATTCAAGGAAGAGAGGGACGGCTGGAAGGGATACATCGAATGGGAGAAGTACCCTGAGAAGAAGAAGCTGGTCGAGAAGCTGATGGCGCAATATGATTTTCCGGATGTGAGTTGACTATTATGGGCATGCTTGTTCCATGGGCAAGATGTTGCCTGTGCTAACGTGAGAGTCTTTGCGTAGCCGCCTCAATTCCAACTGGGGCCGCTGCCCGACACAAATCCCATTCTCACAGGCGAAAGATGGAAGCAGTACCACTATGCCCTAGGCTTGGGTCACCTGCCCGAGATCAGCTGGGACATCGTCAAGAAAGAGAAGGCGGAGGACATGATCCACGTGCTGCAGTTCCCCTACAACGGCGAACCGCCGCGTGTAAGTTGCACATCTCCAACCAGCCTTGATACGGCGTGACAGACAACCTAACGACGGGGTCACTACCGCGCAGGACCGCCTTGTCGAGACGGAGCTCACCAACAACAGAGACCACTTCGTCCGCAACCACGGCGGCATCCCTGAGATCGACGCGGAAAAGTACACGCTCGACATTTCGGGCCTCGTCAACAACCCGCAGACCTTCACTCTAGAAGATCTCAAGACCAAGTTCCCGCACCAGAGCAGTGTTGTCTCGCTCCAGTGCTCCGGCACCCGCCGCCTGGAGCAGATTGCGCAGTATCCCGGCGAGGGCGACGAGCTCATCAACGCACCCTGGGGCGAGGGTGCCATTGGCACGGCCCGCTGGACGGGCGTCAGTCTGAAGAAGGTGATCAAGTACTGCGGCGGCCTGAAGGAAGGCGCGGGCCACCTCGAATTCTACGGTGCCGACACGTACTTCAAGAAGGGCAGGGTGCACAACTATGTCGTGAGCGTGCCGTGGCGCAAGGTCAAGCTGAACGAGGTCCTCCTCGCATGGGAGATGAACGGCGAGCCGCTGCCCAAGATCCACGGGTTCCCGCTGCGCACCGTCGTGTTCGGCTACATTGGCGCGCGCAGCACCAAGTGGCTGACGGAGATCCGGGCGATCCAGCACGAGAGCGCGGCGCCGGTGCAGCGGCGCGAGTACATCTACTACACGCCGCAGATCGGGAAGCAGAACGTCAAGTACAGCAACGGCTTCTCGATCCAAGAGATGCCCGTGTCGTCGGCCATCATGTCGCCGAGGGACATGGACCAGATCGTGCACGATGGCAAGGTCCGGCTGCGCGGCTGGGCCTACTCGGGCGGCGGGCACTGGCCCGTCCGGGTGGAGGTCAGCAGCGACGGCGGGTCGGTGTGGTACGAGGTGCCGTGCGACAAGTTGACGACCAAGTACTTTCACGCGTGGCGGCTGTGGGAGATTGAGCTGCCCGTCGACGCCGAGGGATGGCTGGAGTTTTGCGTGCGGACGTGGGACAACGCGTGTAACACGCAGCCGACCTATGTGCGCTCTGCTTGGTGAGTCTTTTTCCCATCCCGCTCACTCCGTCGTTTATTCCCCCCCTTTCACACAGCTGTCCCCCATCCCAGATGGGAACCATATCGAGGAGTCAAAAGCTGACGGAGGAACTTTTGTTTTGTTTGACAGGAACTGGGACCTGCACGTCACGTCCTCCGCCCACCGCATCAAGGTCTACAGCATGAACCGGTCGCGGCCCGAGACGGCGGCCAGGCTGAGGAAGCTCGAGGAGAAGGGAATCCCCATCTTGCCCATCACGCACCCTGTCGAGATCGACCTTGAGTCGGACGACGAGTACGAGAGAAACATGGCGGCGCAGGGCGGTCGGGACCCGGTGGAGTGATGGGGAGTTGCGTCGGTACGACGTATAGAGCACCCGAACAATTCTGAGCAGTATCATCATGGCAAAGGTTTTTCCAACTTGAATCAGGTCGGAAGGGGGGGGGGCCAGCTTTGCTTGTATCCTCGAAGGAGTGGCAGGCAGTACTCAGCATGTCTCCTACATATTTCCATGTACTGAACATGTATGCTTTCTCAGTAGCTCGGAACTTTGACTAGTCAAGTCCCAAGCTTGACGTGGTGATTGATGATGCCGGTCTCATGCACACGAGAGAGAACCTGCAGTGGCTTTTTGGGGGGTTTTAGACACAGCTTGAACCAGTTTGTATTGACCAATCCTGCGATTTTACCAAAGAAAAACAAAAGAGGGAAGGGCTAACACTCTTAAAGATTCAATTTTTTTTTTCCTTCACCCACTCAGTAGCCAACAGTCAGCCAAGAATCTTTAAAAGACGTACAAGTGTCATACCCGCAACTGAGCACATCAGAGGAGTTCCCACGCAAAAAACAAAAGACATCTCCGAACCCAGAACCGAACTAGGGACCTTTCGATTATCTTGGATTACCATTACAGTCGAACGTGATGAACCAACTACACCATTCGGAGCGGGGCACCTTTACCAGGTGCGAATGGGTGATTGTGCCCACTGGCCTGCGCTGGCCAGTTCTTGTACTCTGTCGTCCGCGTTCGGCTGCAATGGTTACACCAAGATGATGGACCTGGGCTCGGAGAACGTCCACCTTGTACCGAGACCATGTTCGTCGTGACTTCGACTGACGCCTCCCCTGCTTTTGCCTCTCTGCTACACGCCATGAGGCTCCAGGTAGGTAGCCTTCTGCTCTCATATCTGAGTAGCGTTGCAACAGACCACCGGACCACCTTTGCACATTTGGATTGGCAGCATTGCTTAGCAGCTTGGCTGTTGCCAAGCAGAAGCTCCAGCTTCCCGGAAAAAGGCATTTGCCAATGTGTTTCGGCCGGGACAAGGCCGGAAGGGCTGCATCAACTCGAATCAAAATGCTTAGCCGCCGAACCTGGGCATTTCGCGGCGTCAAGGACGTATACATACATTTGCTTAACCTCTCAGGCAGATGGGGCTGATCAACAAGGACACAAAACCATTATCGTTTTGGCCAGAGTCCTTCTGAAGGAATTTGCTGACCTCGTCCTCGCATTTCTGAAGTCTTCATCGTCTTCTTCGCCCTCGAATCATCAGAGACCCATCCAGTATTCGTTGACGCCCCCTGCCATGCCTTCAAACCCCGGCACGTACCCATTCCCGAACATGGCCGAGAACTGGTCGAGAGCCGGTGGCATCGGGGACAGACTCCCGTCCATACCGAAGTACGGCATAGCCGGCGGCAGCGATGCCGTGCCCTGCCGTCCCGCACCGGGAGCGACGTGCCCGCCGTGGCCGTGGAGTCCCCGCCACAGCCCTGCAGGGTGCGGCGGGATGGGCAGCGCCGCATCGAGGCCCCTCTCGCTCCTCGCGTCCTGTGCCGGCGTGTCAGTCTTCCACAGCATCTCCCACTTCTTGAACCTCGCGTAGTCCGACTCCTTGGCGGACCAGGCCTCGTCGGCCGCGTCGAGCCTCGAGATGGCGCGCTCAAAGGCCTCGATCAGCGACATCTCGGACTTGGCCGACTCGCCGCCCGCCGACATCTCCCGGAGCATCGCCATGCCCTCCCTCAGCGTGTCGCGCAGGTGGTCCGTCTTCTTCTGCAGGCGCTGCGTGATGATGACGAGCAGGGCGGCGCGGCAAGAGCTGAACTCGGTATACGACGCCCGCGCGAGGCCGACGCTGCTGCGGAGCAGGCGGCACGTCTCGATCACGCACAGCGCCGCGTCGACGCAGTCCGCCACCAGGACCGAGCGGGGGTGCGTCTTGCTCGTCGAGCCGCTCGAACGCGGCGGCGCGACCGAGTCGGCGGGCGACCCGGACGAGCTCACGGTGCTGCGCGCCGAGTCGCGGGGGAAGATGAAGGGCCGCCCGGCGAACATGCGGACGAGGCAGTATTCCAACCTCAGGTGCATGGTGGGCCGGAAGACGGCCGGACCGGTGGCAGGGTCTTTGCAGAACGTCGGCTCCGGGAGGCTGTTCCACCAGCTGTGCAGTTGAATCTTCATCTCCACGAGCTTGGCCATGCCCTCGGGTATCTCTTGCTTTTCGTACGTCTTGAACAATGATCTAAGGGCAGGGTGAGAGGGAGTGTTAAGATGGATAGACATTTAGAGAGAGAGAGAGAGAGAGAGAGAGAGAGAGAGAGAGAGAGAGAGAGAGAGAGAGA